>QAOC01050508.1:0-42061 GCA_003255005.1 Begonia fuchsioides | reverse complement strand
AAAATGAGACCGCTTCATCTATTTATAGATTGCTGCAAAATTGTCCAGTTGGGTCGACACAAGTCCATCTGGGGTCGACACAAAGTACTAGCCGGTAGACACATCAAAATATATCTGTTGTGAAGTTTCTGACCGTTGGTGTTGTACTGTTGAATTGGGTCGACACAAATGTTGTTAGGGTCGACACAAAATCTTCTCTGGAAATTGTTGGGGTGGACACAATGCTTGTTCGGTCGACACAACCTTGACGAATCCTTCTCTGGAATTCGCTAGGGTCGACACACTGTTTGTTAGGTCGACACAACCTTGAAGCATCCTTCTCTGGAATTCGCTAGGGTCGACACAATGTTAGTTGGGTCGACACAAATTCTAAAGAATCCGTCTCTGGATAAAGCTAGGGTCAACACAATTATAATGGGGTCGACACAAATGGGTTGAACATAGACATATTTTGTGCAGGTGGGGTCGACACACAAATTTTGGTAAGGTCGACACAAATTGTTCTCTGGGGTCGACACAAAAGATTTGGATGGGTCGACACATTTACGCACTGTTCTGCCAATTTAGGTCTACACAATTTTTATAGGTGGGTCAACACAACTTATACGTTGGGCTAACACTTAACTTTTGATTTGGAAAGGGGTCGACACAAGGATACCATGGGTCGACACAATTGGAAAGTCTCGGCCTCTGTTTTGATTAAGGGTCGACACAAAAACTCTATGGGTCGACACAAATTAGAAAGGCTAAGCTTCTGTTTTGAACATGGGTCGACACATATAACTAAGGGTCGACATAAACTAAGTAAGCTATGTTTCTGGATTATCTAAGTGTCGACATATGTGACTAAAGGTCGACACAAACAGCATATATACATGACTTTTCTGCAGCACTTAAACAAAATAGTTAGACTTTAATTGTACCCTTCAACGAGGGTATTTCTCATAAATCGTTAAGTCTAATTTAAGAATTGTGAAATAGTTTCCTTTATCAATTTTATCATTCATGCTCATCTTGCATAGTTATCATAAAAAATAATTGATAACTTTAAACATACTTTTAAAGCTAACAATCTCTTTTTTCGTAAATAAATTAAGTCAATTCATGCATTCTCCTATGGACGTTCATTGGCTTGCATTGAAAAGACTATTACGGTATTTGAAAGGTACAATTTCTTATTCGCTGAAATTTGTACGAGATTCCTCTTATCCTTATTTACTTGGATATGCCGATGCGGATTGAGGATCTTCTCTTGATGACCGTCGGAGTACGAGCGGTTTTTGTTTTTTCTTTGGATCGAACTTAATTTCGTGGACTTCTTCTAAACAAAAGTGTGTCTCTCGGTCATGCACGGAATCCGAATACCGTAGTGTTGCCGATGCGGTTTCGGAGCTTTTATGGTTGAAGAAATTATGTTCGGATCTTGACATCTCTCTCAACACTACTCCGGAAATTTTATGTGATAATATTAGCGCCACGTTCTTAACATCTAATCTGGTCTTACATTCTAAGTCTAAGCATATTGACTTAGATTTTCACTTTATTCGAGAGAAGATAGCTTCAAACGAGCTCAAAGTTTCTTTTACGCCGTCTTCTTCTCAACTTGCGGATGGATTAACGAAACCGCTTTCTGGAGATGTTTTCACGTTCTTACGGGCCAAGCTTAATGTGGTTCCCCTTAAGCTTGAGGGGGTATTAGGAGTTATTAGTAGAAGTTATAAGAAGTTACTTTCGGTTACTTTTACATTTACTTTCGTTTTGTATAAGTACAATGTAAATGAATGAGGAATTGTAGAGTTGATTCATTACACGTTCATATTCTTTCCCCGCCATTCCAGGACCTTAAATTAGGTTCATCTAGTGTTAAAAGACCACTAATTTCATTTGTTTTAGGTCAACATAACTTTAGTTATAGTCGTTTCAAGTTAGCCTCCCAACACTGACATTTTCAAAAATCCGAGAACTGCTCCCACCTCCAACAACCAAAAATAGGCAACTTCACTTGGTTCACTTGCCATAGAACCATCTCGGGTCTTGGCACGTCATTAAGCTCCTTTTGCATGAGCACAAAATTTATGACCTAATCTTTGATGCGACAAAGAAGCAGAACACTCATTATTTGCACTACATTTGGTACCAATGCTATGACTAGCATCAAACAAAGAATTAACAAATTCAACATCAAGATTAAAAATATATAAAAAAATCCATCAAAATATCATAACCAAAATAGTTCTTGTGTTTATACAGCAAAAAACAACATTTCCAATCTTAATGTTAAATCCTAAATCATACAACTTTGCAATAGAAACTAGATTTGAAGACACTTTTCTAGATCTAAATGACATCCAGTATCCGATCATTTTGTACGTCCCAATTCTTTGTACTGGTGCTTTCATTCAGTTTCCCATGTACAAGAACTTTTTAGTTCCTTTTATGGGCTGGACGGAAAGAATCATTTTCTTATGTGTGATACAAGAGTATTATAATTTACTTGGAACTGGCCAAACTCAAGAGGAAGTGACTTGATTATGAATTGAACCAAGAAAGATTCACTCACATCCATACCCATCAATTTCAAAACTGCTGTCAAATTTGTCATGCACCTTATGTAATCATGAATACACTGTGACCATTCAAATTTATTGGTCGTCGGCTCACTTATTGAATTTCCTACAATGGGCTTGCCAGTTATGTTCAATTGGGAATTTTTCTTGATTTTTAACATGAAATCCTTTACATTGTGTGTCATAGGCATCGATGACATAACATGTTCATCCATCTTCATTAAGTTCAAACATAATCTATAAGATCGTTCCCTAACCTCATAAAGAGATTTGTCTATTTCCGTTCTTGTCTCATTAACGGCTACAGGTTTCTTAGAACCTATAGCTAAATCCAAATCCATTACACCAAGGTGGAACTTGATTTATTCAGATCAATTTGCATAGTTCAGTCCATTAAACTTAATTAATGAATTACATGAAGCGAAAAAATTGGTAGATGCTCCAAATCTCATAGAAGGTCACACATTATTGCTTTGAATAACTTTAAATGGATTCAAATAAATCACAAACTATTTATTTAAGTTTACCTTTTGGTAATACTTAAATAAATAACTTTAATTTACTAATACTAACATAGATACACTTTATTAGATGCTTTAACATACTCAAGTCAAATATATTTGTCATCTTTAGATATACAATCACATTTACTAAGTATGCAAACAAGTCTCTTTAATTCTTCTAATTATAAGCGGTGGTCCATTTCTGGATGACCTCATAGAATTATATTAATAAACTTTAATATTGTTCATTAAACTTTTATGCTAGTAAAATATCGTATAAAATTGGACAATTATAAAATGACATATTCAAATACCTTTTCAAAATTTGGTAACTTTGGTGACTGACAAATTTTCTTTAAACGTAAACAAATATTGTTTAAAAAAATAACAAAAAATATAACACATAATTTCAAAGAGAAGAAATTTTAATTTCTTAGAATAAAAAACTAGAGTTAAACCCCAAAAATGACTCGAGTTTCAGGTAATAGCCCAAATCGCGCATGAGCTTTTAAAAACTTTTTTTGAGTTCCTCGAACGTCCGAAAGTATTGGACACACTCACCTCCTTGGGACGTCCGATACAAAAGCACTCACTCTCATTCGGACGTCTGATACAGACACATTCAGCCTCTTTCGAACATCTGATACAGATGCACTGACTCCTTTTGAACGTTTAAAAAACTCAAAAAAAAAAACAATTTGCTTATTTTTTATAGAGTGATCAGAGTTTTTTAATTATGGTACTTTTATAAAAAAAAATCAAGTGATAGTTGTGACATTATGACATAAACAACTTAATTTACATTATAACTCAAATTACAATACATTTACGATTTTCAATTTTGGGTTCCGCATCTCAGCCAGACTGACGACTTTCGACAAGGTTCTGGATTTTGTGCGGGTTCTGGAATTAAAGTTGGTTAGTTTTAGATCCTTGTATGGCAATGTTGAATCTCATGAACATCTCTTCTTCTGAATCAGATCATTGTGTGTCTAAGGTAGATGTTCTCCCAGGACATGATTTCTTGTTATGTCCACTCTGACAACATGTCCCACAATGCACCGTTCCGGCTCTTCGGCTCATGGAGGTGATACTACGTTGGGGCTCATTAACATCTTTGGTCATTTTCTTCTTTGGTCGATAAGATCTACGTCTAATTGTTGGAGGCATTATTGTACCAAATCGTGCATAATTGTAGGGCCACATGTAGGGTTGGCAATCGAGTCGGCTCGAGCGAGCTGAGCAAGAAATTTTCTGGCTCGTCGAGCTTGTCGAGCCTATACGAGCCGAACATACGTAAATATATTTATTATTTTTAAATAAATTACATATCATTGAAATTAAATTACATGAATTCTAAAAACTACAAGTGTAAAAAAGTACATATAAAAAAATTACAAGTGTAAAAAATTACAAATAAAAATATTACATATAAAAAAATGAAAGTATAAAAATTATATAAAGTTACACTTTAGAAATTAATAATTTTTTAATTCTAAATTTTGATGAATCCAACCGTTGCAGCCTGAAATGGGAGAGAGAGAGAGAGAGAATGTGAGAGAGAAAGAGAGAGGAGAGCCGAGAGGGAGAGCGGGGGGATTAGGGGAGAGGACCGGCGAGCGACGGCGATGCAACGTCACCCTCTCAACGGTGAGAGCGAGCGAAAACCAACGAGCAGCGATAGGGGAGGGGGCCAGGGGGAAATCAGGGCTCGCAAGGGATCCCGAAGGCCGGGCTCGAGCCTGGGTCGGCTCGGTACTGTAGCAATCCGGATGCCGACACTAGCCATATGTCTCGCTCAACAATTAGTGAAATGTATTATGAATACATACTTAGGTACATATCCCAATGATAGAATCGATGAATGTAGTTATTGAAGGATCGAGATTAACCTAAGTGGGGGAGGGTGAATTAGGTTAACTAAACNGGGGGGGGTGAATTAGGTTAACTAAACTTTTTATTTTGCTAAGTTAAATTCGTGCGAGTTGTTTAGTTATTTCTAGAACTCTAGTGCGGCATTCTTCAGCAAATAAATAAGAGTTTAGGGAAAGAAATTGACACCGGTTTAGTAACGCGGTTCGGCCAACCTTGCCTACGTCCGCACTTCAAGATACCTCCTTGAAGATCTTTCTCGCTCAAACCTTGAGCTTCACTCCGATTGACTTATGGGTGTCAACCAAATATTTTGACTCTTTTCTTGACGGAGCGCACCCCTTTTACAATAATCGTTCTAAGAACAAAATACAATTTGTACAGTTTTTAATAAACAGACTCACTCAATCTCAATAATGATATGCAAGTTTAAGGAGTAGGATTTGAGAGAGTAAAAGTTTGAGAAATAAAATTGGCAGCAGTTCGGCGTAGTTTTCTCTCAGTAAAATCATTTTTTCAAAGTGAGATCGGTTCATCTATTTATAGATTGCTGCTGATCTGTCCAATTGGGTCGACACAAATCCTGTTGGGGTCGACACAAGCACTAGCCGGTAAACACATCAAGAATATAGCCGTTGAGAATTTTTCTGACCGTTGGTGCTGTTCTGCTGAATTGGGTCGACACAAATTATTCTCTGGAATCTGTTGAGGTCGACACAATGTTTGTGCGGTCGACACAACCTTGAAGAATCCTTCTCTGGTAAGTCTGGGGTCGACACAAAAACTGTTGGGGTCGACACAAACACTAAAAGATTCGTCTCTGGAAAAAGCTTGGGTCGACACAATTAGAATGGGGTCGACACAAATGGGTTGGGCAGAGACATATTTTGTGCAGGTAGGGTCGACACACAAATTTTGGTAAGGTCGACATAGATTCTTCTCTGGGGTCGACACAGAAGATTTGGATGGGTCGACACATTTACGCGTTGTTCTGCCTATTTGAGTTGACACACATTTGTATAGGTGGGTCGACACAACTTTTACGTTGGGCTGAGACTTAGCTTCTGTTTTAGACCAGGGTCGACACAAGGATACTATGGGTAAGACTCGGCCACTTTTTTGATTAAGGGTCGACACAAAAACTCTAGGGGTCGACACAAATTAGAAAGGCTAAGCTTCTGTTTTGAACATGGGTCGACACACAAAACTAGGGGTCGACACAAACTAAGAGAGCTAAGTTTCTGGATTATCTAAGGGTCGACAAAATGACACTATGAGTCGACACAAACTCTATATATATATGAATTTTCTGCAACACTTAAACAAAATTGTTAGACTTTGATTGTACCCTTCAAAGAGAGTATTCCTTATGAATCGTTAAGTCTAATTTAAGCATTGTGAAGTAGTTTACTTTATCTATTTTATCTTTCATGCTCATCTTACATAGTTATCATAAAAAATAATTGATTGCTTTAAACTTATTTTTAAAGCTAACAATCTCCTCCTTTTTTATGATGACAAAAACTTTTGAAAGATAACTTGCTCCCCCATAGACATAGCATGTATAAAAGATATTCAATACTCCCCCATACAAAGACACTCATTCATGACAGAATAAAATAACTTATCCAAGACAGATTCTCACAAATTATCATAACTTATGTATTGTGATATACCAATATAATTTATGCATTTTCTCCCCCATTGACATTATCAAAAAGACTAAACATCAACATTAATATATAGAATATTCAAGAAGTTAAGAGTTAATCCCATCAATTATCAAAAATAGCATTGTTGATACAAAGGAGAAGATACGCAAGAAGATAAGAGTTTCCTAAGACACAAGAAATTTTCTATACTACTATACATCTGGAGAAGAAATAGGAGAATCAATAACAATGGTGCCTGCAACAGATGGAGGCTCCATTGTCGATGGAGTGTTAGCTTTAAAAGGTTTTAAAGCAATCAATTATTTTTGATGATAACTATGTAAGATAAAATTGAAGTTNATGGAGTAGGTAGCATAACTGTGCCAGGAGAGGAGGATTGTATTGTTACAATGGCAGGAGTAGTAACTTCCACCTTCATTGGATCAACTCCCCGTGTAATCGCCGAGGAGAGAGCTGGTGATCGAACAGGAGAGGGAAACGGCAAAGGAATCATCGAGTGATCTTGAGCAGGATTAGGAGGTCCAGACATACTTGGCCTTAAGGTAGATTCACACCATTGATAGTACCACCTCTCAAGGTTGTCATGAAGAAAATCAACCTTATGATGTAGTGCAGAATTGGATGAAGCAAGGGAATCTACTGTCCTTTGAAGGGAATCATTATGGTGGACAAGATACTCTATTGTGAATGCTATGCTTGAAATCTGTCCCATGAGCAAATCATAATGTTCTTCCATCAAAGAGATAACGCGTTGTGAGCGCGAAGAAGATCTTTGCTTGGTATGAGTATTAGCATCATCACCGGTCTGTCGAGCAGGAAGATTCGCTATGGCCTCTTTGTATTGCCAAATTCCATCCTCATCTTGAGCTAAGCTCATTCGAGCAAGAGTCGAAGAGCTATACTTGTCCAATTTTCTGACGCGAGTGATTGGCTCAGTAGAAGGAATCTCAACCCCGTTTTGTCGAAGAATTTCCATTATTAGGAGGTTGAAAGGTAAGCACTTGGATTCTCTATCCATGACTTCCATCATCCGTCGCATGATGATGTATCCTATGTCTATGCGACGTCTCCTAAAGAACATAAAGAGTACATACAGCTCCATGTTGCTGATGTAGTCTCTATGTCCATCCTTAGGTAATAGATTATAAGTTAGAAAGTGATGAACTAGGCGAGCCACTATATTGAGATCACTGGCCTTAGGTCGATAAGGCACTGAATTGGGATTCTTCTAGATTTTTCTAAGAAAAGACCAGTACTCTTCATCCTTCATGATTGTAGGCTCGGAGTGCTGCTCATAATATGTCTCAGTTTTTCCATTTGATGTACAATTCAGAATTATATTCAGTTGATAATTTGTGAATTGTATTTTCTTTCCAAATACATAGCTCTTAAGAACGAACGGATTCTGAGTGTAATATAGATTGGCATAGAATAATCTCACAGCCTTTTCAGAATAGGGACCATAGAAGGATAGTAGTTCTGAAATTCCTAGAAACTCTCAGCCTTCTTTGATATCTATTCCAGGAATAGAGTTATGCTCATATATCCTACTTAGAATGAGAGGTTTGTTCTGAAAGATGGAATAAAACTTATCTTGGCTGCTTTGTTTTTGGAACAAGAATTTATCCAGCTCTGAGGGTTGAGTTTCTGTGAGCGGAGCAGAGGAGGAGACTGCAATATCCTTTGATTTAATGGCTCCTCTCTTTCTTCTGGCTGGATTTTTGAGGTAGAAGCCATTTGAGGAGAGGGAGTCGGAGGGATTAGGTCGACCGAAAGGAGATAGAGCGCGAGAAAGATTGAGCGCAAGAGAGATTGGGTTGACTGAAAGAGATTTTGACGATTGAAAATAGCGCGATAGGGTTTTAAAAGAAAAACATCAACGAACCCGGTCGACCGATTGATGGTTGAAATGAAGAACCGGTCGACATATCCAAATTTTATGTCAACCCTTTCTGCGACAGATTCCAAGTTCGGTCGACATAACCTTCTTTATGTCGACCGCTGTTTCGACAGTTGCTAAGATCGGTCGACATATCTAATTTATGTCGACCCCTGTCACAGGAAACAGCAGGAATAAGATGATGTTTCTAAACACCATCAACCCGAATTACCCCTAACCGAATTCTAATTCCATTGAAGGTCTTTTCATCCAAAGGCTTAGTAACTATATCAGCCAATTGGTCACTTGACTTGACAAATTCTAATATAATATCCCCTTTTTGTACGTGGTCTTTGATAAAATGATATCTTATTTCTATATGCTTAGTTCTAGAATGGAGAATAGGATTTTTGCTGATATTTATTGCACTAGTGTTGTCACACGTAATAGGAATCTTAGAGAATGAGAGATTGTAGTCTTCTAAGGTATGCTTCATCCAAAGCATTTGTGCACAATAACTTCCGGCTGTGATATACTCGCTTTCGGCGGTTGAAAATGCTACTGAGTTTTTTTTTAGAAAACCATGAAACTAATGATTCTCCTAGAAATTGACAAGAGCCACTAGTGCTCTTTCTATCCACTAGGCTCCCGGCATAATCCGAATATGTATATCCAATTAAATTAAGCGAGGTTCCCTTGGGATACCATAATCCTAAATTTGTTGTTCCACTAAAATATTTGAAAATTCTTTTGACAGCTTTTAAATGAGATTCTTTAGGTGCCGCTTGAAATCTAGCAAAAAGACATACACTGAAAAGAATATCGGGTCTACTAGCGGTTAGATATAGAAGAGATCCAATCATACCACGATATTTTTTAATGTCCACAACTTGACCATTTTCATCTTTGTCCAATTTAGTTGTAGTACTCATGGGTGTTCTAGAGGGTTTGCAAGAGTCCAATCTGAATCTATTAAGAAATTCTTTGACGTACTTTTCTTGACAAATGAATGTTTCCTCTATGGTTTTCCTAATTTGGAGTCCTAAAAATAATTTAAGCTCTCCCATCATGCTCATTTCAAATTCATCTTGCATGAGAGAGGCAAAGCTATCGCAAAGCTTTTTGTTTGAGGCTCCAAAGATGATATCATCTACATAGATTTGAACAAGAAGTAAGTCATCTCCTTCATGCTTAGTAAAAAAGGTTGAATCGATTTTTCTCATTTTGAACTCTCTTTTCAAGAGAAAGTTCTTCAACCGATCATACCAAGCACGAGGAGCTTGCTTAACACCATAAAGAGCTTTATGAAGTTTAAATACATGGTCTAACCTATCGAAGGCCTCAAAACCTCTCTACATAGACTTCTTCCATGACATAACCATTTAGGAAGGCACTCTTAACGTCCATTTGAAATAGAGTGAAATTTTTCTAGCACGCATAGGCAAGTAGCATGCGAATTGACTCCATTCGTGCTACTGGTGCAAAGGTTTCTTCAAAATCTATTCCCTCTTCTTGATTGTATCTTTTTGCAACCAATCTTGCCTTGTTCTAATGATTACACCATGTTCATCTAGTTTATTCTTGAATACCCATTTTGTTCCAATGATGGTGAGATCATTAGGTCTAGTAACTAACTCCCATACTTGGTTTCTCTCAAATTGATTTAGTCATCTAGCATGGCCATTATCCAATTTTCATGCAAAATGGCCTCATCAAATTTCTTAGGCTCCACTTGATAAATAAAAGCTACGTTAGCACACAAGTTCCTAAGGAAGACTCTATTTTTGACACCCAAACTAGGATTACCTACAATGTCCTCTATGTGATGGTTTTTGGAATATTTCTATTCTTTAGGTAAGTCATCACTGACAATGATACTTGGCTCTAATCCTAGAGTGCTTAGAGGACTTTCCGAAGGAATGACATCTAAAGAACTTTTCTCATTGTCATCTAGACTCAAAGAATCCATCTCTCTTTCCAAATCATCACTAGGATCTAAGTGCTCTAAAGATGAAGAGGACTCATCAAAGGTAACATGCATAGATTCCTCAACAACTAGGGTCCTCTTGTTGAATACTCTATAAGCCTTGCAAGACAAAGAGTATCCAAGGAAGATTCCAAAATCCATTTTTGAATCAAAATTTCCTACGTTGTCCTTGGTGTTTAAAATATGACATTTGCATTCAAAGGGCCTAAAATACTTAACACTAGGAGTTTTACCTGACCATAGTTCATAGGGGGTCTTTTCTAATATTGGACGGATTGAAACTCGATTTATCGAATAGCATGCCGTCGCTACGGCTTCCGCCCAAAATACTTGGGAAGAGAGTTTTCATTTAGCATTGTCCTAGCAAGCTCTTGAAGAGATCTATTCTTTCTCTCAATAACTCCATTTTGTTGAGGGGTCCTAGGAGATGAGAAATTATGATTGATCCCATGCTTAATAGAAGCTCAAATTTCTCATTTTCAAATTCCCCTCCATGATCACTACGGATAGCTACAATGGAGAGATCCTTTTCATTTTGGACTTTCTTCCTAAAGGAAGAGAAAATGTCAAAAGTCTCGTCCTTAGATCTAAGAAAGTATACCCAAGTAAATCTTGAGAAATCATCAACAATTACAAAGGCATAATGCTTGCCACCTAGGCTAGCTACTTTAGAAGGGCCGAAAAGATCTAAGTGGAGAAGATGGAGAGGTTTGGAGGTTGAAATAACCGATTTAGAGGAAAATGAGGATTTTGTTTGTTTCCCCATTTGACATGCATCACAAATCCTATCATTCTCAAAGGAAATCTTTGGAAGGCCTCTAACTAAATTCTTCTTAGCAATCTTAGCTAAGGTATTCATGCTAACATGACCTAATCTCCTATGCCATGCCCAACTATCTAGAGAGGATGTTGCACTAAAACATTTTTCATCAAAGCAAGCAACATTATCCAAATCAATTGTATAAACATTATCAGAACGATAGTCAATGAATAAGATTTTACCACTTGAGCTATCTTCTAATAAACAGGAATTGGATTAAAAAATTACCCTATATCCCTTATCACATAGTTGACTAATGCTCAATAAATTATGCTTTAAACTATCAACTAAAAGAGCATTTTCAATAATAGGGAAAGAAGGATTACCGATATTGCCAATACCTATAATCTTCCCATTTTGATTTCCTCCAAAAGATACATTCCCCTTCTTTTGCTTGATGGAAGAAAATCTTGAAGGGTCTCCCGTCATATGCCTCGAACAACCACTATCGAGGTACCATAGATTTTTTTCAAGGGAGACTTCCACCTACACGACAAATCAAACAAGTTTCTTAGGTACCCAAACCATTTTGGGTCCTTGAGAGTTAGCATTAGTTCCTTTGGGAACCCATTTCTCAACAGTCTTACAGTCTTTGCTTTTCTAACTTTAGAGTTCACAGGACAAATAAAAGCTTGATGTCCTATTTTATTGCATTTATTGCAAGCACTAGGTTTCACAAAGAAGTTCTTATAGTTCTTTTTCTTAGTATGTGATTCATAACCTATGCTAGCCTTTTTAAATGTCACTGTTTGACTTCCTAAGAGCATGTTCAAATTTTTGCTTCCATTAGTAAATTTCAGAACTATGCCATTCAAATCATTATTTTCCCTCTTTAATCTACTTATTTCACTTTCCAAGGGATTAATTTTACTTTCGTGCTCTTTTGTTAAGATGGCATGTTCCTTTTTCAATATCTTATACTTAGATTTCAAGATATTGAAATCATTAAATAAATCATTGAAAGCATCAAAAAATCCATTATCCTCATCAGAATTTTCTAAATCACTAAAGGAGTCAAGTACCTTGTCCTCCTTGGCCATGAAGCACATGTTTGCTATCTCCTCGTCTTCGGATGAGGAGCTTGATGAATCACTGTCATCCCAAGTCGCTTTCATGGCTTTCTTCTTGTAAGCCTTGGGATGCTTCTTGATTCTTGGACACTCAGACTTGTAGTGTCCCGATTTCCAGCACTCATAGCATTTGACTTCTTTTTCTTCTTCCTTAGAGTGCTTTTCCTTTCTTGGGAACTCCTTTCCATTCATCTTTTTTCTTTGAAGAAACCTCTTGAATTCCTTTGTAATGAAGGCGACATCTTCATCATCCTCTTCACTTTCGTTTTCACTTTTCTCTTGCTTGCTAGATGAAGCCTTGAGAGCGATGTCTCTTTTCTTAGTTGGTTCCTTCTCCTTAATTGCATCCTTTTCATTGGCTTTCATCGTGATCTCATGAGTCATTAGAGATCTGATGAGTTCCTCAACTTTTAGAATCTTGAGGTCTTTAGCCTCTTGAATGGCGGTTACCTTTGGTTGTCATGCTCTTGGAAGGACTCGAAGAATTTTCCTAACACATTTTTCATCTGTATAAACTTTACCAAGCACTTTTAAGCCATTAGTAATGTTAGTAAACCTTGTAAACATGGAACTAACCAATTCATCATTTTGCATGGAAAACAATTCATATTCATGCACAAGCATACTTAATTTGTTTTCTTTTACTTGGTTAGTCCCTTCATGGGTTACCTCGAGTAATCGCCAAATTTCTCGAGCATTATCACAACCTTGTACTCTATTGAATTCATCACCATTTAAGGCACAGTACAAGGTGTTCACTGCTTTGGCATTTAGACTTAATTTCCTTAAGTCATTATCATCGTATTCACTACTTGGTTTGGGTATATTAATGTCATTCTCAGTTTTGATTGGCATGTATGGATCATTTTCAATTATATTCCATACGCTATAGTCCATAGCTTGGACAAAGTTTATCATCCTAGTTTTCCAATATACATAGTTGTTTCCATCAAAAAGTTGGGGTCTAGTAATAGATTGACCCTCTGTGTGTGAGTTGTTCAAATTAAAAGTCATGATCCAATTTACTCAAAAACAACAGCAAATATAGGTTAATCAATCTAAATACCTGCTCTGATACCAATTGAAGGATCGAGGTTAATCNGAGTTGTTTAGTTATTTCTAAAACTCTAGTGCGGAATTCTTCAACAAATAAATAAAAGTTTATGGAAAGAAATTGACACCGGTTTGGTAACGCGGTTCGGCCAACCTTGCCTACGTTCGCGCTTCAAGGTACCTCTTTGAAGATCTTTCTCGCTCAAACCTTGAGCTTCACTCCGATTGACTTACGGGTGTCAACTAAACCTTTTGACTCTTTTCTTGAAGGAACGTCACCCCTTTTACAATAATCGTTCTAAGAACAAAATACAATTTGTACTATTTTTAATAAACCGACTCACTCAATCTCAATAATGATATGCAAGTTTAAGGAGTAGGATTTGAGAGAGTAAAACTTTGAAAATAAAATTGGCAGCAGTTCGGCGTAGTTTTCTCTCGGTAAAATCATTTTTTCAAAGTGAGATCGCTTCATCTATTTATAGATTGCTGCTGATCTGTCCAATTGGGTCGACACAAATCATGTTGGGGTCGACACAAGCACTAGCCGGTAGACACATCAAGAATATAGCAGTTGAGAATTTTTCTGACTGATGGTGCTGTTCTGCTGAATTGGGTCGACACAAATTATTCTCTGGAATCTGTTGGGGTCGACACAATGTTTGTACGGTCGACACAACCTTGAAGAATCTTTCTCTGGAAAGTTTGGGGTCGACACAAAAACTATTGAGGTCGACACAAACACTAAAGGATTCGTCTCCGGAAAAAGCTAGGGTCGACACAATTAGAATGGGGTCGACACAAATGGGTTGGACAGAGACATATTTTGTGCAGGTAGGGTCGACACACAGATTTTGGTAAGGTCGACATAGATTCTTCTCTGGGATCGACACAGAAGATTTGGATGGGTCGACACATTTATGCGTTGTTCTGCCTGTTTGAGTCGAGACAATTTGTATAGGTGGGTCGACACAACTTTTACGTTGGGCTGAGACTTAGCTTCTGTTTTAGACCGGGGTCGACACAAGGATACTATGGGTCGACACAATTGGAAAGACTCGGCTTCTTTTTTAATTAAGGGTCGACACAAAAACTCTAGGGGTTGACACAAATTAGAAAGGCTAAGCTTATGTTTTGAACATGGGTCGACACACGAAACTAGGGGTCGACACAAACTAAGAGAGCTAAGTTTCTGGATTATCTAAGGGTCGACACAATGACACTATGGGTCGACACAAACTCTGTATATATATGAATTTTTTGCAGCACTTAAACAAAATTGTTAGACTTTGATTGTACCTTTCAAAGAGGGTATTCCTTATGAATCGTTAAGTCTAATTTAAGCATTGTGAAGTAGTTTACTTTATCTATTTTATCTTTCATGCTCATCTTACATAGTTATCATAAAAAACAATTGATTGCTTTAAACATACTTTTAAAGCTAACAGTTATTGATTGGTGCTCGCATCCACTACATAACAGAGATAGCATGTACACACGGGATCTCTGTCAAATCTCATATGTAGAAGCTGCATGTTGTATTGCCCATATTGACAATGTATGACTCATCTCTTTGCTTACTTCATACATGTTCTAAGAAGGGTGATTGTGTGCGTATCAGACGTTCGAAGGAGGGTTACTGCATCCGATACAAAAGCACTCACCCTACTTCAGACGTCCGAAGAACCCAAAAAAGATTTTTAAAAACTCATGTCCAATTTGGACTGTTAACCTAAAACTCGAGCATTTTTTATGTTTTAACCCAAAAAAACTTTTATTTTTAGAAGAACAAATTTTTATTTTTTCTAAGAAGAAACTTTAATTTCTTGTGAGAAGAAACTTTTATTTATAGAAAGAAAAAAAATTTTATTTCTAGAAATTCTAACGGTGAATTATTATGCAATAAAGTGACTCCGATACTAAATGTAAGCAAATCTTTTCGGCTTTGTAACAAGTATTAATTCAACAAATCTAAGAAAATAAATATACCAATCTTATTCCATGATTACGTTATGATGACGTTTCCTGGCGTTTTCTTTTCTTTTCTTAATCTTTCTTCGGTAATATTTCTTCTTTTGATGGTGCCAAGAAAATTGAAGGAAGTTTTTACTTATATTGAGATGAAATGTTATTTACATATATAATTTTTAATAAATGCCTCTTCATACATGGCTTTTTAACTTATCATTTTACATGCATTTCTTCATATGTATATGTATATGTTTATACTTATCTCTTCATATATATTTTTTTATATATTTTTTCATACATATTGTTTCACACATATATAACAATTATTTAAATAGAAAGATAAGGTGAAGAAATCAAAACCCAATTGATTTATTTCCTTGAGTCAACAACAATCATCTCATCCAGTTAATGGGTGCTGATCAGACCAACGACCAGCGTGAATAAACAGTCGAGAAGATTAAAGAAGTTCCAAGATTCCATGTAAATGATTTCCACAAGCAGATGCATGCATCAGTTCAGTTCAGACAAGATCGAGCGCAGATCCGAAGATTCAAGAAAACACTGATCGGAAAAAGTAGTACGGTTTTTTCTGGTCACCAGCCGGAAACAACCGCAGAGCACCTCTCCTTATCAACCCCAAGATCTTCCTGAACGATCCCTCGACCTTCTTTTCGACGGAGTAAACCTCATAACTCGCCACTCTTTTCCGCCGCTGCAACTCTTGATCGTTAAAACTCCAACTCTTGGAGAGCCTGGCGTTCGTCGATTTTCTCTTCTTCAACTTCGAATCGTTTCCGGCCTGGCTTTGGGAGATGCCCATTAAACTCGTTTTATCAACCAACTCACTACAATTTAGAGTTCTTCAAAATATCTACGATTAGGAGTTTTCAATTTAGAGTTAACCAACCAATACATTTGGTTAGTTATGTTCCCATACCAGTTCACAATGAATGATCAATTTAGTAGATCAAGTTCAAGTCTAATAGTGTAAAACTATTAAACCCATTAAGATTGTTAAAAACTATTAATTAAAATTCATATTTAATAAATTTTATTTTTTGTTATTGAAAATTTTATGTAAGTTTGACATAATTATATATTTTATTATGTAATTTTATTTTCTTGAATATTATTATTTCAATTTGTAAATTTTAATTTTTTTTATGAATATTAATTTGTTTAGGGTAAAAGTCAAACACAACTTAAACTTTAAAAAAAATTAAAAAGATCTTAGCAAGGCTATATGTTAGTGCACCTCTTGCATCCCACCACTCTCACCATTCGCCTACTATGTCACCACATAAAATATTTTTTTTTTAATTTATCAATTTTTTAAACATATATTATCAGAATTACATAAATTTTTATTAAATATTCATAATATAATAACAACATATTCTAAATTTTTTTGTAAATTTGAAATGATTACACGATTATTATGTTTTTTTTTTGTAATTTTTAAAATTAAAATTTATTAAAAATATTTACATCATCTACAAATTTTTAACCCTTAAGAATAAACTCTTCTAATATATTAATTTAATAGCAGGGTTCGTAATCCGAGTTGCTTCAGTTTTCTTAAAAATTAAGACCAAACTATAATATTTTGATTTTAATTTTTTTGGACTAGAATTTGACTAATAAATTACTAGAACCATACCAAAATCAGATTATATATTTAATTTTTGTCGTGGTCTAGTTCTGGTCTTCTCATAAATAATATACAAAATATTAAATTAAAGCATGTATCATAAATATAATTAAGAATATGTGAATTTTCACATCACATACATCAAATTAAACATCTATTACAATAAATAAATTTTACTTGATGCTCAACCTATTGTAAACATATTTTTTTTCCAAAATTCACAAACATACACNGGTTATTTGGACAGATCGAGTATATGACTCTGTTCTAGTTTATAAATACGAGGCCAAATATTTAGGTGCTGTCCTAATTTTGAAAAAAAAAACTAGACAAACTTGGACCATCGACATCTCTATTTGAAATACAATTGTATATGTTTTTAAGTGTGGGGACTAAATTATAATTTCCTAAAAAAAGAAATTTGTATTAAGAATAAGAACTTAAAGTAGAAGAAGGGCAAGCCGCCCAAGGAAAAGTCCAAGCAACGCGATGCGCCTTGCAATTCTCGACATGGTATCACCATCTTCAAAGCTTGTAGCACGGGCGACAGGAATGTTTGCATATTAACCCTTAAGAAGCATTCGCATCGAGCTACTCGTAATCCTTCCTTAAAGATCCGACTCTCTCTTCTCGCCTTTTCATTGGCTTCCTCTCCATTTTGGAGGCTGTTCTCGAGTGATTGTTCGTCTTCTGATCTTTACTTTCTGCACTTTCAGATTTTGGAGCTGTTTGTGTTTTTGCATTTTGGGTTGACTTTGTTGATCTGATTAAACACTTGTTCATTCTCTCGATTCTATCTCCTTCGTCTGCTGGTCATTTCTAGGAGATATTTTCTGATTCATTTTGCTCTATTTTCACGTTTGGTCTGGTTTTGACTGTTTCCTTTTTTGGAATGATTTTTTTATTATCTAGGGATAAATTGCATATACTAATTGGATTGTTTTGACTGATTATTTGGATCGAGTTGTTTTGATTTGTATCCGTTTTTTGAAACAATTTGTCGCAATGGGGGATATTAATCATTCTACCGGTTCACCGAAGGAAAAATCGGGTCAAGATTCAGGTGCTAAACAAATTTCCAAGGACGATGGCTCATTGGATTCTCTAGTTCAAAGGATCCAAGACTCGATGTCGATTAGCAATAGACACAAGTTTTGGGAGTCTCAACCTGTCGGTCAGTTCAAGGATGTAGGAGATTCGAGTTTAGCCGAGGGTCCAATTGAAGCCCCGACCCCATTGTCGGAAGTCAAACAGGAGCCTTATAATCTCCCAGTTCCTTATGAATGGACGACATGTGACTTGAATTCTGATGATATCTGCTCTGAGGTGTATAACCTATTGAAGAATAATTATGTTGAGGATGATGAGAACATGTTTAGGTTCAATTATTCCAAGGAGTTCCTTAGGTGGGCATTGCACCCACCAGGTTATTTCAGTAGCTGGCATATAGGTGTGCGGGCTAAAGCTTCAAAAAAGCTTGTTGCTTTCATTAGTGGTATACCTGCAAAGATCCGCGTGAGAGATGAGGTTCTAACCATGGCTGAAATAAATTTCTTATGTGTTCATAAGAAGCTTCGATCAAAGAGACTCGCACCTGTGATGATCAAGGAGGTCACTAGGCGGGTTCACTTGGAGAACCTATGGCAGGCTACTTATACAGCGGGAGTGGTTCTTCCTACGCCAATAACAACTTGCCAATATTGGCATCGATCATTGAATCCGAAGAAGCTGATTGATGTTGGGTTTTCTAGGCTTGGTGCTAGGATGACAATGAGTCGAACAATAAAACTTTACAAGTTACCTGATTCACCAGCTACTCCTGGATTTAGAAAGATGGAGCTATGCGATGTGGCTGCTGTAACTAGATTGCTTAGAAACTATTTAAGGCAGTATGTTGTTGCTCCTGATCTGGATGAAAATGATGTGGAGCATTGGCTACTTCCAACAGAGAATGTGGTGGATAGTTTCTTGGTTGAGAGCCCAGAGAATCACGAAATCACTGATTTTTGCAGCTTCTACACTCTTCCTTCCTCTATCCTTGGTAATCAGACTTACATGGCATTGAAAGCCGCATATTCATACTACACCGTCTCTACTAGGACCCCATTACTTCAGTTGATGAATGATGCGCTTGTTGTAGCAAAGCAGAAGGATTTCGACGTCTTCAATGCTTTGGATGTCATGCAAAACGAGTCTTTCTTGAAGGAATTGAAATTCGGACCAGGTGATGGGCAACTTCATTATTATCTTTACAATTATCGGGTTCGGGAAGCATTGAAACCATGTGAACTGGGGCTCGTACTTTTATAATTCGATACATTCCCTTCTTTTCAGAGCAACTAAACATCATTTGCTTTGGTTTCCTTACTAGGAATGGGTGTTATTCAATTGTCTTGCTTATTTCATGGCAATGTTGGTTAAATTAGAGATTCATTTGGGATCATGTTGTCCATTGGAAATGCAAAATGTTTTGTAGTTCTTAATAATTCTTTTCTCATCTTGGATGCAATAGCATCTCCTGCGCTTTTTTTATTCGGTGGTACTATTCGATAAAGGATGTCATAATTTTGGATTTTTTTCATGTTTTAAACTATATTCCCATAGTTTAGGACAACTTATAAGACAATTTTTATGACCAAAGTCGTGTTTGCACTTGGTCGTGTTAGCAAAACGACCGGTGTCACTTTGTATTTTTCATTTAAATCTACAGGAGTTCCTATGGTTTGCTGTTCATGTTATCGAGATTACCTTCTATTTTGGATATCAAAACTGACTGTGTTTTTCAGAAATGTTTATTTTCAAAACGGACGATTTTGGATATTGCTTTTGACGGTTTTGTGAAGAAATGTGTTATCCAGTCAGGTTTGGTATGGTGCACCAAAAGAACCGATTTCAAGTCCAACAGAATTAGAACATTGGTTCAAAGATTTAATAGAATATCGTTGAAGATTTATGCTTCTTCTTCATTGTCGCAGCTTTAAGAATAGAAATCTTTTTATCGGTATATGGTCATGGTCTCATGGAACCGATCTTAAGCTGTACGAAAACTGTCTCATGTTCAACTAATATGGGTCCAACTAGGGGTACAAATGGCTTCAGCTTCAACCTAAAGTCGAAGGGAACCAAAGTTTCTTCACGAAAATCTTGGTTTCGTTTGGTTTCATAATAGTAAAATGGAATACTGCACCGAACTGTCACTGAATTGAAAACCAACCCAATTGAAAAACCAAAATTCTAAACTAAAAAAATTAAAACATAGTTCACATGAACTTATTCAGAGTCTAATTTTTGAAATAATGTTGAATATTACTCGTGCAACTCTTTGACTACTTTATTTTGGTTCGATAAGTTTCTTGTTGCCTAACATTGATTAGTTCTTTGAAAAACAAGCTAAAAAAAAAAAAAAAACTGAGCACGAACTAGCCCAAAATAGAAAAAGTTGAAGTCCATCTGAGGGCACTAAAAACCAAAAACTGAGGAAACCGAACTGATAAAATCAACTAGCTTCGAACCAAAAAACGAGTTTATTAGTTGTTTGGCTCCAGTTTTACATTTATAAAATGGAACCCATTTCGATTCAACTCAGCAACGCACTGAATCAAACCAGATCGACTCCACCGGACCGCGAACAACGTGGACAAAATCACAATCCATTCGTAATCAGACCCTCAAAACCAAACGAGTTTATGCCCAAAACAATGCTTGCAAATTGAACTGGCCTTTGGGCCAGGACAATGATTGCAAATTAATATCCTATTGGGAATCCAATCTAAATTTGATTCAAGGTCAGTTTGACCAGGCTGAGCTCTAATGGATCTATTTATTTCGAGCCGACAAAGAAGACTGTTCTTCATCTCATTCTTTTATATACTTCCAGTCAAACAAGCGGATAGAATTTATGATCCGATTTTCCGGAAATTTTCGATGAAAAAATCGATAAAAATGGGAAATTCTCAAAGATGATCAACTATTTAAAAGTACTGTGGCAGTAAACAAGGGCAAGTCTAGTTTCTTTTGTGGATAGATTCAAATAAAGCCTGTTCTACCAGTTTGCCTTCGTTGTTACTTTAATTCTGCACAAAGGATCAAGAAGCGCTTACTTTATCATGCACAAAGGATCAAGAACTACCTCACTCAAAGTCTTGAATCAATGGCCGTTGATGGTGACATGAACTTCGTCGAGCTCCCCGAGAGAAAGGTACCTACTTATCTGTTCTTCACAGAAAACTATACCAGATGATGAAAAAAAGCTCTGCTTATGCTATAAACATTACTGAAGAAAACGATGCAAATGAAAACATATATTGGAAACTCATTTGTTGAACAAATGTGAAACCGTGACGACTCAAGTTTCGGTGCTCAGACTCCATAATTTATGCCAGGTCTGTTCAACAAGTTCTACTCATTGATTATCCCAAGTATTACAAATAGTTTAGCTTATCTAACATGTCTGAAATGAGATAAGGTTTTCTCGTGGAATTGCGATCGAGCCCTTCATAATCCACAGAAAAAAAAATAAAAAAGAAAAAGGAAAACCTTGTGATTACAGTCCTCAACTGGACAGATTGTTTTGCTAAAGTACAGAGACACTAATAATAGTTCTTCAGAATCCGATACTGCACAAGAAATAATGAGCGGGGTGAATCTTTCAGTTTTAAAGACTGATATTGGATTTTTAGTGTTTATAATTTAAAACAATTTGGTCAGTCACACAGTTATCAGCTTTCGATTGGAAGAAAAAGTATAGTTTTTCGTACATCTAACCAGTTTCTTTTAGAAAGTAGCAAGGGGAGATCCCGCATCAGTGAAGTAGGATGAGAGATCAATATCTAAGCCTTTTTGCATGCTGACGAAAGGATGCATCTGAATATAATGCAATAGGGGCAATCATATCAGCTATGACAGTCTTTACTTAAAGGATCCTCCTCGGACTGTTCAACAGAGAATCAATTATAGAACAATGGAGTTCCTTACCAGGAGTTCTCGTGCTGAAAGTCTATCTTTTGGATCTTTTTGTACGCTGAATCATTTAAATGGATAAAAATTAGCAATGGAAATCTATCAAGTGCAAAATTAAGAAAATTATAGCTCAGCTGATTTGAAAAATAATGAACCAGGAAAAACCATGGACATGACTATCTTATGAAAATAGCAGGATGATTGCATACGTCCATGTAAATTATTTAAATCAATAATATTTTATATTTTTTGTTGGATAAATGTCATTTTACCACGCAGAAATAAATGAGCAGAAATCTTGAGAAAATTGGTCTGGCGGAGCAGAAGGTGGTGGATGCTCAACTATGGCTTCCATCAGCTCGTAAAAGTTTACCCAACCTTCATCTCCCTCTGGTGGCAAATAAGGGAATTGACCTATCGCACACTCAAGCAGAACTAATCCCAAACTCCAGATGTCACTTTTATGGTCATGTCTGCCTCCTGTGATTCGCTCTGGCTGCAAATGAAGTTACAAGTTTCCATACATCGACAATAAAATAGAGCCAAGGGCAAGAATGATGGAACAATGATAAAAAATATCTGAAACCATTAGCGAAGTACTCACAGACATATAGTTATATGTGCCCACAAAAGAATTTGCCAGTCCAGAGGTGGTTGCCATCACGGCACTGACACCAAAGTCAGTGACTTTAACTTCCCCTCTGTGATTTATTAACAAATTAGAAGGTTTCAGGTCCCTATGAATGACGTGCTTTTCATGATGCAGGTATGACAACCCTTTCAGCACCTACAATAATGGGTAAATGTCAAGAGATTTGATAAATAGCAATCATTCAAAAAGAACGTAATTACAACTGACATGAAACACTCAGAAACAAATTCTCACCTGCAAACAGATGGCAGCAAGATATGGTTCTGGAATTTTTTCAACCTTTTTCAAAAAATCAGCCAAAGATCCTCCATCCATATACTCAAATATGATAGAAATGGCACCATTGTCATAGAAAGACTGATAGCATACAACAACATATGGACATTGTGCTGACTGATTAATTTTCAGTTCCTGTGCTAGTAGCTTGCGGTAAGATTCATCTATGCTCATCTGAATTACCTAAAAACATAAAATTAGAATTTATTTCATGGCAATACTTTAGCTTCTGATATAGAGAAAAGATTATGAAGAGAGAGGAAATGGAGGAGAAAGAAACAGGGATTGAAGAGAAAGTTATAAAGTTTAAATGCTACGAGAGATTCTAACTACGGTGATTGAAGCACAACTCTTAGGTCGTAATGCAAAAAAGTTACAGAAATGTTGTCAAAGGCTCAAAGCAGCTGAGCTCTATCATAATTACATTTAACAGAAAATATGCTAACAAGAGCAATTACCAAATTAAGGTAGTCCATCGTATTTTTGGTAAGGAGATAGGTACTAATAAATGACTAGAAATATTGAATCTGAATTATTGTACCTTTAATGCAAAAAACTGGCCTGTCCATTTATGTCTCACCAATTGCACAACTCCACCATTTCCTTTTCCAATAACTTTAATTGTGTCGAGATCTGCCAAACTCAACTGGTTGTCGTCTGAAGGCTTAATTGGAGGAGGCTAGCGCCCATATGGCCAGAAAAAAATCAAGTTAGAAAGGAAGCATGGTGTATATTTGTTAGGACAAAACATAGCATACAATCTCTCTCTCTCTCCCTCTCCCCGAGATACCCGCATTGTACCATGCTCAAAATATCAAAAAAGGCCCTTGCCCCCAATGACCTTAAACAAAAATTTCGCCAAAGTCAAGATTAGTCCTACTCGCATTTTGCCTACACATATATTACGGAAAGATTCCAAAATTAAGCAAGATCAGATTCGAAAATGATACATATCAAACGAAACGCAGAATCTCTAAGCTGCTAAACAAATCGTATCTTCTGCGAGAAAAATGCAGGACAAACAAATGTTATCTGTAAAACAATTGAGCTAAAGAAACGAAACCGAGATTCATACAGCTTCAGCTTCGCTCTCAGTTACAATCCGAATTCCATCCCTATTGACAAGTAGATCACCGTCCTTAAACGTACCACTTTGCGTCCTACAGGGAAACAGGAAATCAAGTAAGAGAAAAGAAGAGGGGGAACAAAAATAAAAAGATAAAGACAGCGAGTACAAGAATTCAGCCAGTGAAATCTCATCCGGAGGAGGAAGAGCGATGTTGAGCTTGGCGATTAAGCCGCCCTTTTTCATGGATTCCGACGATCTTTGCAGTTCGGGATTCCGGTTTGCAATGGGCGAATTCTCCTCCGCAGTCAGTAAGAGAGTCGGCAAGTCTTCGTCTTATTTTAACAATTTATTATCCGAATTAATTCCATTAATTAATATATAAAAAATTAATACTATCGAAATTTAAAGGATAAAAAATCTAAATAACCCGAAAACGTGTAAAACAATCCTAGCAAGAGACTCCCAACCAAAAGACCGACAGAAACTAATCGGGGTGGTAGACCCCAGGTTAAGCTCCCCACCTAAGAGATTTAAAGAGTCGGGAGGCTAACCCCCACGGACAACCCCCCACTCCTGTTTTGCAAACGTCTCCCAGTCGGATCCTCTCCTTTTCGAAATTCTATAAATATTTGCCGCCTTTGTGACCACCCAGGCGGTTAACCCCCGGCTCTGTGGAAGGGGGGGCTGTCCCAAGGATGGTCAGGTGCAGGGGTGGTTGACCTAGGAGGTTAGCCCCCAACTTCTTAAACCCCTAGGGTGGGGCTGAACTGAGAGGTACACCCCCTCGGTTCACTCTCGGCGAGACTTTCTCGCCCTCCATCAAAGTTTTTTTATGTAATTAAAATTTTAAAATTTTTCAACTTATTTTTTAAAATTAGAAATTATTTAGATTATTTACCCAAATTTAAATGGATTCAATACCCTTTAATATATTTTTGAAAATCAGGCAGATAATTAAAATACACAACCAAACGTAATTTATAGCTTAACTTTTGAGGCTGTTCACGTATAGCTCTGAAACCTGTCAGTACCTCTTTGCGCGTTAGAGCGGCACGACTTTGTTATTATATTATGCAGAAAACATGATGTCCTAGTTAGAGACGTGGAACTCATTTATGAACGGTCTGAAGTGTCCACCTCACATCGACGTTCGTAGTTGCAAAACGAGTGGTCACTATTCCTACGTTAGAATTTATACTTTCTGGTCTTTTTATTTGTTAAATTCCTAACATATATATCATATTTAACTTGTTATATTTTTGTTGTATACACGTAGGACTTTGGGTAATAACGTCATTTGCTATTTACTAGGTTAAATATCTCGTCCAGTATATAAGCATTGTAACCTTTTACTCATTTTGGATTATTGAAAACAAAGATAACGCGACCACCATTCTTGTCCTTCATTTCCTTCACGATATTCTTCTTATCCTGCTGTCTCTCAAGGTTAACCCACTGGCCTCTTCAAGCTCCCCCACATTCTCTTCTCCACCCCATTTTCCATCGGTAAATCAAACCCTAATCCATATTTGGCCCTTTGGCAACGTTACTATGGGCTCTGGATGCTGTGGATTTTCTCCTGGCGAACTGAAGATATCTTGCCTCGGATTGTCTCTTATTCAGCTGCAGCAGAATTTGGCAGTCTCTCAACCGAATGTTTGCCTCAACGTCACCAGCCCGGACCAATGATATCTGCGCGCAATGCACACAGAAACTAAAGATGGAATCTCAGTGAACTTGTATATATAGAAGCTCACAACTCTCTTTAATAGCCTAGCTACTGAATTACCGAGATAAAGTCCGCTATTGCCTCAGAGGATTAGTAGAGACTACAACCCATTTGTTATGGAAATTACAAGCCGACCCATTCAACCTGCAATGGAGGAGATCCACAGCTAGTTCTCGAGCTAGGAATGGCGCCTAGAGAGACACTTAGCATCCCAGAGTGTACGTAAAAATTGCAAAATTTTAGCGTATAAAATTTTGTGTAAATTTTTTGCATTTGTTGACTAATCGTCCATGGATTTTCGGCGAGTAAATTATTGTAGTTCAGCACGGGTAATATTCAATTCTAGCTCAAAGATCTTGAAATTGGATGTAACGTTGATTTTCGATTTGTAAATTTTGACTCTGTAGATTTAGTAAATTTTATCAACCAAAAATTAATTTTATCAACCAAAAATTAAACGTTGCTATTACAAGGCTTGAAAACCCTTATGAAAACCCTAATATTCTTGCAGAATTTATAGCGGGACAGCTAAAGAATAGAGTTTCATTTCGAAAAGCAATGAAAAACCTATGGAATTAACCGAATAGAAAGGTACAAAGGGCATTCAAGAACAAATTGCAGGGTGGATAGACGGAAAAGAAATTGCAAGTATTGAATAGATGAGAGAAGATATGAGTCCTTTATAAACGATTTGAGATAAAATTGATTATTGTTTCTATATAGTTGGAACTATATATGTGATATTATGGATTAAATCTTGGATATTTGTTGATTAGGATTAGTTTTTCTGATTACGAGGAGACATAATCGGTTTGAATCATTGACGGACTTCAATGAGGTCAGAATCAAATTTAACAATATGATTTTGTAATATTATATTATTTTATAATTAAATTATAATGTAATATAATATATTATTATTATTTATATAAAACATTAACTTGAAATAAGAGGACACGACTGCAAAACGCGAGGGAGAACCCCCCGCAAGTGTCGTTGGGTGTTTTTCCAAAATGGATCATCGATTTTGACAAAACAAGCGTCAAAATGACCGTCTTCCCTAATGGGTCCCTCCTCATGTGAATGGAGACCTTAAAAGTCTCTATTCATTGTTGCTTTAATATAAAGGAGGAAAAGTCTAATTTTGCTGCTGCGGCGCCCTCCTCTTTTTTAGGAGAGTGTCTCCCCAATCCCCTATAAATAGAAGGTTGAGGGGAGTGCAAAAATCATTCCAGCATTTGAGAATCGTCATTCTCTTGGAGAGAATATTGAGAATTTTCTGTGGGAGAGAAAAGGAAGAGCGTGAGAGAAAAATAGGTGTGGTGCTTTGTGCACATTGTGAGTTCTAAGAGTGGTTAATTTCTCTTAGTGAATATGTCTAGAATATTTGATTCTAGAAAATATTGTAAAATTCCTATTTTTCATAGTGAGATCTTTCTGGACTTAGTCCCCGTAGTTTTTTTCCCGATTTGGGTTTTCGCGTAAAATTCTCGGTATCTATTTTTCTCTTCCTTCTTGGCTGTTATATTTTACAGTGTGGGAAAAAATATTCTCGATATTTTTGGATCGCATCAGCTACTATTTTTATACCGCCTAGTTAGTGGTGCAATTGTACTGTGCAGGTAAATTCTGTCTAGGAAACTGGTATTTAACTGTGTCCGTTTGTGACCCTCCAATCTTTCTTGGGAACTTACTTGGAAAAGCAATTATGTCTAGGAGACTGCCAAGAGCGTCTTTCTGGGCATTATCATGATTAGTACTTTCCACGTTTCTACGGTATTGCTTTTTTTTTTCCAACAAGTGGTATCAGAGCCTCGTTCTAATGGCGGGAAAGATTGAAATTGAAAAACTCAACGAAAATAATTTCTCTCTGTGAAAATTAAAAATGAAGGCGATATTGTGGAGAGATGGCTGCGACATGGCCATCGACGATGGGCTGGTGAACGTTGAAGATGAAAAATGGAACAAAGGAGATGGTGATGCTATCGCCGTTCTACATCTTGCTTGGCAGATAAAATTTGGCAGGTAGCACAGAATTGGCAACGGCAAAGCAGATCTAGGATACGCTGACAGAACTGTACGAGGCGAAGTCGTCGCATAATAAATTTTTCTTAAAAAGAAAATTGTATACTCTTCGGATGTCAGAATCGACAACAGTGACAGATCGCATCAGTAATCTCAAAACATTATTTTCTCAACTAACAGCAATGAAGCACAAAATCGACTCAAACGAGAGAGTCGAACTTTTACTTCAGAGTTTGCTAGATTCATATTGTAACAACCGTCATTTTTTATTTTAAGAATTATGATTTTGAAATGAAAGCGTTTAAGATTATTGTTATGAATGTTGCTTAAATATTAGAGTGTTAAGGTATTTTGGATATTGGTGAATTCGTAGGTTGAAGGTGATGAAGGAAACCGTGATTAAGCGGTCGACCGCCATTATTAAGCGGTCGACACTTTGCTTACCTGTCAATCCCAGGATCGAGGAAGGGTCGACACAATATAACCATCCATCACACTATCGGTCGACCCCAGGATCAAACGGTCGACACCTTTAGTCAAGCGGTCGACCGCAGGATTGAAGAGGGGTCGACAAAATCTAAAACTTTTGAATGCTTTCGGTCGACACCTTAAGTAGCGGTCGACACCTTCTTGAATAGCGGTAGACACCTTGTAGATTTAAGTTGAAAAGTCAGCTAAAAACGTGGAGTAATCTGATGGATGGATGTTAGAGGAACATTGTTTTTGATTAATTAAGGAGCAAGAAGGCATGGTCTGTCATTTCCCTACCAGCATGACTCTTTCTCCCTATTTCACTTTAAGTTATCACGTCTTGATTAAGGGGAGAGTGAGATTGAGATAGAAAGAAGTCTTGTGAGGTGAAAACTCTGAAGTTTTCGTGGAAGCTGAGGTTCAAGGTAATTTTTCTATCCCCTGAGTTTCTTTTAGGTTCAGTAAGGATAATATGATTGTATTGGATGAATTGGTGGATAAATATAGATGATTTAATGTTAATTGTTGTGAAATCGGTTAATCATGCACAAAGTTAGATGTTTTGAGATTCGGTTAAGTTTTAGCACGAATTTGAGTTTATGTCCTTCATTAGAGTTAAACTAGACTCTTAGAGTGATCTATAGTCATTCGAATCACTCAATTTGGAGCTTTGTAGACAATGTTATGGATGTTGCAAATTAGTAGACAAAAAATGGAAGGAATTCGGACGACCGTTTTGTAGTTTAGGTCGTCCGTTTTGTAATTAGGTCGACTGGATCACGATTTTTAGAAGGCATGCTCTCTGTTTTTTAGCAGCGGTCGACACCTTGTTTTATGCGGTCAATCGGTTATGGATTTTAAGCAATTCATATGGTCATTTTCTTAATTTGGTGGCTTCGAAGAAGTTATAGTAGACTCTTTAAGGAACAATTTGACACATTGAGCATTGCAAACGGATCATTATTAAGGAAGTTATAGTTGTTTGAAGTTGAGATAAAAAGTTAAGAGTTTATCACTTCTAATCCTTAAATGATCTATAGTTTTAGATCATCGATTGGATTAAAAAGGAGAATCAAGTGGATCAACTCAATCTAGCTACGAAGGTAAGATAGTATTAAGATTGTTTGGCCCTTAAGTGGGACTACATTGCAAAGATTAGGATGTATGTTTGATGTGTGTTGCATGTTTGTTTTCATGACATGTTTGATGTTATACTTGTTTTCATGTTATGTTTGATGTGATTTAAGTGATGTTTCATAGTCACATGGTCATGCATCATAGTTTTACAAAATGTCAACGAAATGATTTCATGCATTGTTTTACAACGTAGTTGGAGGTAAACGAGATATGATTAGTGGTATGAGACGCTCATTATGTTTCGTCTCCGATGAATTAAGAACATGAATAAAAGAATAGTAAAGTAAATAGTTATTATAGGCCTGAGCACTCCAAGTAGTAAGTGGGCCCAAGATCAGTAGAAGTTGAAGTAGGTGGAGAGAGTGTTCTTGAGATCCTGTAATATTTCCAAAGATAAAGAAGATATGAAACCTAAGAAACGTGAATAAAATTTTGCATTGTTTTAACAACATAGTATACTCATGCATTGCATTTTATAGTTATGCTTTTACTGAGCTTTAGGCTCATAGTTTAGGCTTTGCAATGTAGGGAATGTAATGAAAGAATGAGTGCAAGTGATTGACCAAGAAGTTAGAGCAGAGGAGTGTTCAAATGATACAGTTTATTGAGTGATGACCGACGGGGAGTGATGCATCACACACACAGAATTATATTGTAAAATATTTTGAATGTTTTGAAGATGTAATTAAAATGTATACCTTTATTTTGGTGTGATGGACTACGAATGTTTTGAAATGAATGTGAGTTGAACTATTTTTCTTCCGCTGCAGACTTAAACTATTAGATGCTTATGTATTTTTGATAAAAGGTGGAATTCAAATGTATGTTTTTATTAAAGCAACGAGTTTTCCACCAATGTAAGTAATGTAAGTAAGTAAGAACCCAGTAACGCACCGGTTCTCGGGTTGTCAGTAATGTAAGAAAGTGAAGTAAGAAAAGCAGAAAGCGACGGCTCGGGAATCGGGTCGTTACACATATGATCAACTTATTATTAATTTGGTCAACTGTACTGCAAAAACTTTGATGTTCAAAGATGTTGCAGCTGCAATTCTAGACAAAGAAAGCGGACGTAAAAATAAGGAGCGTTCTTCTGTGGAGGTCTTATCAGTAGTAAGAGGAAGATCAAATGAGCGTGGGGCTTCTGGAGCCAGCACATCGGGGAGGTCAAACTCAAAAGGTAAAAAGGGGATTAAGTGCTATCATGTGGTAAGACGGGCCACATGAGGAAAGATTGATGGAAATTGAACAAAGAATAAGGCATTAAAGGTGCTAACGGAGAAATGAAGAGTATGGTTGTAAATGCCTCTGATGGTGAAGATGTAGTTATATGTGAAGATGCTGTCAACCGCATGACTCAGGAATCATGTTGGGTGTGTGACTCTAGAGCATCTTATCACGTTACCGCCAAAGCAGAACATTTTATCTCTTACATCATGGGCAATTTTGGCATTGTAAAAATGGGAAACAATCAAGTCTCCAAGGTAATCGAAAAAGGTGACATCTGCATCCAGACCAACACAGGTTGCGAGTTGGTACTTAAAGATGTCCGACATGTTTCAGATATTGGACTGAATCTAATATCGACTAGCACTCTTGATGATGACGGTTACAAGAGCAAATTTGCTTGTGGTAAATGGGAACTCAGCAAAACCTTGCTGGTTGTAGTGAGAGGAAACAAAACGTCTAGCTTGTACGTAACTCAAGTGATTGTGAAGGAAGTCGTTGTAAGTGCTGTGCAAGATAACTCATCCATGGAGTTTTGGCATAGACGACTTGGTCACATGAGCGAGAAAAGACTTCTACTACTTGGTAAGAGAGAATGTCTGCCACATCTCAGATATGAATCATTGCCCAACTGCGTCCATTGTTTGGCGGGAAAATACCTCAGAGTTTCCTTTAAGAAGAATTTTGCATCAAGGAAACCAGACGTGTTAGAAGTTATATATTCAGATGTCTGCAGTCCCATGTCAACAAAAACGTTAGGTGGAGCTCAATACATGGTCACATTTATTGATGATCACTTAAGGAAAATTTGGCGTACACACTCAAGATGAAAGATGAGGTGTTTAGCGTTTTCAAGCAGTTTCATGGTTTAACTGAGCGAGAAACTGGAAAGAAGTTGAAATGTATTTACACTGATAATGGTGGCGAATATGTTGGATCGTTCGATGAATACTGCAAGATGCACGAGATCAGACACGAAAGATCGGTTCCAAAGACTCCTCAAAAAAATGGTGTTGCATAACGTATGAGCAGAACAATCGTGGAGAAGATAAGGTGCATGATATCACATTCAAAACTTCCTAAAACTTTTTGGGGAGAAGCAATGAAGACCGCAATTACTATCATCAACTTGCCTCCATCAGCACCTCTGAGTGGAAAAATGCCAAACAAATTATGGATGGGAAATGACGTCTCTTATGAGCATTTGAAAGTTTTTGGATGTAGAGCGTTCGTTCATATTCCCAAGGATGAGAGGTCCAAGTTAGACAGCAAAGCGAAAAAATGCATATTCCTTGGATACGGAAGTGATGCATTCGAATACAGGCTTTGGGATCCGGTTGACAAGAAAATTGTTAGAAGCCGAGATGTTGTCTTCTTTGAAGATGAGACCATTGAAGATAAGAAGAAAGATGTGGATCATTGATAAGCATCTAGTAAGAGTTGATCTAGTGAAATCAATTTCTGATAGGGGAGATTGCGGAGAATCTAGTGATCAAACAACTAATGATGTTGACCAAAGAGAAACAGAGATTTCTCCTACATCAGGTGTAGAACCAGAGTTAAGGAGGTCAACAAGAGATCGTCGACCATCGAGAAGATACTCCACAGACGAGTATGTGATGATCACTGATGGTGACGAACCTGAGTGCTATGAGGAAGCAATGGAACATCAACAGAAGAAAAACTAGTTCGATGCGATGCAAGATGAGATAACATCATTGCATGAAAACCATACTTATGAGTTGGTTGAACTTCCAAAGGGGCAAAAGGCACTAAAGAGTAAATGAGTTTACAGACTCAAAGTTGAAGAGAAAAGTTCACAACCAAGGTACAATGCATGATTATATGTGAAAGGCTTTTGTCAGAAGAAATGTCTTGATTTTGAAGAAATATTTTCACCTGTTGTGAAAATGTTATCCATATGGGTGGTACTTGGATTAGCCTCAAGTCTCAATTTTGGAGATCGAGCAACTCAACGTGAAGACCGCTTTCTTGCATGGTGAACTGGAAGAAGAAATCTACATGGAGCAACCAGAAGGGTTCGTTGTGAAAGGAAAAGAACAACTGATTTGTAGATTGAAGAAGAGTCTGCATGAATTAAAGCAAGCCCCAAGACAATGGTAGAAGAAGTTTGATTCCATTATGGTCCATCAAGGATGTAGGAAAACTTCTTCTGACCATTGTTTGTTCGTGAAAAGGTTTGTGGACGGTACCTTTATAATCCTTTTACTTTATGTCGATGACATGCTCATTGTGGGCCCAGACAGTGAAAATATTGCTAAGTTAAAGAAGGAGCTTAGCAAGTCTTTTGCCATAAAAAACTTAGGATCGACAAAATAGATTCTCGGGATTAGTATCACTCTCGATAAGAAGAATGAAAAGTTAAGGCTATCACATGAAAAATATATAAAGAAAGTTCTTAGCCGATTCTATATGGATAAGGTAAAGCCGGTCAACACTCCACTTGGTAAACATTTCCTACTTACTTTCGAGAAAAGTCCCTCTACTGAAGAAGAAAAAGCAGAAATGCAGAGAATTCCATATGCCTCAGCAGTTGGCAGCTTAATGTATGTTATGGTTTGTACGAGACCTAACATTGCACATTCTGTTAGAGTAGTCAGTCAATTTCTATCAAATTTGGGGAGGGAGCATTGGAATACAGTAAAGTGGATTCTTAAGTATCTTAATGGTACTTCTGAATTCGGTTTTTGTTTTGGAAGTAAAGAGTCTTTGTTGGTAGGCTACACTGATGCAGACATGGCTGGAGACATTGACTCTAGAAGATCTACGTCAGAGTACTTGGTTACATTTTGAGGGGAGCTGTATCATGGCAATCTAAGAGGAAAAAATCAGTTGTATTGTGTACAACAGAAGCTGAGTTTATTGCGGTTACAGAAGCCTGTAAAAAAATTTTGTGGATGCAAAAATATTTGACAGAATTAGGTCATCAACAAGATAAATACATCTCGTATTGTGACAGTGAAAGTGCTATTCACTTTAGGAAGAACCCGAGCTTTCATTCGAAGTCAAAGCACATAGATATAAGATATCATTGGATACAAGATGTTTTGGACAACAAGCAAGTGTATCTTGAGAAGGTTTGCACAAATGATAATGCCTCAGATATGATGACAAAAATATTGCAAAGGAATAAACATGAATTTTGTAGAAACTCATCTCAATTGGAGATAGTTCTTCATAAGTCGGGAGGGGGAGATTGGATGGGTCCCTCCTCATGTGAATGGAGACATTAAAATTCTTCATTAACTACTGCTTTAATACAAAGGAGGAAAAATACTCCTTTGCTGCAACAACGCCCTCCTCTTTTTAAGGAGGGGGTCTCCCAAATCCCCTATAAATAGAGGGTTGAGGGGAGTGCAAAAATCATCCCAGCATTTGAGAATCATCAGAGAAAAGCAGAAAGATTCTCTTGTAGAGAATAGTGAGAATTTTCTTTGGGAGAGAAAAGAAAGAGCGTGAGAAAAAAATAAGTGTGGTGCTTTGTGGACATTGTGAGTTCTAAGAGTGGTTAATTTCTTTTAGTGAATATTTCTAGAATATTTGATTATAGAAAATATTGTAAAATCCTATTTTTCATAGTGAGATCTTTCTAGACTCGGTCCCCGTGATTTTTTTCCAATTTGGGTTTCCACGTAAATTCTCGGTATCTATTTTTCTCTTTCTTATTGGCTGTTATATTTTACGGTCTGGGAAAAAAATATTCTCGATATTTTTGGATCGCATCAGCTACTATTTTTATACCGCCTAGTTAGTGGTGTAATTGTACTGTGCATGTAAGTTCTATCTAGGAGACTGATATTTAAATGTGTTGTTTGTGACCCTCCATTCTTTCTTGAGAACTTACTTAGAAAGATAATTCTGTCTAGGAGACTGCCAAGAGCGTCTTTCTGGAAATTATCTTGATCAGTACTTTCCACATTTCTACGGTATTCTGATTTTTTTCCCAACATTCTTGAGTTTGACGTGTCTGTATAAGTTATTTCGAAAGTTAGTTTGTATTTTGTTTTATTTTGGGGGAAAATCATTCGGTTAAGGGTTTGATTTTCAACCCGTAAAACTGTGATTTTCTGACAATTGATGATAAATTCGTGTTCTACTCGTTGTTATGAATATTTTGGTGTATTAATTGCCAACTTTGGTGGCCAGAATCATCATTGGCGATAGAAAACGTCACCGACTAGGTGTTGCTCACGCGACCCGACATGTGTCATTTGACTTGTTTTGTGAGCCACATGCGGAAAGAGAGAGAGGTCTCTCGAATAGTGGTCTCTCTTTGACGAAGAGAGTCTAGCTCACGTCTCTCTTCGACGGAGAGAGTTTTGTCGGAGACCGGGAAACACGAAAATCGGCAAGGGGTGAACAACGTCAATAATAAGATGAGAAACCAGCGGTGACGATGATACGAAGAATTGACAAGACAACAACGAGTGATTGCCGATGCTGACGATGAGTGACAGGACGATGTTTGACAAAGAATCTTAGAGCTCAACAGTCGACGCCGACCATCACGGTGGATAGCAAGATCACAGCTCGCGAGCCCAAGTCTATGCCAGCTCGGATGGCAGCTCTAGTGGCCCTTTGTCTCTTCACAATCCATTGCTTCCTTTGCTCTGGCATCTTTGATTCGGTCACTCAGCTTTGCCTAGAGCCTGCATTCAAGCCATTGCCGAATGCAAGTTGGCTCGCTCGAGTGCTGGCTGTAGCTCTGCCTATTCCAAGACATGTCTTACTATTATGTAATGCTTCTGTTTAAAACTCTTTTTTAAGTAAGTTTATTCTCTTCCATCAGTTCATAAAAACTCAATTTGGGTGCTCAATCAAGAACTTACAATCTGATTTTTTGTAGGGTGCGTAGTCTTACTTTCATGTAATGCTTTCGTTCAAAACTTGTTTTAAATAGTTTTTTTAAGGCATGTAAGATGAGCAAGGCTCACAAACTACTTTTCAATCTCTCAATCCTGTTTTGCAATCACGTAACAGATATACAATTTTGTGTCCATACACGCCAAATAAAAAGGGGCGTCTCGAAAGAAAATTTGTCATATTGTTAAAACTGATTAGCATTAGTATTTATTTCTTCTATGCCTCAATTTTTTGGCCTCATGCGTTTCAAGCAGCCATAATGTTAAGTAATTTCATGCTCTCACCACTTTTACAACTCATGTCTCCTTTTGAATGTCTCTTCAGGAAAAATCCACCTTACTCTTCCTTACGAGTGTTCTATTGTCTTTGTTCTTCATTCCTTCGCCTTTCCAATCAACATAAACTTCGACCCCTGTCTCCACCATGTGTATTTCTTGGATATAGTCTACATCATAAGGGTTACATTCGTATAACCCTCAATCTTCTCAAAATTGTATCACTCGACATATCTCTTTCTATCCACTAGTTCACCCTTAACAGCCCCACCATCTACCTTCCATATTCAACCTCCACCTTCTTCTTTTGCCCTTATTCTCTCCCCTTCTCAATTTTAATCAGCTCCATCGACCTTCTCCTATTACAGATTCTTCTTCCACCATTCCACCTAATATCAATAGCACTTAGTCCTATCATTATGGAGATTCCATCCAATGACTACAAGATCCAAATAAGGGGTCTTCCAGCCTCGTGAATTTAACACTACATCTGATGGGTTGGAACAAAGAACTTTTTTGCAAGCATCTAAGCACCCACAATGCCTAGCCGCAATGAACAATGAAATTGCATCTCTAGGTAAAAATATAACTTGGGAGTTAGTTACACTATCTCGTGGTACAAATTGGATAAAAGAGAAAATGGGGTTTTTCTCTCTTATAATATGATCTCATGCAGTTTTTACACTTTATATTTCACATGCGAGATCTAGTACACTTGGCTTCTTCCTTGGGGTTTATGCTCTTATAATATGGCTTGCATGATATCGTCTTAGTCTGTATGTATATGTTGGATGTTCTCAACTGGGCCAATATGGTTGCTGGACCAACTTTTTCAAAGAATTATAGTATCCCGCTTCTCAATGGCATTTTGTGATATGTCACGGTTGGCACCTATTGTAGAAAATCCAAGGAAAATTATCACAATGAGCCAAATCCGCCAATTGACTAACTTGGTTGCTCGTTTTTTAGATGAACACTTGAAGAATGTAGGAGAGAAAGAAGCTTTCTTAGAAGACAGAGAACTGTCATATCATTTGATAACACAACAACAAGATAATCGGCCTAACAAAATATTCGGATTGTTTACCTTTTTCAGCCATCAAGTTATAACTCTTCAACTTCCAATAACTTCTTTTTCCTCCAATCACTTTTTAACTTAATCTTCCTTGCAATCACACTATCTTTGCGGCCACCATGAGATCTCTCTCTTCCAATTACATGTGTTCGTTCAAGGCTACAAGCGCACTATGGGAAGCACATTTTTGCAACATTCACACTACTTCAATCATGAATCTACTTTCGAAGACACTTAGTGTATTTTTTAGCTTAGTTTCAGTTAAGCCTTACCGATGGTCGTAATTGGAGGCTATATAAGTTGTCATCTCTTTTGTAAAAAGTAGTTGAACCCATAATTCCCATATACTTTTAGTTTGTTGAGTAAGCCTCCAAACAATCCTTGCATACCACGGTTAGTGATATCCAAGTACATTGTAAGCTTTCTACTTATTGTTGCTTGAATAAAAGTGGTAACTTGTCGCAATTTTTCACCACTTCGATCAAGAGGAATTTCTAAGTAAGAGTGTAGAGTTTGTTTGTTGTCTTATCGTTTCGCCATCATTCATATTGTGTCATCCGATATCGTTGGCATGTCATTTGGTAGGCTGTGAAAAGGATACCCTACTATCTCCGTGGTACTGTATCACTAGGTCTACCTTTCTTGAAGGATCCTTCCATTGTTCTTACATCCTATAATGATGTTGATTGAGCATCCTGTGTCAGATGATTGTAAGAGCAACAATGGCTTTTTCATATTTTTTGGCCTAATCTAGTGTCATGGTCATCTTCAAAATAAAAATCTATATCTAGATCGAGTATTGAGTCAAAATAAAGGAGCATTGCTAATTGTGCAGTGGAAATAATTTGGATACAATCTTTATTACATGAAATCGGGTTCACTTCTTGCATGGTACCACTATTTTTTTGTGATAATCTAGGTGCAACTTGTTGAGTATTAAACTCAATGAATAAGGGTAATAAAAATTCGTCAGTTTTTTATGATAGATTTTGACTGACATTTAAAAGGGTAAATGATTACCAAATTTAACGTGTGTCCTATAGATTTTTATCCCCTGGATGTCTAATTTCTATTGATTCAAGTTTCAGGTCATTCTAAGCATTGTGGAAGAAAGTATATCGTTTTAGTAACTAAAAGTCAAAAAATTATTGTGTAGAGTTTTAAGAAATAAATGATCTTAGAGTTACTATTTAATTTAATTTTATTTTTAATGTTATTTATGTCACTTTGTATTATAAATAGTGGTTGAATGAAATTAAAAAAAAAAAGACAAGAGTCCACAAATTATTCTCTTTCCATATTTTGTTCTTTTTCCTCTCTAGAAACTCGATTTTCCAAATTCTGATTTTTTTCAAATTTGTATCAAAGCTATATCAAACTATAGAAACTCAACGTTGTGGCAAATGCCGCTGCCATGACTCACCAAGACAAACTACAATAATTGGAGTATTAAAATGTTTGCTTTACTCAGTGCACAAGATGCGTGAGTAGTCGAAAACGGCAATGATGAACAAGAAAATATTGGTTCCTTCACAACAAACCAATTGAAAGCACTGAAACAAATGCGAATGAAGGATAAAGTTGCTCTCTATCTCTTATTCCAAGTAGTAGATGAGTCAAGTTTTGAGAAGATTGCTAGTGCATCAACTTCGAAGGAAGCATGAGATACTTTGCAAAAAGTGTTCAAAGGGGCCGGTCGAATTAAACAAGTGTGTCTTCAAACTCTACGATTCGAGTTGGAGGCCATTAAGATGAATGCATTAGAAGATGTATCCAGTTACATTACTTGTGTGCAAACAGTAGCGAATCAACTCCAACAAAATAGAGAAATTCTCACAGATGCAAGAGTTGTGTAGAAAATTCTCCGATTATTGAAAAATAATTTTGAGAATGTCGTATGCGCAATTGAAGAGTCAAAAAATTTGGAAGAAATGTCTGTCAATGAACTTGTGGACTCTCTTGAAGTGCAAGAACAACGAAAGAAGAAAAACAAACAAGAGGTCCTAAAGGAGGCCTTACAAACAAAGATGATCGTAAAGGAGGATGAAGCGTTGTATGCGCAACACAATTAAGGAGGATGAGGTAGTCGTGGAAGTTATAGTTTCAATCGCAAAAGAGGTAGTGATCATGGAAATAGAAATGAAGAGAGAGGACAAATGAGCCAACAAAATTAGCATTGATGAGGCTGCTGTAACACTCCACTTTTCTAGGTAACCTAAGCCTGTATGAATATAGCACGTTATAGAAAGGGTACAATATGTGTTAAGGGATGATGGATGTTAAGGTGGTGTTACACTTTTGAAATAGTAATTTAGATGATTGGGAAACAAGGTTGGATGTTAGAATAAAAGTTGATAAGTGTTAGAGGTGGAAAGTGGATGAAAACAAAGGAAAATGCCGGAGTTTCAACCGTGTGGTAACACCCGACCCTTTCATCATAATTCAAAGTCCTATAAGTATATCATCTTACATTTCAATTATGATTAAGGGTATGAAATGACGATTAACTTGCTGGAATTCAATTGTTAAAAAATTGGTAGTTGATAAAGTAAGGTCAATGTGAAAGTTAGACTAAAACAAATTAAGTGTTGAATGGAAGTTTAAGAAAATGAAAAATGGAAGGTTGTGAATGAAGGACCGGTCGACCTATGAATAGTATCGGTCGACACCTTGGTTGTGAGGAACTTGGTCCGGTCGACCTACGTTAGAAACCGGTCGACCCTTGCAAAGTGAACCACCTTGACACAATGTTAAGATTAGCCGATTTCAGAGATTTTAAGTTCTTCAAATTAGTTTAAGTTCTTCTCATAAAATTTAATAGACTTGTTGATGGAACTATAGCAACAAAAATTACTCAATTTATTGGTCTGTAGAGAAAGTTATGGGTTTTGGAAATTTATAGTTGGTAACAACCACGAGGTTGAAATTTGATAACTGGCTAGTTTCCGTTTTCCTATTTTAACATGCTACAGATGAGCTTAAGTGACAAAGTAATCTTTCAAGAAATTCTAGAAGGAATCAAAATGAGAAGATTGATAGGTTGAACAACTCGATTGGAGTTGTGGTACAAAGGTTATGCATATTAGAAGTTGACAAATGAAAACTGGACTACGGAGATATGAACTTTGGAGTGATATTTGGTGTTTTGTATAATTGATACCTTTACTCTCTGAATTTGAAGTCTACGTCTTCTAAAAAGTTAAACTAGACTTAATAAGAAAAATAATGGCTTTTGAATTATAGATATCTAAGTTGTAGAACAAAAGTTATGAAAGTTTTAACTGGAAGTCGACACCCTGAATTGCCGGTCGACACCTTAAAACTCTCGGGTTTGAAAACCGGTCGACACTTTGACACAAGCGGTCAACACCTTGAATTTTCAAGCTATAGAGGTCGACCTATGAACATTGGTAGGTCGACACCTTGTGTATATCTGGTCGATACCTTGTATAAAGTGTCGACCGCTCCTTGATGATATCCGAAAACTCTTCGACTTCCACGCCTGAAATTGTCCAAAAACTCATTATGCAGCCTTGACCCTTCAAATTCTTGCAGCCTTTCGTGCTCCAAAAGTCATAGGGCAGCCTCCCTTCCCTCATTCCCCATTTTGCATAGAGTGTTTCCTCCCAAATACTCTCTAGAAGCTTGAGTGAAAAGGTGAGAGATTGAAGATTTTTCTTGAAGGAAAATGGTGAGTTTGTTCTCAAACCCCCACATTGGTGTTGTGGGTTTGTTTTGCAGCCACGAATTCTGGAAAACAAGGTAAGAATTTCGTGTCCCTCAGCTTATTTGGATGGTTTAAGGATTTTATGTCTTGAATAAATCACAAACAAGCATGCATGTGTATTAATTGGATAGAACACATGAAAATCTTGAATTTTAGGATGGAATTGAAAGTCTGAGGTTTAAGCACGTAATTCACCCTAAACAAATGTTATGTTCTGCAATTGAATCAATTATTAAGGATAGAAGAGAGGTATTATGGTTTTGCATGTAAGAAAAAATGAGAAGGGAGTTTCAAAAATTTCAGTTTCGGACATTACAGTCAGGTTTTGGTCATGTTAACTTTAAAGGGTCTTCAACTACGAATTCGGCCACAACTTCTTCATATGAAATGTAGTAAACAGAATAAGAAAAATATTGATACCAATTACATGGAATTTGGATAAGTATAGAAAGAGTTATGAGCCCCGAAAGATAGGTAGAAAACATAAGTAAAATATTGGGTACTTATTTTAGTTAATTGTGATTTTTAAGGTGTTCTTGAAGACAAGTCAAGGAAATTAAAGGAAAGTGAGTAGGAATTCAGCTTGGAAACGAGGTAAAAACTCATTGCATGTGTTTTGCCCTTCGGTGCCTACATCACAAAGAGTAGGACTGAGGTTGATGTGATTGAATGATTGAGAAATGTTAAATTATTAAGCATAAAATGAATACGTTATAGTTATATATGTATGAAATCTGTTTGGGGTGCATTGCACCATGCACCGGCCCAATAATATGGGTGTGATTGGTGTTTATGTGACATTGAATTGTGATGTGTATGCTATAAGTAACGCCTAAATATGTAAAGCCTGAAAAATATGTTAAGAAATAAAGTTTAAGTGCATTTTGGAGATGTATGTGTTTATGTGTGATTTTATGTTAAGTTGTTAAGCAAAACATGATTTCTTAAGTCATCAAGAATGCATGAATTAAGTCAAGTTGTCAAGTTTTGCATGTCACTATTCATCGCATGAAGATCAAGTTATCAAGTATCAAGTTACCAAGTATCAAGTTATGAGAGGACCCCGTTGATGCTAACTCTCTATCAAGCTATTATGAGAGGACCACGTAGGTCATAACTCTCTATCAAGTTATCAAGTTATCAAGTTATGAGAATGATTCATTTCCCCTTTATGCGATGTAATGACAACATGTATCAAGTTAAGTTTTGAGGATGGTCGTGGTATGGGACACAGATCTTCACTCTAAAAATGAAATGATATTTTGAGGATGGTCATGGTGAGGGACACAGATCCTCACCTCAAAATGATTTTAAAAAGACACGTTTTACGAAAATAACATGTTTTAAGCATATCATGAGCATGCTAGGCACGTAGGGCATTATGATTTCTTACTGAGCCTTAAGCTCACTAGTTAAGCTTTGTGATGTAGGTGACGAAGCTCGGGATGAGGAATTTAGTCCTCATCACGTGCCATGTGATGTGCCAACGATATCGAACGACACAACACGAAC
>QAOC01050502.1:115462-144213 GCA_003255005.1 Begonia fuchsioides | reverse complement strand
AATCTTATGACTTAAACTAATTTTGATTAATTACTTAGAATTGAAATATATATATTCCTCATTCTTGAAGTCATGAAGCTCGGATCTTGCTTAATTTGTACGTGGAAGGTATGAATTTGAACGATGTTTAAAGAATTGATGATTTCGGCATTATAAGATAGAGCTTATGATTTTTGGGAAGATTAATGTTCATTGGAACAAAAACACACACTCACTTGGGGGAAATACTATAGAGAAGCTATCCAAGATTAAGAAGAGTTGAAAAGTCACGAATTTGTGATTATCGGTTTCGGATTAGGTTATTTGGGAAAACTCTGAAAACTATATTGATTGTTTATTACTCGAGGACGAGCAATGATTTAAGTTTGGGGATGTGTTAGGCCTTGAAAAGACCTAATATTTCACGGGATTTTATTGATAAATTGCTTGTGATCATATAATGTTTTATTCAAAAATTGGATTTTTAGGCAAATATCGCGGAAATGCCGCAGCATCGCAACAGCATCTAAAAACGCAGATTTTACGTGATTTTCAACAATATTTCTAGATTTCGTATTTTCATAATATTTTGTTTAGATGCAGTTGCCAAGTTTAAAGATGGATTGCAGAGCAAGAAAGAAGCTGGAAGATCACGAAAAAGAAGGAAGAATCAACTCAAAATCATATTTGGAAACAAGAATATCTTGAAGATTTGGAAATCTTTCCTATTCTCAACTACCTTCCAAATCCACCCAAATCTTCCTCCAAACTCGCAACCTCCTCTCAGATCTGCTACAGCCGCACGAAGACTACTTAAAGAAAGGTGAATACCACGAATTAGGTGTGCTAGAATTAGAGAACAAGCTTGCGATCAAGCCCGGGCGTAAATCCGTGGAAGAGGTCGGTGACGGCGATCACGACGGCAAGGGAACGGGGCTGTGTGAACAACGGTTTCCGACGGCGAGGACCAAAATTCTCTCCTTTGCTTTTCGTTTTAACAAGTCTTGACAGCATAAGTTATTGAGTTGTTTAGTTTAATCAAAGTCTGAATTTTTTATGTTGATTTGCTTAAGTCAATCATAGTTAGTTCTTTCTGAGGTTAATTTTAATTCTCGATTCGACCACCACTTTACTTTTATGCACTTTATTTTCTGCAATTTATTTCTTGCATATTAGATTAGATGAAGACCCAATCAAATGATGAAAAACCTATTCTTTATTCTTTAATTCTTTTTGTGAATATTTAAAGTTACAATTTTTAGTTTATTTCTTTTACTTTGCAATTACTTCTATAAATTGAGAGTTGACTTGTCCTCGTGGAATCAATATTTTTATTACTACGTTGCGATACGTGCACTTGCGTTTATTTGCGATTACATTTTCAAGCAACAAGTTTTTGGCGCCGTTGCCGGGGACAACGAAAATTTTTTATTTTTAGAATTCTTTGTGAAGTATTTGTGAATATAACTAACTCTAATTTTAAAAATTATAAAACCCCAAAAAGAAAGGATTTATACGGTTCTTTTCAATTTTTTTTCAGGTGCTTATGCGAAAACGAAGGGATTCAAGAGCTCACTCCCATAAATCTCAATCCCGGAAAAAAAAACGCTTCATTAGAGAAGACGCAAAATTTAAATCTACATCATGAAGCGATAAGGAAAGAACCGATGACTCAAAACGCATTCCAACGAGCAAACAACGGTCATGCACAAGAAAGACCAATTCGGGATTATGCAATTCCAGATTTGGAGTGGTTAAAACCTGGATTTTTTTCGACCGGTAAAGAATGAAGTGCGATGCGAATTGAAGCCGATCATGATGCTGCAAAATATCGGTTGGAAACCAAATAATCAGTGGAGTCAACAACAGGAACCACGAATGCAAAATCAGTATTTCCAACCAGCACAACAAGGGTTTAATCAAGGGTTTCCGACTCAACAAAATCAGCCACATCAACCCGAGTCTTCTAATCCGTTCGAGCAAAAAGTTAATGAATTTATGGAACGGACCGAGCTGATGATGCAAAATATGAATGCAATCTTACATAATCAAATCGCATCTCATAGGAATATGGAGAATCAAGTGGGTCAGCTCGCGTTAGCCTTGAACGCTAGACCAACGGGGATGTTGCTAAGCAATACCGAAGTTCTAAAACGAGAAGGAATAGAACAGTGCAAAGCCATTACGCTGCGCAACGGCAGAGAAGTGGAGACTAGGAAAAACCCTGAAGGAAAACCTAAGGAAAGAGTAGAGAAAAATACGGAGGCTGATAAAGTGGAAGTCTCAGAACAGATTAATAAGCCTGATGCTACTACCAGTGCTGCAGCACCCGAACAACACCAGAAGAAAATTTTGTCAGCCGAGAGACTTCCACCACCTTTTCCACAAAGATGCTACCTTGTCAAAAAGAGAGAACCACTTGCTGCTATAAAAGACTTCAAGTTCAATTCTGCTGACTCTCGAACTTAGAATAAAAACAGAAGAATTAGAACAAAACGAAAAGGAAAAGGAGTTACATGAAGAAAGCACGACGTCTAGCTAAAGACGTTAAATTAAGCGCTACAGGGAGGCAACCCTTTATTTTTAATGTTTATTAGTTTTTATTTATGTTTTATTTTGTAGGATAGATATTCTGACTGACGCTGCAAGACTGACATAGCATTAGTAAAGTGGGAGCATGTGCAAAACGATGATTTCCTCTCTCCTGAAGTCGAAGGCTGTGAAAACAGTCGCTGCACCGCCGTGTTCGCCACCAAGAACAGAAACTCCGATCTCCAAACCCGACGCTCCACCACCTACACCAAGAACCACCCGTTCTTCTGCTGCTGAAATAAAAAAGGTACTCATTCAAGTACCTTTCTTTAAAGAAACAGAACGCAAGAGAAGAGTTGTTGCCCCAAGAACCTTACCGCCAAAGACGACGGTACCTCTGCCCAAAGCTACAGCATCGGCAGCAACTCCAGTGCAAACATCACGCACTCCACCTCGCCCAAAGACCTTTGCAATCAAGAGGTCCGCAAAACCGGCCTTTATTTCTGAAGAAGCTCGTCACAGATACGAGCATGATTACAAGAAGCGGACTTTTGCCGCTGAAAAAGGATTTCTACTCAACGTCGGCACTTACAAAGAATACCCGGCGTATCTCACCGACACGATTAAGAAGCGAGGTTGGGCAAATCTCTGTACCCAACCCGCTGAGCCGATTCTCTCCCTGGTGAGAGAATTTTATTCTAACTTTTCAGGTGACATGCCGGAAGAAATCATGGTCCGGCACAAGATGGTACCCCTCATGCCCTAGCGGATAAACACATTCTACAAGCTCCCCAACGCCACCGACGAATTCTTCACCCACTCGGAGAATACAACGCCGGAGTTTCTCTCAGAAGTTCTTGACACAGTGGCTCTGTCGGGAACTATTTGGCAAATCACAAAGCTCGGAGCCTTTACAATATCTCGAGCCTCACTCATTCCGAGTGCGAAGTATTGGTACCACTTTGTGAAATCCCGAATCTCTCCTTCCTCTCATGGGCAGCACGTAACCCGAGAGCGAGCCATCCTCCTCTACTGCATTCTAACCGGCAAACCAATTAATGTCGAGATGATCATATACCGGAGCCTCTGCGCAAATGCCACGAAGAAGGGGAGTCAATTCCTCTTTCCATCATTGGTGTCCGAGCTTTGCATTCATGCTGGAGTGCAAGTTCTGGACACAGAGGCCAAGCTCCATAATACAGATATGATTACTCCTATCACTATAAACCGAATTACACAGGAGGATAACGAAGAACCCGACGAGGGAGACACCCATGTCCCCGATGCTGCACGCAGAGCTGCAGCATCTGAAGCGAACAGGTTTCCAGCGGAAATTTTCAAGAGTCTGCAGCTCATGAAAACCCGCCTAAACAAATTGGAGATCCAGCAGCACTACATGCTGGACATTCTGAAAAAATTGGAGGCCCAATCGCAGCCCAACAATGCCGACAGCCCAGCTAATTCCGGACGGCCCAACATCAATGAGTCCGAATGATCTTCATGAGGGAGTTTCTCTACTCTTTTTGGACTTTCGTTTTTTTTTTTGTGATTTCGGTCTATTTTGTTGTTTTGGGCTTGACAATGAGGGCATTGTCAAATTTAAAGTTTGGGGATGGGTGTACCGAAATCGAATAAAAAAATAAAAATAAAAATAAAATTGTTTTTCCTAATCCGCTATACCAAAATTGAAAAACAAGCAATCATGTTAACATAGTTTAACGATGGACATTTATTTTCCTAAGTCATCTAATCTTTTTCAGGTATTACTTATTAGTGACAATTTAACTCTAATTAATTTAGGAGAAACTTCAAAATAGTAAATCCCCTTTACACGAAATTGTTACTTTGAACATCATTTTCCCAATTTTCCTAAGAGTTATCATGTTCTGTTTTAATTTGATATTTTTGAAACTAAGCTCGAATAAATGCTTGAGACAAACATATTTTTTAGGTGAAGAGTGACATGGTGACAAGTTTGGGGAAGAGAAAAAAAAATGAGGCATAAAAAGTCCAAAAATAAGGACAACCACAACATTCGTAGTTCACCGGGACTTAAGTGGATGATCGGTGGATAATCGGTGTGTGAATATAATACTCTTCGGGACTTAAGTGGATGATCGTTGAGTAACACTTCATCGGGACTGTGTGGATGAACGGTGAAGTGTATTTGCAATTTCCCAATCCACTTTCAATTTTCGAGTGAGCCTTTTGGATACTCGATGGGTGGAATCAAAAAATAAAGGGAACAATGGGAGAAACTCCGTTGTAATTAAATGAGTTACCCGTTTGAAATACCACCTTGGCTAAATAAAAAAATAAAAAAAAGTATATAAAGGGTGGTATGATAACGTAAGTAGCTTATTTACATGCCTAGAAAAAAAAAATTAGACCACTAACAATCCAAAAACTCCTTTGTTTTTTGTAAAAACACCCTCCTTAACCCTCTTTAACTTTTAAAGAAAATAAGTGAGCTGCGAATTTCTTGGGTTTCTCCGACAAACACTCACCACATGAACAGAGAGAAAGAGTGAAGTAGGAGGTGACCTTTTCATGAAACATGAGGTGCAACCATCACAATTTACCATTATCTTGTTTGATCAAATAAGTGTTACCCAGTTCACCCACGAATTAGAATGACATTAATCTTGATCAATATAATAATCGACTAATTAAACATATAATTTTACATGTACTTTTTGTACATTTTCTAATCCCTCATCTTGCATATTTGACAAAACAAATGTAGTACAAATTCTTCACTTCAATCATATTATATATTTTTAAAAGCTTAATGTACATATTCTTAACTACCGATATGTTGTTGTTACAAAAGTTTTTGGGTTTTACATTCTACCCTTCTTACAAAAATTTTATCCTCAAAATTTCAAGCATTAAATAGTTGAGGGTATTGACTTCTCATTTTATTTTCTCTTTCCTAAGTTGCCTCTTTCCCTTATTGAATACTCCTAAATAAGTTTTCATAAGGAGATCTTCTCATTTACGAGCTCTTAAAACTTAAAATTAAGAATTCAAACCAATTATTAAGTATCTTCCAATGATGGTCAAATTTCGTATACGACTAATGACTAAAGACTTAGGGCTGAGACTCAGGGCCTCCGGCTTTAGGCTTAAAGCTTTTAGCTTAAGCTTAGGGCTTAGGGCATAAGACTTAGGGCTTAGCATTAGGGATCTAGGCTTTGGGCTTAAGGCTTTGGCCTTAGAGCTTCAAGCTTGAAGTTTTAGGCTTAAAACTTAGGGCTTATGGATTAAGGCTTAGGGATTTGGGGTTGGATTTGGGCTTAGGGCTTAAGGCTTAGAGATTAAGGCTTAGGGCTTAGGGCTTAGGGTTAGGGCTTCATACGTAGGTGTTAAGGCTTAGGGCTTAGGGCATTAGGACTTTGTGCTTTGGGCTTAAAGCTTAGGGCTTAGCGCTTAGGGCTCAAGATTTAGGATCTAAGACAAGCTTAGGGCTTAGGGCTTTAGGCTAAGAGCTTAAGGCTTGGGGCTTGGGTCTTAGGGGTAAGGGCTTAGGTTAGGGCTTAACACTTAGTGTTTTGGACTTAGGACTTGTGGCTTAGGGTTAGGGCTTTAGGCTTCGAGATTCGGGCTTCGGGCTTTGGCCTTAGGGCTTAGGACTTAGGGTTTTAGGTCAAGGCTTTGGGCTTAGGGATTTAGGATCTAGGCTTAGGGCTTATGGCCTTGGGTATGGAGATGAAGACTTAGTGCTTAGGGGTTAAGGATTAGAGATTATGGCTTAGGGCTTAAGGGTTAGTTCTTGGCTTTTAATGAAGAGAAAATACTTCCAGAAGCTCTAGAAGAGACTATGGTATACGTAGAGTTCAAATTATTGTATTGTTTATATGCATGAGTTCAATTTCTTTATATATATGTATTAGCGAAAAGAGCATTCAACTTGTCTTTATTATTTTTTATGACAATTTAAATATTCATAGACTTTGTACGAAAAATGAGATGTTTAACGTGGTGATATCGGCAATTTGATTTAGTAAAGTGAGGGTGAGAATGTCTTAGTTTAATATCTCTACTTCGTTTTAGGATCTGGATCCTACCATTTAAAAGAAAGGGGAGTCTTTCAGAGGGGCATGCCTAATTTTCTAAGAGTTCGTGAAAATGTCTCTATAGCTTTACACCGTACTGACACTTGAATATTTGTTGTGTAGTTATCTTCAACAACGTGCTGCTAAAGATAATTCATTTTAATATGAGGTATTTTTTTAATGCCTTACCTTTAGAAATGTAATTTTAATCGCTTGAATTTCCTAAGTGAAAGGTATACTAACTATTATCTTAATGTATTATGTAATTCTACTTTTAGGAATGAAATTGACGTTCTTATCTACGATACACATGGTACTTATTATTTTTTTTTTGTCATTCGTAAAAAATAATGGAATCTTAGTCTCCTTGACACTGTGGTACCTACTGAAAATATTCATCTTGTTGGTATGAAGTTCTTTCTTTTTGTGTTGATCTCTCTTTCATCACCAAATATCTGGTGGAATATAGAGACATTAATTTTTTTGTGCTAGATTAAATATTATCTTCGAAACCACCAATTTTTTAATTGAAAAATTTTAATTTTGTTGTTCTCCATGCTGGAATGCATGGTCAACTTACTAAGATTGATAATGATGCCTTCTGTTGTATCTTCCTGCCTTGACTGAGTTTGCTTTTCTTAAATCATTTCACTGTTGTTTGAGAGAAAGTGATACAAAAATTTCTTGATGAAGAGTTTCCATCTTGTCGTTCTTCTTGTAGGAGGCCCTAGAATCCAAGATACACAAGTACTTTCTTCAATTTGTATATGAGCTGCATGCTTTGCCAACTTTTAGTCAGAATCAATAGTGTGCATGTTGTTGATTATTGCCATTTCTACTGAATTGAAACTAAAATGAACTTTATTCTGATCTATTCAACTTCATGTTTTACAGTGTGGTTTTAAGATGTTTACGAGATCAGCTACAAAAAAGCTTTTCACAAACATTCGCATAAAAAGGTACTTGAACTTTCTGAAAGAGACTCTTAATGTATGTTATTTTAAATGTAATAAGTTAGATGTTGGTACAAGCTTAAAAAGCTACTCTATCTGAATGAGGGTTGAGAATAATTTAATAATTTATATTCTCTTATCATTCATTTGCGCATGTAAGTTATTTTTTTGTTCTTACATAAGATTTCTTTTTAAAGAGATTTTTTTTTCTTTGATGAAAATCGAACTTGAAATCTTTAGCGTTCAACTTGGAATCTCTAGCTCTGAACTTGAGATTTTTTTGTTGGTAATTTGTCATGAAATCAAAATATAGAGACCCCAAATTCGATTCTCGGCAAAGATGAAAAATCTCATAAAAAATTCACATGTAAGAATAAAAAAATGAAAAATGTCTAACATGTGAGTCTTGAGAGACAATATTAATATAAGACATAAATAATTAAATTATTTTCAACTCACAAACTTGAATTTTGAAATAGTTGGTAATTTGTAACTAAATATCCATGCATGAANCGGTAGCTACTCGCAAATCCCTTTTCGTCATGCGCACACACCCAAATATGAATTAAAATAAAAAAAATGAATTAAGTTTTTTATTCTCTTTTTTTTTCTTACGCAGCTTTATTGCATTAGAATTATAAAAAAAGAAAAAAATTAATTAAGATTTTTTATTTTTGAACTGCTATAATTTGAACCGTTGTACTAAATCTGTGTGGAATTGATAGGGAGTTTTCCCTCGCTAAAGCGAGAAAGACTTCCTCCATTATTGCCTCTTTTGCATGAAGCTCTCTTCTCTCTTCTCTCTCTCTCTCTCTCTCTCTCTCTCTCTCTCTCTCTCTCTCTCTCTCTCTCTCTCTCTCTCTCTCTTCTCCTTCTGCTATCCAAGTCTCCTATGTGGTCTTTCCGTCTTGTTCAATCTCAACAAGAATTAGACATTCATGTTAGCGAAGAATTTTACTCGAGTCTTTACAGTTTATACGAAAGGTATCGATTAAGAAAGAAAGAGGCACCCTAATCACCCGACTCCCTTGATCGTCTCTTTCTGTGTTCTCGAACTGTTTTCGCTTCGCGGATCAATAAATTTAGTGTCGGAGACTAATTAAATACCCACCTTTTCAGATTCAAATACCCTTTTCGAAGATCTTATCTCGTCGGTGTTTTTTTCCTGTTTGGAGAGATTCCAATTTCCAACCCTCTGTTGGCGAGAAAGTTTCAATTCTTTACTCCAACATTTTAGTTCAACATTCATAATGAAACCCTCTCTCAGGTACTTCAAAATCTCAAACCCTCATGCATTGGTATTCTGAATTCTCAAACCCTACTTCCCCGATGTTGGAAAATGGCTATCAGGTCACTAATGTTGGGAATAACATATTTAAGCCCTTTATTTTTATTCAACATATTCTTCGAAAGGTACGTTTATTTTAATTGGAATTTTATTTGTTAAGTAGTCTACATTTTTTCAATTTAAATATTCATCTGGTTTTTCTTCATTTTATTTACTGCTAAACGTGTTATTTTAACGAGTGTGCTCAAAACTACAATGTGTCATTAAATTCATCTAATTTTGTTACCTCCACTTATTGTAAACATATTATTACATGTATTGTACTCTCTTATACTCAATTGTCATTCTTAGTTAGAAGTTTAAATTAAAGGAATAAATGATTTTTATCGTATTTTAAAAAGGATTCAATGTGTACAACTATTATATCTAATTTATTTTTCGAAGATGAAATCAAATTGGACTGAATATTGGTTATATCCAATTTATCTTTTAAAAATTCTACATAAATAAGTAACCTAAAAGTAACGTTTCTAATATAAATTGTCAAACACAACACGCTTATTCCTTTAATCAAGTCTAAAGTCTATGATCAAATTTGGAAACTTAATGTGATTTGGACTAATGACCTTTTAACAGAAAATAAAATTTATTTTATCTTCATATTTTTTTAACTTGATTATATATGTTCATATCTTTCGTGAAGGCATCATAATTGTTTAGACTTTGGTAAGCAAGTTTTTTTTCATTCTTTATATGAAGAATTGTTTTACTTGCCATAAAGTCTAGAAACATCATTAGCACTTCTACGATAGTCATGAACATTTGTAATCAAATTTATAGTCAAAATAAATTTATAGTCAATGTCATTGTTCAAATNTATTTTATTACATAAGTAAACCTTAAGATTTGTCATGGTGATATTTGTGTGAGAAGTGTAAACATTTTTTTTATTATAATAATATACTTTAGAAGGGGCATGATTCCTAGAACCCTTGAGCCTTAAACATTAAACACTTAAACTCTAAACCTTGGACCATGAATCCTAAATCGTGGACCTGAATCCTAAACCTTAAACACTAGGACCCTGAAACTCTGGAACTCTGAACCCTAGAACCCTAGAACTCTGAAGCTTGGGACCATGAACTTTGAATCGTGGCACCCTGGAACCCTTAACTTGAAATCCTGAATCTTAAACCCTAAACCCTAAAACTTGAAACCCCTAACTTAGAACAATAAATCCTAAATTATGGAACCCTGAACCCTGTAACTAAACCTTGAACCCTGGAATCCTAAAATTATTGGAATCTTGAATGCTAGACAATAAAACCCTAGAACCCTGAAACCCTTGAACTAAGATTGGTGAACCCTAGAACCATGAACATTGGAACTCTGAACCTTGAATCATAAACCCTAGAAGCATGAACCCTAAACCCTCTGTAACGACCCGATTCCCGGGATGCCGTCTGCTGCTCTTCTTACTTACTTACTTACTTTCTTTCTTTCTCTTGGCGACCCAAGAACCGGTCTGTTACTGCTTTCTTACTTTACTTTCAAAAGTGGAATACTTGTAAAACTTGTTACTTTAATTTCTAAAAACTACTATCTTTAGTTTATAAAACAGTTTGCAAGGAAAACCGTCGAATAATAAAAACATACATTTGAATTCCACCTTTAAATAATATACATAAGTATTTAATAACTTAAAACTGCAGCGGAAGATAATTACTTCAACTTAAAATACATTCATTTTCAAAACATTGGTAATCATCACACCAAAATAAGGGTATACATTTTAATTACATCATCAAAACATTCAAAACATTTTATATTCTAACTGTGTGTGTCATGCATCACTTCCCGTCGGTCATCACTCAATAAACTGGATCATTTTGAACACTCCTCTGCTCTAACTCCTTGATCAGTCATTTGCACCATTTCTTCCATTACATCCCCTACATCGCAAAGCCTAAACTATGAGCCTAAAGCTCAGTAAGAAGCATAACTATAAAATGCAATGCATGAGTATGCTATGTCGTTAAAACAATGCACATTTTCATTTCATTCTTTATTGCGTTATTCTTACTTATCGATCCGGCTCTCCATCTCATGGTTCCACCGAGTCCTCGAGACCGAGCTCTCCACCTCGTGGTTCCACCGGTCATTTACATTTTTATTCTTACTTATCGATCCAGCTCTCCACCTCGTGGTTCCACCCAGTCCTCGAGACCGAGCTCTCCACCTCGTGGTTCCACCGGTCATTTACATTTTTATTATGATATTCAAGTTCTTAATTCATCGGAGACGAAACATAATCAGCGTCCCATACCACCAATCATATCTCGTTTACCTCCAACTACGTTGTAAAACCATGCATGAAAATAGTTTGTAGACATTTTGTAAAACTATGATGCATGACCATGTGACTATGAAAACATCACTTAAATCACATCACATAACATGAAAATAAGCATACATCACCAAACATGTCATGAAAACAAACATGCAACACACATCAAACATAATTCTAATCTTTGCAATGTAGTCCCACTTAAGGGCCAAACCATCTTAATGCAAACTTACCTTAGCTGCTTTCTTGAATCAATCCACTTGAGTCCCTTTTTAATCCAATAAATGACCTAAATATATAACTCATATACATATCAGAATTTGCATAAAGTCTTAACTTTCTATTCCAACTTCAAATGACTATAACTTCCTCGTTAATGATCTATTCCTGATGATTAAGGTGTCAAATTGTTCCTTAAGGAGTTTACTATGACCTCTTAGAAGACACCAAATTCAGAAAACTAAAGCATGTCGACTTATGTCGATAAAACATAGGGCATTCACTGTTTGAACCCCGATTCGGTCGACCCAAACTATAAGGGGTCGAACCATTTGACAAAACAGAGAGCCTGCATTTTTAAATTTGAGAATCGGTCTACCCAACCTATATGGGGTCGACCGCAGCTCTTCCCAGTTTTTGTACACTGACTTACGACGTCCATAACTTTTCATACATAGCTTCAAATTGAGTGATTCTAACGGCTATAAATTACTCTAAGAGTCTACGTTAACTCTTATGAAGGAAACAAACTCTAATTCCTACTACTTATCGACCGAATCTCTAAAACTCTAACTTTGTTCATACTTAACTCTTTTGTTATCTCTTAGCATGAAATCACTCGTTTTTATCCACCAATTCAAACAACACTATCATATTATCCTTACTAAACCTAAAAGAAACTCAGATGATAGAATAATTACTTTGAACTTCAGCTTCCACGAAAACTTCAGAGTTTTCTTCCTCTCTTCTAAGATAACTCACTTTCTCATTCTTTTCCCATAATCAAGACGTGAGAACTCTAACTATGAGTAAATAGGGAGAAGAAGCCATGCTGGTAGGGAAATTGCAGACCATGCATTTTTATCTCTTAATTAAACAAAATCAACCTTTCCTTTACGTCCACCGATCGGATTCTCCACATTTTTGTTGACTTTTCAACTTAAATCGGGAAAGTGTCGACCGCTCGTCCAATTGTGTCGACCAAAAGATTTCTTGAGCGTTATTTTTGTCGACCGCTCGTCCGTTGTGTCGGTCGAAAGATTTCCCGAGCGTTATTTGTGTCGACCGCTCGATCTTGGGGTCGATCGAAAGTGTTCTTGAGAGTGGTTTGTGTCGACCCCTCTTAAATCCTGGGGTCGACCTAAAGTATTCAGTTGTGTCGACCCTCCTAAATCCTGGGGTCGACCTAAAGTACAGAATTGTGTCGATCCGTCTTTAATCCTGGGGGTCGACCGAAACTATTCATTGTGTCGACCCCTCTCCGATTCTGGGGTCGATCGAAACTCACTTGAAGGTAGTCCTTTAGTATATTTAACTCAACTTACTTCCAATAAAAAGAATCTTTAACACTTAAATCTTAAGGTCACAAATTCTACAATAAAGTTACACCCTCGAACCCTTGAACCATTTACCCAAAACCCTAGAACCCATAAACCCATAAACCCAGAACCATGAACCCCAAAAGAGTGAACCATAAACCAATGAACTTCGAACCCTAGAACCCTGAACCTTAAACTTTGAAATCCTAGAACCTCGGACATTCGAACCCTTAAAACCTTGAATCTTGAACCTTTATCACACAAACCCTGAACACTGAACTTTGAAACTTGAAACTTGAAACCATTAACCCTTGGAACACTAAACCCTTAACTCTAGAACCCTAAACCTTTAAACCTTAAACCTTCAAACCCTAGAATCGTAAAAACCTTTAACCTTGAACCTTAGAACCCTTAACCCTTAACCGTAAACCTTGGAACCCTGTAATCTAGGAACCTTGAACATTGAAACCCTGAAACAAAAAACTTGGAACCCTGAACCCTGAACCTTTTAACACTCAAACCTTGAACTTTGGAACTCTAGAACCCTGCCAACCTTGAATCTTCAGCCTAAGAACCCTGAAACCTTAACTCTTAACCTTAGAACCCAGAACCCTAAACCCTGAACTCTAGTTAGAGGGTACAAAAAGATAAATAACAAAAAATAAATCAATAGTTAGTGGGTGTAGTAAGCACTTACCTCATTATCATACAATCTTTCTTCGCACAATAGCCCTACGATAGAAAACAATCAAATAAGTAACAAAGAAAAACTGTATTCTAGTCATAAAATGAGAAAGAAACAAAATGTATAAAATTTTACGCATTATAATACTAAGCAAGAAAAGGATAAATAACAAAGAAATAAATAAATAGTTTGTAGGTGTGCATCGACTTATCTTATTATAATATAACATTCCTGCTCAAAAGCTTTCCCAGCTGACATTCCTGCATCGACCTAAATTTTAAGCCCTAATCGCTAAACCCTAAGCCCAAAGATCTATGTCTTAAATTATAAGCCTAAAGACCTAAGCCCTAAGCCTTAAACCTTAAGCACTAAGCCTTAAGCCCTAAGCCTTAAGCCCTAAGCCTTAAGCCCTAAACCCAAAGCCATAATCTCTGAGCCTAAAGTGTTAAGAAAAAAGTTCTAATCTCAAAGCCCTTAGCCCCAAACATTATCCCCTAAGCCCTCAGTCGTAAGCCCTAAGCCCTTAGCCGATAGCCTTAAGCCCCAGTCCAAAGCAAAATGCCCTAACCCCTTAGCCCATAGCCCTAAGCCTGATGCCCTAACCCTTAAGCCCTAGTCCAATGAAAAATACAAAAAGCCAAAAGCCCAAAGCCATAAGCCCTAAGCCTTAAGCCCTAAGCCCTAGACCCAAGCCAAAACTCCAAAGTCTGAAACCTTAAATCACAAGCCATATGTCGTAAGCCGTAAGCCTAAGCCATAAAACCTTAGCTGAAAGTCTTAAGCCCTAGTCATGGAACACTAAGACCTAAGCCCAAAGCCCTAAGCCTTAACTTTAAATACCAAAGGAAAAGTCCTAAGCCCTTAGCCTTATGCATTTACTCTTAAGCCATCACCAAAAAGCCTAAAGCACAAGCCCATATGCCCTTTCCCCTGTGACCTAATCCCAAAAAGCTTTAAGCCCAAGGCACTATGCCTTAAGCACAAAGCGTAGACTTTTTGCCAAAAGTGCTCACCCCTAAGAACTAAGCCCAAAGCCTAAAGCCGAAAGCACTATGTCCTAGTCCCTAACCCTAAGCCAAAAGTCGTTAGTCGTAAACCCCATGCCCAAAACCCTAATCCAAAAGCCCAAATCTCTAAGCCCAAAGCCTTAAGCCCCAAGCTCTGAGCCTTAATCGCTAAGACCTAAGACCAAAGACCTATGTCTTAAAGTATAAGCCCAAAGCCCCAAGTCCTTAGCCTTAATCCCAAAGCGTTAATCCCTAAGCCCTATGCCCTAAGCCCTAAGCCCTAAATTATAAGCCTATAAGCCCTAAGCCCTAAGCCCTAAGCCCTAAGCCCTAAGCCCTAAGCCCTAAGCCCTAAGACCTAATTTGTATGCCCTAAGACCCTAAAACCTAAGCCCTGGCCATAAGCCCAAAGCCTAAAGTCCAAAGTCTAAAGCCATAAAACATAAGACATAAGTAATAAGCCGTAAGTCATAAGCTACCATAAAACCTTAGTTGAAAGTTCTAAGTGCTAGTCTTGGAATATTAAGACCTAAGCCAAAAGCCGTAAGCCTTAAGCTTAGATTTCAAAGATAAAGTCCTAACCCCTAGGCCCTAAGCCCTAATCCCCATGCCCTTACTCTTAAGTCGTCATCTAAAAGCCTAAAGCCAAAGGCCCATACCCTATTCCCTAAGCCCTAAGCGCTAAACCCTCTACCCTATGTCATAAGCCCTAAGACCTAAGCCTTATGACCTTAGCCCTAGACCATAAGCCCAAAGCCCATATTCCTAAGCTTTAATCCTTAAGTCCTAATTCCTAGGTCAAAAGTCATAAGCCTTAAGTATTAAGCCTTCATCCCTAAGCCCTAAGTGGTAAGCCTTGAGCGCTATGGCAAAGGCCCTAATCTCAAAGCCCCAAGCCCTAAACACTAAGCCCCATCCCCAAAACCCAAAGCCCAAAGCCTTAGGCTAAAAGCTTTAAGCCTTATTGCCTAAGCCCTAAGCTCTAAGAGCAAAGCACAAAACCTATATCCCTAAGCGTTAATACTTAAGCTTAACCTCTTGGCCAAGGGCCCAAAGACCTATGCGCTAATCCCTCAGTACTAAGCCCTTAGCGCTAAGGCCAAAGCCCTAAACCCTAAACCCGAAGCCTTTGCTAAAAACCTATAGCTTAAAGCCTTAAGATAAATACAAAAAAGTCCAAGCCCTAAGCCCTAAGTACTAAGCCCTAAGCACTCGGACCTAAACCCTTAGCCGAAAGGCCTAAGCCCTAATAAGTATGCCCTATGATCTAAGAACAAAGCCGAAAGCCTAGAACCCTTTTGCATTAAGCCTTAATTCCCAAGCCCAAAGCCCAAATCCCTAGGCTGAAAGCCATAAGCCATAAGCCTAAGCCCTATGCCCAAAACCATAAGCCCAAAGCTTTAAGCTACAATCCTAAAGCTCTAAGCCCTAAGCTCTAAACCCTAATGCCTACGCCATAAGCCCTGACCCCAAAGCACTAAGCCATAAGCCCTAAGCCCAAAGACCTATGTCCTATGTCCTAAACTCTAAGCCCAAAGCAGAAAGTCCAAAGTCCAAAGCCTAAATCCCAAAGCCTCAAGCCTAAAGCCTTAAGCCTTAATCTTGAATCCTTGATACCTAAGCCGAAAGTCAAAACCAGAAGCATATAGTCTTATCCCCTAAAACCTATGCCTTCAGCCCTAAGCCTACAGCCTTAAGGCCTAAGTATTGAGCCAAAGACCTATGTCCTTCACCTTTAAGATCTAAACCTAAAGACCAAAGCCCTAAGCCCTAAGCCCTAAACCTAAAGCTCTATGCCCTAAGCCTAAAGCACAAAGCCGAAAGCCCAAATCCTAAAGTGTAAAGCCTTAAGCCCTATGCCCTAAGACCTAAGCCCTAAGCACTTAGACGTAAGCCCTAAACTCTAAGCCATAAGCTATAAATGTTAAGACCTTAGCGCTAAGCCCAAAATCCTTAATCCTTATGTCCTAAACCCAATGCTCTTAGCTTTTAGCATTCAACCCTAGATCTAATCCCTAAGCCATAAGCCATCATCTCAAAACCTAAAGCCCAAAGCCTTAAGGACTAATTCCTTACCCGAAAGTAATAAACCCTAACCCCAATTGCCCAAAACCCTAATTGCTAAGCCCAAACCTAATTGCCCAAAGCCCTAAACCCTAGCACAAAGCCCTAAGCCTTTAGCCTTATCCCATAAGCCCTAACCCTAAAGAAAAAAGCACAAATCACTAAGCCTGAAGCCCAAAAAGCATAGCTCTATCCACTAAGCCCTAAATCAATCTCATAAAACCCAATCCAAAAATACATCACCATTACCATTGCCATTAAATGGAGATACACTAACCTTAACATGCTTCAATTCTTCATCAGTACTACGCCTATGGTTAGGGGGCATATTGTGCTCCTCTTCATCATCGAGTGAAACTTCTTCTACGGAGTCGGTTGGTGGAACTCTTCTCCTCGTGTTCCTAGCTCTTTCATGTGGTCTAGGGGCTTGAGAAATTTGTCGATTTAACTCCTCTACTTCCCTCATTAGCCGTTGGAGGATGGTAGACAAATCATCTATATGACCTAGAAGATTTGGCTCACCCGCTCGACTAGTAGTTGCTTGTGCTTGTTCGTTCATTTCACGAGCTTGGTTGTTATTTGCGGTACTCATTGTCATCATGGTAAAACTTTGAGTAGGATATTATGAAAATATTAGCGTTTATGGAAAGACAATGGATCTGATACCAAATGACGTGCCACGTTAACAGAAAACACAACACGAACGGTTGAGAATAACAGAAAAGAAAACAAATCTACAATCTTACTCTTGAATCTCTCTTGCGCGAAGCGGGGAAGATTGCAGCAAGTCACTAATTTGACAACTAGCAACGACATGATAAAACTCTCACACACAAACGGATATTACTCATCGAGAGGAATGAAAGGGTGTTTGGAGAAATTCTCAACAAACTGAATCAAGCAAATGCTCTGGATATTATGGGTTCAACAACCCAACAAAATATGTTAAGGAAGGCTTATATAGCCTCTAAATTACATCCATCACGTTTTGCTCAAGCGTAACGTAGGTTAATAAAAAAGTCTGCTGGAAAAGTAAAAATCAGTGTGAATGCTCCCAAATGGTTTTCTCCTCTTGAGTGCTTGTAGGCTGTATGTCCAAATGTGATTGTAGGAGGTGCAGGTGATAAGTGTGAAAACCTTTCACTTAAAACTGCAAAGATGGTGGGCTTGCAGAGATTTTGTTGAGATCTCTTTGGATGAGGTGAAGGTGATAAAAGTTGAAGTCTTATCATTTGGGGACTGTAAAACGTGAACAAGGGGTTGAATGGCTGCAAAAATGGTGGGTTTGTAGGGAATTTGGTGAGATCTCATTGGAAGAGGTGAAGGTGATAAAAGTTGAAGCCTCATCACTTGTTGGCTGCAAGAAAACGTGATTGATTGGACAAAAAAGAAGGAATGGGTTTTGCCAACTTTTCTCTCATGCTATTGTCTTCAAAAATGGTTGGGTAAAAAAATGTATAATAGATTTATCAAGATCGGCTTGGCTCGGCCTTCAACGTGCTCAACAATCCGAGAATTTGGTCTGGCTGATTATCTTGTTGCCAAGTTATCAAATGATATGGCAATTCTTGTCCTCCAAGGAAGCTTTTTTCTCTTCAAAATTCTCGAACTGTTTACCAAAAAAACGAGCAAACAAGTTAGTTGACTTTCGGTCTTGGCTCCTTGTGATGACTCCCCTCGAGTTTTCTTCGATCGGTACTTCAGGTTGTGCCAAGCGTGACACATCATTGAGGCTTAGGGCGGACTTAGGGCTTGGAGCTAAAAAACTTAGGGCATAGAGTTTAGGGCTTATAGCTTATGGCTTAGGGGTTAGTCCTTAGGCCTTAGTGTTGCTATTAAGGCTTATCACTCATAGCTTAAGGGTTTGTCCTTAAGTCTTTCAGCTTTAGGCTAAGGGATATGGACATAAGGATTAGGGATTGTGGCTTTGGTCTAATGGCTTTGGCTCTAAGGCTTATGGGTTATTGCTTAGGGCTTAAGGATAAAAGTTTAGGGCTTGAAAATTTGGGCTCAAATATTAAGGCTTAATGCTTATGGCTTAGGGGATATGGCTTAGGACTTAGGCTTTGGGGATTAGCCTTAGGGCTTAGGGCTTAAAACTTAGGGATTAGAACCTATGGCTTATGTTAAAACCTTAAGTATATCTAATCCATTACCCCTAACCCTAAGAGTTTGGGCATTAGCCTCAGGGCTTCTGGCTTAAGGCTTGGTGCTTTAGCCTTATTGCTTGGGGCTTAGGTCTTAGGACTTAGTCCTTAACTTTACGTGACGTCCATATTCCTAAGATCAAAGATCTAATCCATTACGCCTAAGCCTAAGCCCTAACTAAGCATGAAGACCAAAGCCCAAATTAAAAAGCCCAAAGCCATAAGCCCTAAGCCCTAAGCCCTAAGCCTAAATTACTGAGCCCAAAGCCTTAAGACGAAAGTCCTAAGCCAAAAGCCTTAGGCCTAGAGCCCTATACCTTAAGCCATAATCCCAAAATTCCAAGCCATAAAGCCACATGACCTATGCCCTAGCATCTAAGCCTAAAGCCCTTAGCCTTAACCCTAATTGTGGAGCCCTAAGCCCCAAGCCTTACCCCATAAGCCATTATCCTTAAGCTGTAATCCCTAAGCCCTAAGCCAAAAGCCTAAAGCCTAAAGCTTAAAGACCTAAGTCTATAGGCTAAAGCCCTTAGTCTACAGACTCCTTAAGCCATAAGCCCTAAGAACTAAGCCCTAAACCCTAAGCCCTTAAACAAAAGCCCTAAACCTTAAGCACTAAGCGCTAAACCTAAATTCCTAATCTCTACTACCTAAGCCTTGAGCCCGACCCCAAGCTTAAAGCCTAAAGTCCAACACCTAGAGCACAAAGCCTATAGCCCAAAGCGACCCTAAGCCCTTATCGCAAAGACCTCAGCCCTAATCCTAAGACATTAGGCCTAAGTCTTAATTCAAAGTCCTAAAGGCGAAATTGTAAGACCTAAGTCCTAAGCCCTATTCCTTATCCTTAAGTCATAAGTTATAAGCCCTAAGCCCTAAACCCTAAAGCTTGAAGCGAAAGACCTAATCGCTAAGCCCATGCCCTAAGTCCTAATCCCTAAACCTTAAGGCAAAAGCCCCAAGCACTACGACCTAAGCCCAAAGTCAAAGCCAAAGCCCAATGCTCAAAGCCTTAAACACTAGGACCTATGTCCGAAACCCAATGCCCTATAGAGCAAGTGAGAGTAATTCGGGGAAGGATCAAAACGGCACAAAGTCGTCAAAAAAGTTATGCCGACCAACGAAGAAGGGAATTGGAGTTTCAGAAAGGTGATGAAGTTTTCCTTAAAGTTTCTTCATTCAAAGGAGTAAGACGGTTTGGTAAAAGGAGAAATCTCACTCCAAGGTTCATCGGACCTTTCAATATAGTGGAAAAGATAGGAAAAACGGCTTATAAGTTAGAGTTGCCATCGACTATGGAAGGAGTGCATAATGTATTTCACATTTCAATGTTACGAAAGTTTATGCGCGATCCAAATCAAGTAGTTGAACCAAGTAGCATCGAAGTGGAACCAACTTTAACATATGACGAGAAGCCGATAAAGATTTTAGACTCCAGAATAAAAGAATTGAGAAATAAGCAAGTTCCACTAGTCAAAGTATTGTGGAAAAACCACTCTATGGAAACTACTTGAGAAAGACAACAAGATATGGAGAAGAAATATCCTGAGTTAAATGACATGTAATTTTGAGGACAAAATTTCAAGTAAGGTGGGTGGATTGTAACACCCTTGCTTTTTGTGTAAGGTACAATGATCTTGTGATTTAGTTTTGATGGTACGGTAAATTAGAAGTTGTGATCGATGAAGGAAAAAAAATTGTTACGTGTATGAAGGATTTGAAGGAAAGTTAGAATAAATACAACTCTCAATCATAAGATTAACCTAAGTTAATTAGTGATTATTAGAATGGACACCTCCTACTTGAATGGAAACCTCATGCCTTCCTCCACCTCCACCTTAATTTTCTGTGTAAAAATAATAAAAATCAAAATGTTATTATTAAAGTTAAATAAATATGATTGGTGAATTTGGGGAGCAGCTTAAGTGGGGTGGAATGAGGAGAAAATACATCATGCTTTCTCCACCTCCTCTTTAGCTTTTTATGAAGACCCTCCAATCAGATGGGGAAAGCCACGAAATTCATCTCATTCTTTCAATTTCTCTCTAATTTTGTAGGAGAAAAGTGAAGATTTAAAGATAGTTGAAGTGTGTGAGGGTATTTAGTGCATAAAAGTGAGATTTAGTGCACTATTGAAGCAAGAAAAGAGGAAAACAGGGAAGCCACGAATTTGGAAACTTTGGTGCAAGTTTTCTTTCCTTTAAGGTATCAATTCTTACCCTATATTGATATCTAAGTGCTTGGGTTGGTTCAGAATGGTTGCTAGTGCATGAATTTTAAAGTTATATCAAGATTTCCCAATTTCGGACAAATCTGCACAGTTTTAGAATTTGAATTATTACAAGGTTTTCGAGTGGTAATTTGATTTTACTCTCTTCAGATGACTTAAAGTAGACATCTTCACAAAAGTTATGACACTTGAATCATTGTAATTGGACTTGTGTATCTCAAGTTATAGTTGTTGGAAGTTACTGCAAAACAGGGTATATCCGAGATTGCTCACTCAATTTTCTTTTATGTATTAAGGTTACCAAGTGATAAGTGTTGAAGATTAAGGGATTAAGTGATCAACTTAAAGCTAAGGACTTCAAGTAAGTAACTCTGAATGTCTTTGGCCCAATTGGGACTACAATACAAAGAGTAGACTTTATGGATTATGATTTGAATTGATTAGGTGCTAGATTAAGTATGGATAATATTATGTTGGGGTGTATTGCACAATACACCAACCCAAACTCTTGGGATTGTTTGTGTGCTTGTTTGCAATTGTTTTATGATTGATATGTTAAGTTAAATTTAATATTATCATTATAGGTTATATGAATGTTGTATGTCATGCATATGTACAATTGATCATGCATCATGTTTTATGAAAAGAACAAAAATGTTGTTTTCATGATGATTCAACCGGATATTGTGGAGGGAGTAGAGTAAGGCTGTCTCGAGGGAGGCCATACGGTGCCAATCCTCTATTCCGTAATCTTCAATATTCTATATATAAAGCATGTAAGTATCAAGCTATGGGTGGGATGAAATGAGTTGTCTTACGGATCGGCCCATATGGTGCTCATGAACTGTCCTAATGGACCAAATGGTGTTCATTGGGCTGCCCGTGAAGAAGACCAAATGATGTTTTTCCCTCCCTGTACGTTGTGACGCCCACACCAAAGTAAAAGTATCAAGAAATCATATGAAACGAAAATGAACATGTTTTAAGAAATGCATAATTTACTGAGCCTTAAGCTCATTAGATTAAGCTTTGTATTGTAGGTGATGAGATTAATTGTGAGGAGGTTTTTCCTTATCATTGATACAGCGTGCTGGAGGAGGTATAGCTGGTGCTGATGCTTGGATCGTTAAGTGAAGACTGGTGGGAGATGTATTTTGATGTTTAGTATTTTCAAAAAATGTTTTGAAATGTTTAAAAGCGATTGACAATACATATTTATCAAGTTTGTAAATTAACCTTATGTTTTGAACGAATACAATGCTTGATTAAGAAATTTTATATGGTTAATTGGTGTTCTTATGGAATGGATTTAACTATCATTAAGTCTTCCGCTGTAGTTTTTATAAAATGTGTTAAAATAGTATTTTCTTATGCATAAAAAGCAAGTATGAAAATGGGATGTGACAGAAAGGGAAAGGGGGTGGCTAATCGATTTTCTCCCAAGACCGCCCCTCCCTACAAGCCCTTTTCTAAGGTCGAGGAGAAACCCCCTTTTGTGAAGCCTTGGTCCCAAAAGAAAGAAGGCGAGGGGAAACCTAATGATGAAAGCAATCGGCCTCGAGCAATACATATCAAGTGTTTCAAGTGTCTTGGCTTAGGCCATATTGCCTCTCAATGTCCAAACAAGAGGCTCATGATTCTTAGGGAGGACACCAATGAAGTGGTGAGCGAGGATGAAGTGCTGGAAAAAGCTCGAGAGGAGCAAGAACCCGAGGAGGAGATTTTCCATGCTCAAGAGGGACCCCTTTTGATGGTGATCCGAAGAGTTCTATCCTCCCATGTCCGAAGTGAAGATTTCCAAAGAGAGAACACATTCCATAGTAGGTGCCTTATTCACGGAAAGGTATGCTCTCTTATCATAGATGGTGGGAGTTGTACAAATGTAGCATCTCGGGTTCTTGTGGAAAAATTGGGGCTCGAAATATGTTGCACCTGAACCCTTACAAGTTGAGATTGGTGAACGACAAAGAAGACATCAATGTAACCAAACAAGTTAACTTGAAGTTTTCAATTGGTGGATACAAGGATAAAGTACTTTGTGATATGGTGCTGATGAGTGCAAGCCACATTTTATTGGGAAGGCCATGGAAATATGATCGACGGGTCCTTCATGACGGGTACACCAATCATTACTCCTACAAGTTTGAAGGGAGTGCAATCAAGCTAGCTCCCCTTGACTCGGATCAAGTTACTAAAGATGAGACCGCAAGGAAGGAAGGTATGATTAAATCCAACTTATACATATCTAAGAAAGAGTTGTTGAACTCTATTTTGGAATGAGGGCCAATTGTGATGCTAATGTTCCGGGAGAGGATGAAGGAAATTGAATCGGTCCCTAAGGCACTTCTAGAGGAGTTCCAAGATGTTTTTCCCAAAGAGTTGCCACAAGGGTTGCCACCCCTTAGAGGCATCGAGTACCAAATCGATCTACACCCGGGAGTGGTGCTTCCTAATCGGCCATCATATAGGTTGAATCCCGAAGAGGCCTCGGAGCTTCAAAGACAAGTGCAAGAGCTCCTAGACAAGGGCTACATTCCGGAATCCTTGAGTCCTTGTGTCGTGCAAGCCCTATTGGTCCCAAAGAAGAATGGTAGCTTCCAGATGTGTGTGGATAGCGAAGCCATCAATCAAATCACAATCAAGTACCGGTTCCCGATTCCTAGACTCGAAGACATGTTGGATGAGCTTAATAGGGCATCTTATTTCTCCAAGGTTGACTTAAAGATTGGCTATCATCAAATCCTGATGAAGGAAGGGGACGGATACAAGGCGACTTTCAAGACCAAGTACGGTCTCTTCAAATGGTTAGTAATGCCTTTCGGGCTATCTAATGCCCCTAGCACGTTTATGAGACTTATGAATTTAGTGCTTAAAGATTTCTTGGGAAAGTTTATAGTGGTTTATGTTGATGATATCTTGGTATATAGTTCGGATTTTCATACTCATCTTGGACATCTTAAATTGTGTTATTTGAAACTCTCCGAGCCACTAGATTATTTGGTAATTTGAAGAAATGTTCTTTTGTGCAAGAACTGATCCATTTCTTAGGGTTCATTATTACTAAGAATGGTATTGAAGTAGATGATGGAAAGATAGAGTCAATTCGGGAATGGCCCACTCCTAAGAGTGATTTGGGAAGAGAGTTTGTATGGACCTTGAGTTATGAAGAAAGCTTTGAGTTAATCAAACTCAAGCTTTAAGAAGCACTCGTGCTCATGCTTCCCGATTTCCTCAAAGTTTTTGAAGTCGAGTGTGATCCATCCAGATTGGGAATTTGTGCGTCCTTATGCAATAAGTGAGACCCTTAGCCTATTTTAGTGAGAAGCTCAAGGGTGCTACCTTTAATTATTCAACTTATGATAAGGAATTCTATGCAGTTATCTGAGCCTTGGATGTTTGGCAACACTACCTTTTATCCAAGGAATTTATCATCCTCACCAACCATCAAGCTCTTTTGCATATTAAGAGCCAAGGCAAGTTAAATAGAAGACATGCAAAAGGGGTGGAGTTCTTAGAAAGATACCGTATATCATCAAGTATAAGAAGGGAGATAGCAACGTGGTTGCCGATGCTCTCTCAAGGAGGATTGTTCTCCAAACCGAGCTTTCTACTAACTTCTTTGGTTTTGATTGGATCAAGAAAGCTTATAAAGGTGACCAAGATTTCGGCCATTGGTATTATTTGGGCTTGAAGAAGGTAGATTGTGGCTATCACCTCATGGATGGCTATTTGTTCAAAGGATGAAAGCTTTTCATTCCATGTGGGGGAATCCAAGAGTCCCTAATCAAGGAGGCACACGGAGGCGACTTGGCTAGTCATTTCGGGGAGAAGAAGACTTTGGAGGCCCTAAAAGAGCACTTCTTTTGGCGACACCTCTTTTGGGATGTGCATAAGGTGATTGCTAAGTACATCATTTTCAAAAAGGCCAAGAGTAGGGTGCTACCCCGAGGACATGGAAGTAAGGGGGTTTAGATTTAGGGGGGAAGTGGAGAAAGGGTAGGAGAGGATAACTCGACGATGAGATCGAGTTTATGGCTGAAATTTTGAGGAGAGTTGCGGTAAACCTCGAAATTTGAAGTCGATCACTTGGGCAGATTGGTCGGAAATGAATGGAACAGTAACCGGGCTTGGCGGTGGCCGGAGTGAGGTCTGGCGGAAAGAAATGGAATTATCAAACAAAAAATAACAGTGGAATGAAGAGCTTATGACCTTCAAACTCACCCTAAGACCTTGAAGAAGACTAGATACTTGAAGCATGAAGAGATCTCCAGCTCGGAGGGAGAAATCTTGAAGAGAACCCACGGTGGCCGGAGGAATTCCGGCTGCCGGCTGAAAGTGGAAGATGCCCGAGAAGGGAGAGCTAAAAAGCTACTTAAATTCAAATTCCAAATTGAGAATTACAATCATGCAATGGGGGAAGTTTTATCAGCTACGAAGAGAGGAAAAAGGGAGGGAAAACTAAGTGCCAAGGTCATGCAAAAAGCATGCTGTAAAATGACTAAAAGGAGGGAAAATTTGGACCAATGAGAATGCAAGAACGTGCAAGCCACGTTTCCTTGAATCCCTTCAGCCAATTTTCATTTCTTTCTTGGCCTTAAATACCCTTCTTCCAGCCAATTAAACCCTCATGCAAAACCCCATGCACAGCATGCAAAAATCCAAGTTAAAACCCTAGCCGAGAAAACCCTCTCGGGTTCTTTAAATATTCACAGAAAAATCACGTAAAAATTATCCTAAAAATGCAATAAAATCCCTTCACTCCATGGAAATGTTGGTGAGTTGAGTCGTGGATCAATTATTCACGTTTGCATGGAACTCCAACTCGCCATGCAACGTGCATCTTCAACCGGGATCGGGTTCGGGTTTGGTTCCGCAAGTCTTGAGTTGTGGTTTCAAATCTGCCTCCTCTCCAAGCCAAGTTATTAAATGTTTTGGTCTTTCTTGATCCTCCAAAGTTGGCTTAGAAATGTGTAATTCTTCAATTAATTAAATTCCAAAGTTGGCTTAGAAAATTCTTCAAATTTGAGAATTACATTCAGCATAGGTAAAATTAAATAGGAAAACTAAGCAACATCACGTTCTTCATCGGACGGCCCAAAACATCTCCATGAAGCACAATCCATGGCACCAAAGATGGACCAATGAGGAGCCTTCATGGGACGCTCTTCCTCCAGCTAATTAAGCTCCTAGGAAATCTCTGAAATTCCCTCCCAAATAATAATTAGATAACCCTATAATTTTTCATGCAAATCCATGCAAAAAAACGCGAATTAAAAAAAAAACTAATAAGATTGTTTCTTGGGTAGGTTGTGCTTCCCTCTCTGTGTTGGCTGTAGTTGACTATGCAAACGACATCCAATTTTAACATTCTACCTTTTGTTCGAAAGCTTGAGAAGTTAGCTATCTTTCCTCAAAAGGCGTTGTTTTCATTTAAGGCCGAAAAGATCATCACAAAGGCCCAAAAAAGCTTTGGAGGTCCCACTGAGCCAAATCCAAAACGTGGACCCCATGCTTTGTTACTTTGACAAATTTTAAATATTTCCAAGGGAACATTCACCCTCCTTCTTGGACTACTTGGGCCGAGTCTTGACATCAAAATGGAAGGGATTTCTTTTTAAGGTTGGACAAAGGCTGAAATCTCCAAGAAATAGGAAGCTACAAAATTAGCTAACACATTAAATAAAAATTTGTAACATGACAATTTTTAGGTCGTCCATATCATGTCACCGAGTCATTGGCCTTGTCATAGCTTTGCTTTTCTTTGTCATCTCGTTTAAATCTTGCTTGATGTCCGCATCAGGGGTGAGAGGGGTTTATGGCCCAAAAGATAATGGAAAAAGGATGAGGGAACCGGAAAATGTGCAGAAAATGGCTAGAGTGCTCGAAAAGGAGCTCTCGAGAAAGGGAGATCGGAAAAGTTGTAAACGAGGGATAATCCCGAACGGATGAGAAGCTTTGGGGTTCACACCCTTACCTTGGATTCAACTAGAACATTGTTGAAGGAGTTTGATATGGCCTAGCTAACCCAAGCTTGAGTGGTAGCCAAAACTGGAGTGGAGCTCTCGGTGGTTTCCGGATATAACTCACCGGAAAACCCGAGTCTTGGAGGAGGAGAAAACCACCAAGGAAAAGAGATGCAAAATGCAGTCTTTAATTTCAAACTTCACTAACTATAAATGAGCTCAAAGTGAGCTTAAAATCACCCCCAAGCTTGGGAGGGTGGGCTCCCAAAAATTAAAAAAAAAAACAGCTTACTCGAAAAGGCAAAACAAGGAGGAAACAACTAAGTGGTCCTCCTAGAAGTTACCCGAAAAGGAGGCACCAAGGCTGACCATGGTCCCCCCTTCAACACTCTCACCAAAAACACAAAAGAGAGTTTTCACGTGACTAACCCTTCAGCAAATAAAACCCTAACTCTAACCAATACAAATAACTTTTCACACGGTAATTGTTCAACCGAAAATCATCAAAACACTAAAAGACAAAACAAAATGGGTCTTCATCCCTCCATGTGAACTTGGGCTGATGAAGTACCTGAGTGAAATGGGCTTGGACTTCCCTTCTCCAGATCTTGGATGGACCATGCAATGGTCGGACCGTCGGCTAGGTGTATATTGTCTTGGGCCGCCTCCACCTTTCTTTCTCCACCTTGCTCCGAGGGTATTGTGGAAAATACCCAAGTGAGAAGATGTTTGGGTTGTCCTTGATCATCTAAAGTTGGCTCCACCATTAAGGTTTCTTGCATAAATAACCCTACAAAATGAGCAAACATGTTAGCAAATTTCTTGGCTCGGTCTCAGGTTATGGGCCCTCGGGATGTCTTCTTGGCTTCACTCTCCGATTGCACATCATATGCCCTAAGCCCTAAGCACTAAGCTTAAATTCCTAAGTAATATGCCCTATGCCCAAAGCCATAAGCCCTTATTCCAAAGCTCTAAGCCCTAATATCACTATGCCCTATGCCCAAAGGCCTCAGCCCAAAGTCCTAAACCCAAAGCCCGAAGTCCTAAGCCTTAAGTACCAATCTCTATGACCTAACTCCCAGGCTTAAAGCCCTAAACCAAAAGCTCAACATTCTAAGTCATAATCCCTAAGTTCTAAGCATGTCCTTAAGCCCTTTGCCGTAAGACATAAGTCCTTAGCAATTTCAACATCCTAAGCTGTAAGGCCGAAGACCTAAGCCTTAATCCCAAAACCATTGGCCTTAAGTCCTTAGCCATAAACCTAAAACCCTAAGCCGTAATTCCAAAGCTGATGTGCCAACGGTATAGTACGACACAACACAGACAGTGTTGAATTGACGAAACGAAGAACAAACTCTACAATCTTACACTTGTATCCCTCTTGCACGAAGTGGGGAAGATTGCAGCAAGTTACTAATTTCACAACTAGCAACAAGATGATAAAACTTACAAACACACGGATATTACTCACCGGGTAAATTGCAAAGTTGTTTGGAGGATTCCTCAACAAACTAAAAGCAGCAAATGCTCTCCATATTATATGTTCAACAACCCCTTACAAAATGAGCTAAGGAAGGCTTATATAGCCTTTGAATTACAGCCATCACGTTTTTTGCTTCAATTCTAGTTAAAACATGTTAACAAAAAGTATTCTGCAAAATACTTTTTCAGATGAAAAAGTAGTGTGAATGCTCATAGATGGTTTCCTCCCATTGTGGGCTGGCAGGTTGCATGCTCACACGTGATTGGAAGAATTGGAGGTGATAAGAGGGATGTAAGCCTTTCACTAAATGGCTGCAAAGATGGTGGGCTGGCAGGGATTTTGTTGAAATCTGATTAGATGAGGAAAAGGTGATAAAAGGCTGAAGCTTATCAAGGGATGACTGAACTTTAATATGAAAAACGGATTGGGTAGAAGGGAACAAAAGGAGACTTGCAAACTTCCATCTGATTGGCTAAAAAA
>QAOC01050502.1:66833-113164 GCA_003255005.1 Begonia fuchsioides | reverse complement strand
GCAAGATGGCCCAAGGCTGAAAATCCACTTGGTGCTCAATACCTCTAAGGGGTGGTAATCCAGTAGGTAATTCTTCATGAAATACATCTTCAAACCTTTCTAATAGTACTCGGACCGCCTTAGGACAAATGGTTAGTTCTTCCATCCTCTCCTTGAACATTAATAGGATTAATGGTTCACCACTCAAAACCGATTTCTTTAGTTCTTTCTTCGACATAAACAAGTTTGTAGTGGCTGCCTTCTCCCTTCTATAACTCTCATCTAATGCCACCTACTCCGGGCTTAAGGGTGCGAGTTTGATGAGTCTTCCTTCATGCTTGAATGAATAAAAATTCGTGAAGCCATCATGAAAAACTTTTTGATCAAATTGCCATGGCCTCCCGAGAAGCAAATGACTGGCACTCATAGGCACTACGTCACAAAGTACTCGGTCCTAATATCCACCAATAGCAAATTCAATAACAGCTTGCTTAGTCACCTTAATGTCTTCCTTATCATTCAACCACTTAAGCAAATACGGTCGAGGGTGTGAAGTGGTTTGCAATTTCAACTTCCCCACCATTTCTTTTGAAACCACATTGGTACAACTCCCCCCATCAACAATGACAGAGCATACTTTCCCCATCACCAAACACCGGCTATGGAAAATATTTTCTCGCTGCATGTGCTCACCTGTGGCTTGAGTGGCCAAAACTCTTCGTATTAGCAAGAGGGGTCCCTCTTGCGCTCGACAAACTTCTTCAATTTGTTCCTCTTCTTCACGAGTCTCTTTTGTCTCTTCTTCCTCACTAATGACTTCTTGATTGTCCTCTCGAATCAAGATAACTCGTTTATTGGGACATTGTGAAGCAATGTCTCCAAGGCCGAGGCACTTGAAACACTTGATTTCCCTAGCCTTTGGTCTTGCAACGTCTTGGCTTTCCTTCTTTTGTTCCACAGCTTTTGATGGCAAATTTCTAGCAAATTCCCCTTTTCTTCAACCTTTGGTGAGGGAATGGAGTGTTTGGCTTAGGAGTGAATCGGGTACTGATTTCTTTTCCTTTCTCCTAATTTGCCTCTCCACTTTTAGTGCTAATTGTACTGCACCCTCCATTGACTCAAAAGCTTGTAATTCAACAATATCTCCAATCTCTTTCTTGAGCCCTTTCACAAACCTTGCAAGCACCAACTCCTCGGGTTCCTCTAACCCACACCTCATCTTCAAAGTTTCGAACTCTGTAAGGTATTCTTCAACTATGGATGCTCCAATAATTCAATAATTGGAGGGGGATAAGATTTAGGAAGTGGGAGAATCAGGTTAGGTGAATGGAAAACGATAATCCAATAATTCTATAATCGGAACTAGAATTTGGGATGGCGATAAATCAACGATAAGAGCGAGTTTCATGCTGAAATTTTGAGAGGATTTTTGGGAAAAGGTTAAGTAATACACCTCGAAATTTGAAGGCGATCACGTAGATGGATCGGTCGGAATGTAATGGAACAGTAACAGCGGTCAGCAGTGGCTGTAAATTGACAACCGGCGAAGAATTGAAATATCAACGATGGAAGAAGGAGCTTATGGACTTCAAGCTCACCCTATGACCTTGAGGAAGGCTGGAGACTTTGAAGCAAAAAGAGAACCCCAACTCGAAGGAGGAAACCCTTGAAGAACGACGGTGGCCTGACGATCGCCGGCTGCCGGTTGAAGTTGGAAAATGTCCCGGGAGAGGGAGAGCTAAAAGCTTCTTTAATTCAAATTCTAAATTGCCTTACAATCACGCAATGGGGGAGGTTTTGTTTGTCGAGAAGAGTGGGAAAAAGGGAGGGAAAATTGAGGGCCAAAGGCATGCAACTTGCATGCTGGAAATTAAAATAAAGAAGGGAAAATTGGACCAATGAGATTACAAGAATGTGAAAGCCACGTGATCTTAAATCTCCTCAGCCAATTTTCCCTTCTTCCTTGGCCCAAAATACCCTTCTCTTAGCTGAAAATTCCTCATGCAAAACCCCATGCAAGCATGCAAAAATAAACACAATAAAACCTAGCCGAGAAACTCTCTCGGGTTCTACAAATATCCAACGTAAAATTCACGTAAAAATTAAGCTAAAAATGCGATAAAATTTCTTCAATCCATGTAAATGCTGGTGAGTTGAGTCGTGGAACCCTTGATCACTTTTGCATGGGACTCCAACTCGCCATGCAACGCGATACTTCAATCGGGTTCGGGTTTGGGCTTGATTCCGGAGCTCTCAGTTTTTGGTTGAAAATCCACCTTTTCTCCATGCCAAATTATCATGTTTTTTGGCTTGTTTGATGCTCCAAAGTTGTCTTAGAAATGTATAATTCTTCAATTAATTTTCCTGCAAAATTAACAAACATATTAGATAAAATTTGTTCGGGCTCGGGTGATTGCTCTGCTTGGCATGCCTATCTGTGGCATGTCATCATCCCCGGGTCTTGAGGATTTGACCTCAAATCCAATTGGAATTCAACTCCCATTTGTTCATCTTCATCAATGCCAGCAAAGGGAGAAATATTTTGAACATTAAATGTGGATGACATTCCATAATTCCTAAGTAACTTAAACTTGCATGTTCTTGGGTCGACTACCTTATCCAAAAAATTCTTCGGGCTTAAGCCCATCTTAAGAGTGTGTCAACTTTGAACAACTTCTAGTTTTCAGACATAAGATTCAATGCCCTTCGCCACAATATCATTCTTTCCACGGCTAAACAATTCAACAATCCGATTTGTACTATACCACCGGATAACTAAATCAACATGAGTTTCATTATCCCCATTATAAACCATAGTGTTTCCAATATATTCAGCAATGTATCCTTCTAGGTATTCATGGGACCAACTACGCATAAGTACCGTAACAACTCTGGAACTAATAGTTAGCAAGGACGGGATAACTAACCAATCATGGTGGGTGCACTTGGCTGACTTTTTAAATGCCTCTTGCGCAATCCAAAGTAATTATATTCCATGGAAGTATTCCATTAAGGCTTCCAAGAACCTTATCCAATGATCATCGTTAACTACCTCCTCCTCCTTGGTTCTTTTGATGAGTGACCCGTAGACTCCTTTACTAGAATTGCCAAATAGTCCACTATTGATTGAATGGTTCTCCATATTAAGAAGTTCATAATTCTTCTTCCTTAAGCTCAATTCAGATTTGTAGATTTCCTTCATCCAATCATAAACAAAGTAATTAGTAAAGAGTTCGGGTAGAGAGACTAACCACCTTGACAGTGTTTTGGAAATCACAACACATGATCTTTTGATCCTTTATCACGAGTGTTCCTTCTTGAGTAAGCACGGATCCCTCCTTGATCATAATCAAGTTATTCTTAGATAAATTCACCTTCCTTGTGACCTCATCTTTGGCCACTTGTTTGGGTTCAAGGGGAATTAGCTTGATGGATCGTCCACCAAACTTAAAGGAATATTGGTTTATAAAACCATCGTGCATAACCTTCTGATCGAATTGCCAAGGTCTTCCGAGTAATAAATGACTTGAACTCATGGGAACCACATCACACATCACTTGATCCTTGTAACTTCCAATAGAGAATTCGATGCACGCTTGCTTGGTAACCTTAAATTCTTCCTTATCATTTATCCAACGTAGTTTATAAGGCTTCGGGTGAAAGATAGTTTCTATTCCGAGTTTGTCAATTAACTCTCGGGAAACCACATTAAAACAACTTCCACCATCAATAATAATTGAGCATACCTTATCTTGGATTAGACATCTACTATGGAATAAACTTTCTCTTTGGAGTTCCTCTTGTTGGCTATGAGTGGCAAGTAACCTTCGGATAACTAATAATAAGGGGCCTTCTTGTGCTCGGCATTCTTCTCCTTCGGATTCCAAACTCATATCCGATTTTTCCTTCACTTCATATTCACTGAAAATTTCACTCGTTTCCTCTCTAATAACCATCACACGTTTGTTAGGGCATTGGGATGCAATATGCCCGAGACCATGGCACTTAAAACACTTGATCTCCCGTGTTCGGGTCCGGTTATTTTCTTCCATTGGTTTCGGTTCACTATCCTTCTTTTGCAGCCAAGGTTGAACGCAAGAAATCTTGTTCTCCACCTTTGTATTAGGTTTAAAGGAGTAATAGCATTAGGACTTGCTCAGCTCACTATTCCCTTGCCCTTTCTTTTCATTTGCCTCTCCACTTTCAAGGCCATTTGAATAATTGAATCCATAGAGTCGATCGGTTGCAACTCCACAATATCACTAATGTCTCGGTGTAAACCTCTAATAAACCGAGCTATAATTTGTTCCTCTAGTTCTTGTAAGTTACATCTAATTTGGAAAGTCTCAAATTCGGTAAGGTATTATTCCACCGAGAGATATTCTTGCTTAAGAGATTGTAATTGAAGAAATAGCTTTTTTTTGTAATGAGCCGGTACAAATCTTCTTCTCATAATTGATTTCATCATTTTCCAACTATTAATGCTCTCTTCACCATCACGTCTTCTCTGAATTTTCAAACTATCCCACCATAGACTTGCATATCCCGTAAGTTCCAATGAAACAAGTTGTAATTTAAACTTCTCAGAATAGTTATAGCATTCAAAGATTTTGTCAACTTTCTCCATCCAATCAATAAACAAATCACCATCGCAAGATCCATTGAAAGGAGAAATGAATACCATCATATGCCTCATATCATCATCTCTGGAGTTGAGATCATGCAAACGATATCCTTCATCATCCGACTCTTCAGACTTAAACTCTCGAGATCTTCTCAAGCCATGATTCGGCCTTTTCCTTGGTGGTTGGTTCGGAGTAGTCCTCAAAGAAAGAGAAATGTGCTCCAACTTTTGTAACACCGTATCAAATCTTTTGTTGAGCTCATCAATTTTTCCTTGAAGGCTAGATTCAGGAAGATTTGGATTTGGATGTGGATAAGATGGACTAACCGGGCGGCTAGGATCAATTAGATCCCGGTTTGGTTTGTAATGGGAACCACTTCTTGTGGTCATCCTTCAAACTTAAAATCACACAAAAACAGAGGTAAAGAGGAAGGTTGACATGCCACGGGATACTTCCTTGCAACCTCCAACCAAGGGAGTCATTCGACCATTGGCGCACCAACATGGGAGACCGAGAAGCTCCTTGTCACATGCTTACTTGGAGGAGCCGTGGAGGTGATAATGCAACCATACAAGTGGAACACCAAGAATCTCAAGGAGAAGAAAGTCCAATAACGCAGCAAGGTGAGAGACATGATTAAAGAAGTGGAAATTTGGAAGGAATTCTCAGTTTTTGTTGGTTTGGTTTTTGTAAACCGATTGTAAACTTTAATGCGTGGTTTACGTAAGAACCATGCAAGAACATTGTCATCTTTTAAATACGTGTATAGGTGGACGTGGGTGCAAGTGGGAACCCTAGGAAGCACCAAGGAACGGAGGATACCTTACCTTAGAGGTCCATTCCCTTGGTTGGTATCAAAAGTCCAAGAGGGGCCCACATGCCATACTTTTATGTTTGCTAAATACTTAGGCATGTAGGTGGTAATTAAGTGGTTTATGTAGCTCGTGGGAAGGAAGGTTTTAATCCTTTCTTCTCTGCATTTTTTGAAGCAGAAAATGTTGATGAAAACTTGAAGCTTTGAAGCTCATTTTCTCTCTCGGCAATTCGTTCAAAGGTGAGTCATATCCTTTGTTTTGGGTTGTCAATGGTGTTGGTGTCTTGCTAGAGCCACGAAGCCTTAGTTCAGCCTTCCTCCACCTCAGATGGACCAAGGTAAGTCTGAACGAACATCACATAGCCATTATCCATAGCCTGCCATTTGGCAATTTGTGTTCGTTGTTGTGAATCTGTCCACCCGAGAACCCCCCCAAAGGTTCTCTATTTGTGTTCTGTGCCTTTTTCCGTTTCTCCCGTGCGTTTCTTTTCATTTTTCGCTGAGTTCTTCCCATCTGTTTATGTGAAGTTTTCCCCCCAATTTCGTGTGCACAGCTCTTCCCAATTGGTAGTTGTGCGTAAGCCATCCTAACCCCATTTCAGTCTCGGTAGGCACTGTTCTGGGCTTGTCCGTGTACTGAAAAGTGTCCCGTGCCATTTTAAGCTTTCCACGTGCGTTTTGCCTCAAATTTGGACACAAGAAAGTTAAGTCCTTATATTATAACCCTGCCAAGTTATAGTTTTAATGCCCATATGCATTTTGCAGAGTAACACCACCATTTCCCTGTCGTCATCTCTCTCTCTCTCGGTTGGCCTTTGGCCGTGACTTGTTTTGTGTCCTCTCTTTCCCGAACACCTCCACAACTATTGGAGCGTGTCATCTGGTATTAGAGCTTAGTTTTCCCTTCCCATCCTTCCATTGCTAGCTCTTAATTTCATTTGATCTTGTGAAAACCTTTTGATTGATAAATGACGACTAGAAGGGGTGTAGTATTACCATCTAGCCGAGAAGCTCCATCAACAAATGAGACACATCACTCTCGGCCAGCAACTCCCCAAGAACCAGAGGTTACACTCCAAAACCAAATTGATGACCTAACTCAACGTGTTGAGAGGAAAGGTTTGACATGTTGATGCAAAGAATGGAGGCTATGAAAAATTTGGTGCGGCAACCGGCAACACCGGGAAGAAGAACCAGAGGGATAGCTCGGGCCGGCCAATGAACATCATGGATTCGGATGAAGAAATGGATCATATGGATCGGCCATTTTGGGAAGATGACCTTCGGAACCTTAAGGTTCAAATTCCTTCCTTTAATGGTTCATGCAATGGTGATATGTTTTTGGATTGGCTAGATAAGGTGGAGAAAGTGTTTGATTGTTTTAATTACTCCGAAAAACCAAGATACAATTAGTGTCTTTGGAGTTTCATGGATATGCAAGTTTGTGGTGGGAGAGTTTGAAATCCCAAAAGAGGAGAAACCGTGAAGAAGAAATCACAACTTGGAGAACCATGAAAGACCATATGAAAAGGAGATTTGTGCCTCATCATTATAAGCAAGAATTATTTTATCAACTCCAAGGGCTAAGGCAAGGATCCTTGTCGGTTGAGGAGTATCTAACGGAATTTGAAACCTTGAGAATTAGGTGTGATTTGGAAGAGCCCTCGGAACAAATAGTGGCAAGATTTTTGAGGGGTTTAAACAAGGAAATTGGAGACATAGTGGAACTCCAAATGGTAGAATCCTTGGAGGATGTAATTCAAGTGGCCTTGCGGATTGAGAGACAAATCAAGAGAAAGGGCAAGGGATTTAGCAACCGGTTTCCCCAAAAGTACAATGTTCCTTACAAGGCCAAACCGAAGCCGGAAGAGAAGCTTCCTCCAATGAAACCGTGCCCACAAAGAAATGAAGGAGAACTACCCAAACTCTTGGACAGTGCCAATCAGCCAAGAGCAAGGGAGATAAAATGTTTCAAGTGTCTCGGCTTGGGACACATTGCTTTCACAATGCCCGAACAAAAGGGTAATGATCATGCTAGAGGAAAGCAATGAAGTAGTGAATGAAGATGAGCCCTTGATGATGCTAAGGCGGAAACCGAGTCTAATGAAGAAATATGCAATGCACAAGAGGGCCCTTTACTTATGGTGATCCGAAGAGTATTAACCTCTCAAGGTCGACCCGAAGATGAGCAAAGGGAGAACCTCTTCCATAGCTGGTGTCTCATCCAAAGATTTGGTGGATAAACTTAACCTCCAAACCGAGGAACACCCGAGCCCTTACAAATTAAGATGGCTCAATGACAAGGAGGATATCAAGGTCACCAAGAGAACCAAGGTGGAATTTTCAATCGGTGCTTATGGGGACTCGGTAGTGTGCGATGTGGTGCCTATGAGTGCAAGCCATATCTTGTTGGGACGGCCATGGCAATTTGATCGGAGGGCCATGCATGACGGATACACCAACAATTACTCTTTCAAGTGGAGCGGCAAACATATTAAACTCACACCGATGGAACCCGAACAGGTAGCAAAGGATGAAGCCACTAGAAAGGAAGGCTCGGCCAACCACACCTTGCTAATGACCAAGAAGGAGTTGGACCGATCTATCCAACAAGGAGAGCCTATGTGATGAGAACCACGAGTATATCAAACCCGAGACCCTTCAACAATGCCGAAAAAGATACCTGGATCACCTTTGAATCAAGTACGAGGAACTTGACCCCAATCGAACCTTGCCGACGGAACCTAAGTTATCAACCAAGGAGCTTGACCCAGACCAAACTTGTCGGTAAGAACCAAAGCTATCAAATTTGATCTATCAAGAACTAACTTGATGAAGATCGAGTTCTTCGCAAAGAACCAAAGAGAAAATCTCTCCAAAACACTCAAGGTGAATTAAACATAAAAGTTGTTTTTTTTTTACAATAACTTGGATGCCTTTAAATAGGCTACATAAATCCTAACTAAAATAGGAAATAGAAAGATATTATAAAACTAAAATATCTTTACGAAGATTTTTCTCAAATCTGTTAAGATTCTTGATTCTGCAAAATATTTGGTATTGTATATTTTGCCAGCCAAACGACGTCTGATTTTTATGATCCAGCCCATTCCGAAAAGGTCTTGAAAACAGCTACAACTTTGATGAAGAAAGCGTTTTAAAATAACTTTGGGAAGATTGTCGAATCTGCCAATATATGCTTGCTGGTCAAGTAAAAGTTTGATTTAAAGAAAGTTTCATGTACTTTCCTATTTTCTTTGTCCCTTCAATATCTTGTATTAGGCTTGGGCTCTTCGGCTTGTTTTTGTAGGCCGCTGGAATCACATCACTATGGTGTTAATTTTGTTTTGGGAACGAGTGAAGGAGATAGGGGGCGCCTAAAGAAGTGGTGACGTTATTGGAAGAGTACAAAGATGTCTTCCCGGGGGAATGGCCTCACGGCCTACCTCTCATCCGAGGTATCGAACATCAAATCGATTTGAAACCCGGAGTGGTGCTTCCCAATCGGCCTTCCTATAGGATGACTCCCGAGGAGACAAAACAACTACAAAGGCAAGTCCAAGAACTATTAGACAAGGGATACATTCGGGAATCCCTTAGTCCATGCTCGGTGCCCGCTCTACTAGTACCAAAGAAAGATAGAACTTGTAGAATGTGCATGGATAGCCGAGCCATCAACCAAATCACAATCAAGTATAGGTTTCCCATGCCTCGGCTTGAAGATTTGTTGGATGAGTTAAGTGGGGCGGCATTCTTCTCCAAGGTGGATCTCAAGAGCGGTTATCATCAAATCCAAATGAGAGAAGGGGATGAATGGAATACGGTGTTCAAGACTAAGTATGGCCTCTTTGAATGGTTAGTCATGCCATTTGGGCTATCTAATGCCCATAGTACTTTTATGAGACTAATGAACAATGTTCTTAGAGAATACTTGGGAAAATTAGTGGTGGTTTATTTTGATGATATTTTGATATATAGCAGGAGTTTTGTGGATCATCTTGGGCATCTAAGAGTGTTGTGTGAAACTCTTAGGGAAGCACAATCATATGGTAACCTAAAGAAGTGCTCTTTTGTGCAAGAAATGGTGCACTTCCTCGGGTTTGTAATTTCAAAGAATGGAATGGAGGTAGACCAAGATAAGATCATAGCCATTCGGGAATGGCCAACTCCTAGGTCCATCTCGGACATTAGGAGTTTCCATGGTTTGGCCTCTTTTTATAGGAAGTTCATTAAAGGTTTTAGCTCCATTGTGGCTCCATTCACCGATAGCACCAAGAAAGGAAGGGAGTTTGAATGGACCAAGGAATGCCAAAACAGTTTTGAGCGCATCAAGGGGGAACTTTGCAAAGCACCGGTCCTCATGCTTCCGGACTTCAACAAAGTCTTTGAAATCGAGTGTGATGCATCCAGTTTAGGGATTGGAGCAGTGCTAACACAAGAGGGCCGACCCTTGGCTTACTTTAGTGAAAAGTTGAAAGGAGCCGCGCGCAACTACTCAACATATGACAAGGAGTTTTATGCTCTTGTATGGACTATCGAGGTATGGCAGCATTGCTTACTTCCCAAGGAGTTTAACATACACATCGATCATAAAGCTCTAAAGCATATTCGGAGTCAAGGAAAGTTGAGCAAGAGGCATGCCAAATGGGTGGAATTTCTTGAGCGTTTTCCTTATGTGATTAAGTATAAAAAGGGGGAGACCAACATTGTGGCCGATGCTCTTTCAAGGAGAGTGATTCTTCTAACCGAGCTCAATGCCAAGGTTCTAGGCTTTGAATGGATTAAGGGAGCCTACAAAGATGATCTAGACTTTGGAGGGTGGTTTGAGAAGAGTTTGAAGAAGGAGGATTGTGGATACCATCTCTCGGATGGTTATCTTTTCAAGGGAGGCCGATTATGCATACCTCAAGGAGGCCTTAGAGAATCACTCATCAAAGAAGCTCACGGAGGAGGCCTAGCCGGCCATTTTGGTGAGAAGAAAACTTTGGAGACTTTAAGGGAGCATTTCCATTGGCCACACATGAATCGGGAAGTGCACAAATGGCTTGAAAGGTGCATAGTGTGTAAAAAGGCCAAGAGTCGAGTGCTTCCACAAGGGCTTTACATGCCATTACTGATTCCTAGCCATCCATGGGTGGAAATCATCATGGACTTTGTGTTGGGGCTGCCACGGACACCAAGGGGAAAAGAAGCTATAATGGTGGTGGTTGATAGGTTCTCTAAAATGGCTCATTTTGTGCCATGCTCCAAAACCAATGATGCAAGCCAAATTGCCGAACTATTCTTCAAGGAAGTAGTACGGCTACATGGTATTCCCACTTCAGTTGTCTCGGATAGGGATACAAAATTCCTAAGTACATTTTGGAGAACTTTGTGGAGGAAGATTGGAACCAAGCTATTGTTTAGCACATCTTTCCACCCCCAAACCGATGGCCAAACCGAAGTGGTCAATCGGTCTTTGGGAGCATTATTGAGGAGTGTCATCAGGAAGAAGCTCTCAGAATGGGATCTCCAATTGCCATATGTGGAGTTTGCTTACAATCGGAGTGTGCATAGCACTATACAAGCTACTCATTTTGAGGTAGTTTACGGGTTCAATCCCCTCACATCTCTTGATCTCGTGCCATTGCCATCCACGGACATTGCCAATCCCGATGGTGCAAACAGAGCCGAGCAAGTGAAGAAGATGCACGAAAGAGTGAGAAAGGTGATCGAGAAGAAAAATGCCACTTATGCTAAGTATGCTAACCGAGGCTGAAGGGAGCTTGAATTCAAAGAGGGAGACTTAGTTTGGTTGCATTTCAGGAAGGAAAGATTTCTAAATCAACGAAAATCCAAACTACTCCCGAGAGTCGATGGTCCGTTTGAGGTTATTGAGAAGATCAACAAGAACGCCTATAAGCTCAAGCTTCCTTGGGATTATGGAGTGTCGTCAACATTCAACATTCAAGACTTATCACCTTATGTTGGTGAGCGGGCGGTACAAGATGAAGAGGAGTCAACCCTTGATTTGAGGATAAATCCTCAAGTAGCCGGGGAGGATGACATGCCACGGGATACATCCTTGCAACCTCCAACCAAGGGAGTCATGACGAGAAGCCGAACCCGAGAAGGCCTTAACTTAATTGCTCTTGATGTAGGCTTGGATGACCGAGGAGGAATGACAATTGGCGCACCAACATGGGAAGACCGAGAAGCTCCTTGTCACATGCTTACTTGGAGGAGCCGTGCAGGTGATAATGCAACAATACAAGTGGAACACCAAGAATCTCAAGGAGAAGAAAGTCCAATAACACAGCAAGGTGAGGGACATGATTAAAGAAGTGGAAATTTGGAAGGAATTGTAGGTTTTTGTTGGTTTGGTTTTTGTAAACCGGTTGCAAACTTTAATGCATGGTTTACGTAAGAACCATGCAAGAACATTGCCATCTTTTAAATACATGTATAGGTGGACGTGGGTGCAAGTGGGAACCCTGAAGCACCAAGGAATGGAAGATACCTTACCTTAGAGGTCCATTCCCTTGGTTGGTATCAAAAGTCCAAGAGGGGCCCACATGCCATACTTTCATGTTTGCTAAATACTTAGGTATGTAGGTGGTAATTAAGTGGTTCATGTAGCTCGTGGGAAGGAAGGTTTTAATCCTTTCTTCTCTGCATTTTTCGAAGTAGAAAATGTTGATGAAAACTTGAAGCTTTGAAGCTCATTTTCTCTCTCGGCAATTCGTTCAAAGGTGAGTCATATCCTTTGTTTTGGGTTGTCAATGGTGTTGGTGTCTTGCTAGAGCCACGAAGCCTTAGTTCAGCCTTCCTCCACCTCAGATGGACCAAGGTAAGTCTGAACATCACATAGCCATCATCCAAAGCCATCATCCATAGCCTGCCATTTGGCCATTTGCGTTCGTTGTTGTGAATCTGTCCACCCGACAACCCCCCCCCCCCCCCCCCCCCCCCCCCCCCCCCCCAAAGGTTCTCTATTTGTTCTCCGTGCCTTTTTTCCATTTCTCCCATGCGTTTCTTTTCATCTTTGGCTGAGTTCTTCCTCTCTTTTTATGTGAAGTTTTTCCCCCAATTTCGTGTGCACAGCTCTTCCCAATCGGGAGTTGTGCATAAGCCATCCTCACCCCATTTCAGTCTCGGCAGGCACTTTCTGGGCTTGTCCCTGTACTGAAAAGTGTCCCCGTGCCATTTTGAGCTTTCCACGTGTATTTTGCCTCAAATTTGGACACAAGAAAGTTAAGTCCTTATATTATAACCCTGCCAAGTTATAATTTTATTGCCCGTATGCATTTTGCACAGTAACGTCACCATTTCCCTGTTGTCATCTCTCTCTCTCTCTCGGTTGGCCTTTGGCCGTGACTTGTTTTGTGTCCTCTCTTTCCCGAACACCTCCACAACTATTGGAGCGTGTCAAAGGTGGGGAGGGATTTATGGCTCTGATACCAAATGACACAGAATGGAGGGGGATAAGATTTAGGAAGTGGGAGAATCGAGTTAGGTGAATGGAAAACGATAATCCAATAATTCCATAATCGGAACTTGAATTTGGGACGGCGATAAATCGACGATAAGAGCGAGTTTCATGCTGAAATTCTGAGAGGATTTTTCGGAAAAAGGTTAAGTAATACACCTCGAAATTTGAAGGCGATCACGTGGATGGATCGGTCGGAATGTAATGGAACAGTAACAGCGGTCAGCAGTGGCCGTAAATTGACAACCGGCGAAGAATTGAAATATCAAACGAAATCAACGATGGAAGAAGGAGCTCATGGACTTCAAGCTCACCCTATGACCTTGAGGAATGCTGGAGACTTTGAAGCAAAAAGAGAACCCCAACTCGAAGGAGGGAAACCCTTGAAGAATCATGGTTGCCGGAGGATCGCCGGCTGCCGGTTGAAGTTGGAAAATGTCCCGGGAGAGGGAGAGCTAAAAGCTTCTTTAATTCAAATTCTAAATTGCCTTACAATCACGTAATGGGGGAGGTTTTATCTGCTGAGAATAGTGAGAAAAAGGGAGGGAAAATTGAGGGCCAAAGGCATGCAACTTGCATGCTGGAAATTGAAATAAAGGAGGGAAAATTGGACCAATGAGATTGCGAGAATGTGAAAGCCACGTGATCTTAAATCTCCTCAGTCAATTTTTCCTTCTTCCTTGGCCCAAAATACCCTTTTCTTAGCCGAAAATTCCTCATGCAAAACCCCATGCAAGCATGCAAAAATAAACACAATAAAACCTAGCCGAGAAACCCTCTCGGGTTCTCCAAATATCCAACGTAAAATTCACATAAAAATTAAGCTAAAAATGCGATAAAATTCCTTCAATCCATGTAAATGCTGGTGAGTTTAGTCGTGAAACCCTGATCACTTTTGCATGGGACTCTAACTCGCCATGCAACGTGATACTTCAATCGGGTTCGGGTTCGGGCTTGACTACGGAGCTCTCAGTTTTTGGTTGAAAATCCACCTTTTCTCCACACCAAATTATCATGTGTTTTGGCCTTGTTTGATCCTCCATAGTTGACTTAGAAATGTATAATTCTTCAATTAATTTTCCTGCAAAATTAACAAATATATTAGAAAAATTCCGAGCTCGTGCTCGGGTGATTGCTCTGCTTGGCATGTCAATCCGTGGCATGTCATAAGCTTTTAGCCTTTTCTCACCTTTTCCTTATCCAATCAGATTTCAACAAAATCCTTGCAAGCCCACCATCTTTGCAGCCATTTAGTGAAAGGCTTTCATCCTTCTCATCACCTCCAACTCTTTCAATCACATGTGAGCATGTAACCTGCTAGCCCACAATGGGAGGAAACCATCTATGAGCATTCACACTATTTTTTCTTCTGAAAAATACTTTGCAGCATACTTTTTGTTAACATATTGTAACTAGAATTAAAGCAAAAATGTGATGGCTGTAATTCAGAGGCTATATAAGCCTTCCTTAGCTCATTTTGTAAGGCATATAATATCCAGAGCATTTGCTGCTTTTAGTTTGTTGAGAAATCCTCCAAACAGCCTTGCATTTCACCCAGTAAATAATATCCGTGTGTTTTTAAGTATTATTATCTTGTTCCTAGTTACGAAATTAGTAACTTGCTGCAATCTTCCCCACTTCGTGCAAGAGGGATACATGTGTAAGATTGTAGAGTTTGTTCTTCGTTTCGTCAATTCCACACCGTTCGTGTTGTGTCGTTTGATACCGTTGGCACATCATGAGATGAGGAGGATGATGAGGGATGAGTTAGGAAAGATTAATGAGCATTTGAATAATGTAGAAGATAGAGTTTGACAACTACCGCAGCATCAAAACAATCCAGACAGGAGTAGGATTAATGAGCATTTGAATAATGTAGAAGATAGAGTTTGACAACTACAGCAGCATCAAAACAATCCAGACAGGAGTAGGCAAGAGAGAAATCCACCCAGAAGGATGAGAGAGGAGAATGATAATTATGTAGATGTTGATCTTGAAGAAGGAGATGAGACTCAGAAATGGGTAATAGGAGAAATGGGAGACACTCTAGAGAAGCTAGGACTCGGGTTGATGACAGCATGAGTAACATTTAAATGCATATTTCTTCTTTCCAAGGGAAAAAATGATCCTGATGCTTACTTTGAGTGGGAAAAGAAAGTTGAATTGGTGTTTGATTGAAACAACTACTCCAAGGTGAAAAAGGTAAAACTTGCTGTCATTGAGTTTTCTGATTATGCAATTTCTTGGTGGGATCAATTGACTTTGAGCAAGAGAAGAAGAAGGCAAGACTTTCTTGATAAAGTAAGGAAGACGCGGCCGAGCTACGCATAGCCTTGTTCTACGATGAAAGACTTTTCTGCCTAGCTTGACAACTGAAAAACTGAGACTGAAAAATATTATACCAATGCTCACCTTTTTCTTTGAAAGTAAACTTCCATCTTCTAGAGGGAGAGTAAACTCACCTTACTATTTTTTTTATCCATTTTTGTCCCCTGAGATTGAAGTTGCTACTGTACCTGTCTTTGAAGAATGCTGCGAACCCGGCCTAAAGCTTCCTGAGACTCAACCCTACGTCGTCTTCGCCCTCCTACCTTTCCAGTAGTGAATCAAGTTCAATTGAAACATGGGATGAAATGAAAGCAGTAATGAGAAAGCGTTTTGTACCTAGCCGATACTACCGTGACTTATGGAAAAAGTTGCATAAACTTAAGGAAGGTAATCGGAGTGTGGAGAAGTATTATCAAGAGATGGAAGTGACCATGATTCAAGCCAATATTGAGGAAGATCGAGAGGCTAGAATGGCTAGATTTTTGGGTGGTTTGAATATAGAGATCCAAGATAAGATTGAGTTGCACCACTATGTGGAGTTGGAAGATATGTTGCATATGGCTATCAAGGTGGAACAACAACCAAAAAGAAAGGGTAATAATACACGTGTTTCACATAGCACGAGTTCTTCAACATGGAAACCAAATTACACCAAACGAGAAGACAAGCAAGTTGCTAAAACCAAACAGGACCCTAAAGCTGAAACAACAAACCAAGGGTTCCAAGGTAAATCAGATACTTCTACCTTTTGAAATCATGACATCAAGTGTTTAAAATGTCATGGAAGAGGTCACATAGCTAGCCAATGTCCAAACAAGAAAGTTATGGTGATGAGAGACAATGGAGTAATTGAAACGGATGACGAATCAGAAACTGATGTTTTAGACGACTCTGGGGATGATGAATATGTCGTTAAGGGTGAGTTATTAGTCACTCGGAGAGCTTTGAATGCCCAACCAAAAGTAGACGATTAAGGAGTACATCGATAAAACATATTTCATACTAGGTGCCACGTGCAAAATAAGGTCTGTAGTATGATAATTGATGGAGGTAGTTGTACAAATGCCGCAAGTATTACTTTAGTGGAGAAATTGGGGTTATCGGTGATTAAACATCCTCGACCTTACAAATTGCGATGGTTCAATCAAAGCAGTGAAATTAAGGTGAACAAACAAGTATTGGTTTCATTTCGCATTGGCAAGTACGAAGATGAAATATTATGTGATGTAGTTCCTATGGAAGCTGGACATATCCTTCTTGGGCGACCGTGGCTGTATGATTGACATGTAATACATGATGGTTACAACAACAAATACTCTTTTATGTTCAAAGAGAGGACCATCAACCTTGCCCTATGTCACCGAGGGAAGTTTATGAAGATCAATTACGGTTACAAGGAGATTTTTGCCAAAAGAAAGAAAATGAGAAAGAAAAGTAAAAGAAAGAAAGTGAGAGAGAAAAAGAAAAAGAAATTGAGACAATATCACCCGAGAAAACAAAAGAGAAACAAAAAAAAAATTCTTCATGAAAGCAAGTGAGGTTACAAAAGCTTATTCTAAAGGACAGCCAGTGATCTTGTTTGTATACAAAGCCATCACTTTATTGACTAACCCTTCTAATCACATTTTATCCTAGTGCTATTCAATTTCTTTTTGCAGGAATTTTAAGATATCATGATGGAAGAAGTGCCCGCGGAACTACCACCAATTTGGGGCATTGAACATCAGATTGATCTTATACTCGGAGCAAGATTACAAAATCGTCCGGTATATTGCAGCAGCCCAGAAGAAACAAAGGAATTGCAAAAGCAAGTGGATGAACTACTTGCAAAAGGATACATTCGGAAAAGTATGAGTCCATGCGCTGTACCTGTGTTATTGGTTCCAACGAAAGGAGGAACATCGCAGATGTGTACTGATAGTCGTGCGATTAATAACATCACGGTAAAGTATCGTTTTTTTATTCCTCGTTTGGATGACATGCTTGATGAGTTGCACGGTGCATGCATATTTTCGAAAATTGATTTGAAGAGTGGGTATCATCAAATACGAATGAAGGAGTGAGATGAGTGGAAAACTGCATTTAAAACTAAACACGGATTGTATGAGTGGTTGATTATGCCATTTGGGTTAACGAATGCACCTAGTACATTTATGAGATTAATGAATCAAGTCCTACGCCCGTTTCTTGGTAAATTTGTAGTTGTTTACTTTGATGATATCTTAATTTACAGCAAAGACATAGATAGTCATGATCTGTAAAAAAATGCACGTTTTGTACAGATCATGGAATGGAGGGGGATTAGATTTAAGAAGTGGGAGAATCGGGTTAGGTTAATAGAAACCATAATCTGATAATTCCAGAATCGGGACTAGAATTTGGGACGGCGATAAATCGACGATAAGAGCGAGTTTCATGCTAAAATTTTGAGAGGACTTTTGGGAAAAGGTTAAGTAATACACCTAAAAATTTGAAGGCGATCACGTGGATGGATCGGTCGGAATGTAATGGAACAGTAACATCAGTCAGCAGTTGCCGTAAATTGACAACCGGCGAAGAATTGAAATATCAAACGAAATCAACGATGGAAGAAGGAGCTTATGGACTTCAAGCTCACCCTATGACCTTGAGGAAGGCGGGAGACTTTGAATTAAAAAGAGAACCCCAACTCGGAGGAGGGAACCCTTGAAGAACCACGGTGGCCGGAGGATCGCCGGCTGCCGGTTGAAGTTGGAAAATGTCCCGGGAGAGGGAGAGCTAAAAGCTTCTTTAATTCAAATTCCAAATTGCCTTACAATCACGCAATGGGGGAGGTTTTACCTGCTGAGAAGAGTGGGAAAAAGGGAGGGAAAATTGAGGGCCAAAGGCATGCAACTTGCATGTTGGAAGTTGAAATAAAGGAGAAAAAATTGGACCAATGAGATTACAAGAATGTGAAAGCCACGTGATCTTAAATCTCCTCAGCCAATTTTTCTTTCTTTCTTGGCCCAAAATACCCTTCTCTTAGCCTAAAATTCCTCATGGAAAACCCCATGCAAGCATGCAAAAATAAACACAATAAAACCTAGCCGAGAAACCCTCTCGGGTTTTCCAAATATCGAACGTAAAATTCACGTAAAAATTAAGCTAAAAATGCGATAAAATTTCTTTAATCCATGTAAATGTTGGTGAATTGAGTCGTGGAACCTTTGATCACTTTTGCATGAGACTCCAACTCGCCATGCAACGCGATACTTGGGTTTGGGCTTGATTCCGGAGCTCTCAGTTTTTGGTTGAAAATACACCTTTTCTCCAAGCCAAATTATCATGTGTTTTGGCCTTGTTTGATCCTCCAAAGTATGCTTAGAAATGTATAATTCTTCAATTAATTTTCCTGCAAAATTAACAAACATATTAGAAAAATTCCGAGCTCGGGCTGGGGTGATTGCTCCACTTGGCATGCCAATCCGTGGCATGTCATCATGTTGTGTTTTTGGGTTTTGTTGTGAGTAACCAGGGAATGCAGGTTGACAACGAGAAAGTCATTGCGATTCAAGAATGGCCGACAGCGACAAATACAAGTCAAGTTCCTAGCTTCCATGGACTTGCAAGTTTCTATCGTTGCTTTGTCAAGGATTTTAGTACCATTGTTGCGCCACTCACCGAAGTGATAAAGAAAAACGTGGGTTTTAAATGGACGGAAATGCAAGAGGAAGCATTTCAAACAATTAAACAAAGGCTAACCAACCCTCTTTTGTTGGCCTTACCAAATTTCGAGAAGCCATTGGAAGTGGAATGTGATGCTTCAGGAGTGGGGATTGGAGCAGTTCTCATGCAAAATCAACGATCGATTGCATATTTTAGTGAAAAGTTAGGAGGTGCAGTTCTTAACTACCCTACCTATGATAAGGAACTATATGCCTTGGTTCGGGCATTAGAGACTTGGCAACATTGCTTGTTAGCTCGCGAGTTTATCATCCACACCGATCACGAGACACTCAAATTCCTTAAGGGTCAATACAAATTGAACAAAGCCATGCACATTGGATGGAATTCCTTGAGTCATTCACATACATCATCAAATACAAGAAAGGTAAGGAGAATGTGGTAGCCGATGCCCTTTCTCGCAGGTATGCTCTTATCTCAACTCTTGATGCTAAATTACTTTGGAAATATCAAAGACTTATATCTTTTAGATTCAGACTTTGGTGATAAGTATAGAGCATGTGAGAAATTTGCTTCAGGAGATTACTATAGGCATGATGGATTCTTATTTAGGAAGATTAAATTGTGTGTGCCTAGTTGTTCTCTTCAAGAAGTTTTGGTGAGGGAAGCACATGGTGGAGGTCTTATGGGGCATTGTGGAATAGCTAAGACCTTAGGTGATATCCAAGAACACTTTTATTGGCCTTGTTTGAAAAGGAATGTTGAAAGAATTTGTACTAGATGTGTGACTTGTAGGCAAGCGAAATCTAAAGTTCAATCTCATGGTTTGTACACACCTCTACCTATTTCTACTGCTCCTTGGATAAACATTTCCATGGATTTCGTACTAGGATTACCCATGACAAAGAAAGGTAGAGATTCGATTTATGTGGTGGTTGATAGGTTCTCAAAGATGTCACATTTTATTCCTTGTCATAAATCTGATGATGCATCTCATATTGCAGAATTATTCTTTCGGGAGATTGTTAGGTTACATGAGATGCCTAGGACGATTGCTTCAGATAGGGATGCAAAATTCTTGAGCTCTTTTTGGAAAACTTTGTGGAACAAATTAGGTACAAAATTATTATTTTCCATAACTTGTCATCCACAAACAGATGGACAAACCGAAGTTATAAATAGGACATTATCTACATTGTTGCCTGTGATAGTGAAAAAGAATATCAAAACTTGGGAAGAATGTTTACCGCATGTTGAGTTTGCTTACAATCGTTCTGTTCATTTTGCAACTAAATTTTCTTCTTTTGAGATTGTATATGGTTTTAATCTACTAAACCCTTTGGATTTATCACCTCTACATATTTCTGAGCATGTCAATTTAGATGGACAACAGAAGGCATAACTTGTAAAGAAACTTCATGAGGGAGCAAAGCGTAACATTGAGCGACGGACTGAACAATATGTACAACATGCAAATAAGGGACGCGGGAAAATAATCTTTTAACCGGTTGATTTCGTGTGGCTGCACATGCACAAGGAACGATTTCCAAAACAGAGACGTTCCAAGTTACTTCCACGTGGAGATGGACCTTTTCAAATCCTTGAGTGCATTAATGACAATGCTTATCGTTTATATCTCCTAGGTGAGTATAATGTTAGTTCTACTTTCAACGTTTCTCACTTATCCCCGAGGAAGAACTAGAAATGCGAGGAGAAGAGTTCCACCGACCGATTCTGAGGAAGAAGTTTCGTTTGATGACGAAGAGGAGCACAACGCGTTTCCTAACCATCGGCGTGGTTCTGATGAAGAATTGGTAATGGTAATGGTGATGTTTTCCTGGATTGGTTAGATAAATTTGAGAAAGTGTTTGAATTCCATAACTATTCTGACAAGGCGAAAATACAGTTAGTAGCTTTGAAATTATCAGGTTATGCGCATTTGTGGTGGGAAAATGTTAAATCCCAGTGGAGACGTGAAAACGATCAAGAACCTATGACTTGGAAATTGATGAAGCTATTGATGAGAAAAAGGTTTGTACCTATACATTACCGGCAAGAACTCATGTTACAATCACAAAGTCTTAAGCAAGGAGCATCCACAGTTGAAGAATACCTTACAGAGTTTGAAACTTTGAAGATGAGGTGTGGGTTAGAGGAACCCGAGGAGTTTGTGCTTGCAAGGTTTGTGAAAGGGCTCAAGAAAGAGATTGGAGGTATTGTTGAATTACAAGCTTTCGAGTCAATGGAGGGTGCAGTACAATTAGAACTGAAAGTGGAGAGGCAAATTAGGAGAAAGGGAAAAGAAATCAGTACCCGATTCACTCCTAAGCCGAACACTCCATTCAAGCCCTCACCAAAGGTTCAAGAAAAGGGGCAATTTGCTAGAAATTTGCCATCAAAAGTTGTGGAACAAAAGAAGGAAAGCCAAGACGTTGCAAGACCAAAGGCTAGGGAAATCAAGTGTTTCGAATGCCTCGGCCTTGGACACATTGCTTCACAATGTCCCAATAAACGAGTTATCTTGATTCGAGAGGACAATCAAGAAGTCATTAGTGTGGAAGAAGAGACAAAAGAGACTCGTGAAGAAGAGGAACAAATTGAAGAAGTTTGTCGAGCGCAAGAGGGACCCCTCTTGGTAATACGAAGAGTTTTGGCCACTCAAGCCACAGGTGAGCACATGCAGCGAGAAAATATTTTTCATAGCCGGTGTTTGGTGATGGGGAAAGTATGTTCTATCATTGTTGATGAGGGGAGTTGTACCAATGTGGCTTCAAAAGAAATGGTGGAGAAGTTAAAATTACAAACCACTTCACACCCTCGACCATATTTGCTTAAGTGGTTGAATGATAAGGAAGACATTAAGGTGACTAAGCAAGCTGTTATTGAATTTGCTATTGGTGGATATAAGGACCGAGTACTTTGTGATGTAGTGCCTATGAGTGCCGGTCATTTGCTTCTCGGGAGGCCGTGGCAATTTGATCAAAAAGTTGTTCATGATGGCTTCACAAATTTTTATTCATTCAAGCATGAAGGAAGACTCATCAAACTCGCACCCTTAAGCCCGGAGCAGTTGGCATTAGATGAGAGTTATAGAAGGAAGAAGGCAGCAACTACAAACTTGTTTATGTCGAAGAAAGAACTAAAGAAATCGGTTTTGAGTGGTGAACCATTAATCCTATTAATGTTCAAGGAGAGGATGGAAGAACTAACCACTTGTCCTAAGGTGGTCCGAGTACTATTAGAAAGGTTTGAAGATGTATTTCCCGAAGAATTACCTACTGGATTACCACCCCTTAGCAATATGCCCTAACTCTAAACACCTGAAACATTTTATGATGCAGATCAAGTGATGACACAAATCAATCCCAAGAAGAAAGACCAATTGCAAGGAATTGGAGGCCCAATGACAAGGTCAAGAACCAAGAAAATGCATGAAGCGCTATGTTGTTTAGTGGAAGAAATTGAAATGAAAGAATCTATTCAACATCATAATAAAATGCTTATTATGTTAAGTGTTGAAGAAGATATTGACATCATACAAGGTGGTCAAGCACACAAGCCCAAGAGCCCAAGCCAATAAAAGATATTGAATGGACAAAGGAAATAGGAAAGTACATGCAACTTTCCTTAAATCAAACTTTTACTTGACCAGCAAGAATATATTGGCAGATTCGGCAATCTTCCCAACGTTGTTTTAAAACGTATTCTTCATCAAAATTGTAGCTGCTTTCAAGACCTTTTCGGAATGGGCTGGATCATAAAAATCAAACATTGTTTGCCTGGCAAAATACACAACTTACCAAAACAGAAGTGCCTTGCAACAATTCCGAAAATTCTTTCTTTTTATTTTATTAAGTTTCCTAATTACTTTCTGTTTCCAAATTTATTTGTTGTTAGTTTAGAAAGTGTGTAGCCTATTTAAAGACATTTAAGCTATTGTAATAAGGGACAACTTTTATGATTAATTCACCTTGAATGTTTTGGAGAGATTTTCTCTTTGGTTCTTTGCGAAGAACTCGATTTCATCAAGTTAATTCTTGATAGATCAAATTTGATAGCTTTGGTTCTTAACGACAAGTTCGGTCTGGGTCAAGCTCCTTGTTTGATAACTTAGGTTCCATCGGCAAGGTTCGATTGGGGTCAAGTTCCTCGACTTGATTCAAAGGTGATCCAGGTGTCTTTTTCCGCATTATTGAAGGGTCTCGAGTTTGATATACCCGTGGTTCTCATCATTTGGTATCAGAGCTTTGGCTCATTTATTCAAGTTTCTATCTTTATTTAAGCTTTCTTATTCTTCTTTATTTTCTTAATTCTTATTTTCTATCTTTCTATCTTTTCTTATTCTTCCTTACTTCATTATTTCTCATCTTTCTATTAGAAAAAAAAAAAAGCAAAGAAAAAAAAAAAAAAAATCGTCTGAAAAAAAAACGTGAAAAAAGAATTATTGTGCAAAAAAAAAGAAGAAAAGCATAGCAAAAAAAAAGTGAAAAAAAAGAACAATTTTTTTGCTTATTGTCTTTGTTACTACCATTATAAAAAAAAATCTCGTTACTTCAAAAAGTGCGTACTAATTTCCGTCATCAATATTTGTTTCAAAGTTATTTCTTTTAATTTTGGTGACTTCAAAGTTATTCCTTGTCTTTATTGCTCTTACACCATTAGAGCAATACTTCATTATCATCATTCATCATTATACACACATTTTCCTTGGATCGCATTATTTCTTCAAAATAGTTTGACTTTGACGATCTTGGAAGTTTGAATTTTTGGCTTAAAAGTTTGATCTTGATTGTTTTTACTTGCTGAATATTTCTCCTGAATTGGGTTCTTTGGGTTCTTACATAAAGATCTAAAAGAGAAAATTGAGAGGAAAAAGGCAAGAGTGTGAGACTATTTTATAAAAGCCATTAATTGAGTGAAATACGAGTGTGAGTGACATTGGTTGAGTGTAAACACGTGAGGGAGTGAGTGAAGTCCGTATATTTTGCTAACAGTTTCTTTTGCTTCTTATTTTGATAAATGAGTATGGCTGAAAGTCAATTTAATGTTGAATCTGAGAATGAGAGCAATAGTTACAAAAAGGAGTGGTATCTTAGAAAAAACCGAGAAGATGGCAATCTAAGCAACATCAACATGAAGATTCCTTCTTTTCATGGTAAAAGTGATCCCGAATTATATTTGGAATGAGTAAGAAAGGTTGATCATATATGATTGTTACAACTATACCGAGGAAAAGAAAATCAAATTGGCCTCAATGAAATTGATGGACTATACAAGTACATGGTGAGATCAACTAGTGAGAACTCGGAGAAGGCACGACGAAAGACCCATTTCCACGTGGGAAGAAATGAAAACATTTATGCGTAAGAGATTTGTTCCTAGTTATTATCATCGAGATCTTTGTAGGAAATTGCAAGAACTAAAACAAGGTTCAAAAAGTGTGGAAGATTATTATAAAGAGATGGAATCAACCATGATGAAAGCCAATATAGAGGAAGACGAGGAAGCAACCATGGCACGTTTTATTGGAGGATTGAATAGAGAAATTTATAACATAGTGGACATGCAACACTATGTAGACATAGAGGAATTATTACACAAGTCTATAGAGGTGGAACAACAATTGAAATCAAAGGGAAATTTAAAGGGTGGTTCTTTTTCAAATTCAAATTGGAAATCAACTTGGAGGCACGAGAAACAAACTATAAAGCCTAAGGAAGATTTCAAGGGAAAGATAATAACTACCTCAAATAATGCTTCTATAAAAGGTAAGGCTGAAACTACTCCAACAACTAGAGCTCAAGAAATTAAATGCTTTCGTTGTCAAGGATTCGGCCACTATGCTTCGAATTGTCTGAATAAAAGAATAATGGTAATATGTGATAATGGGGATGTTGAAAGTGAGGACTCAAGTGATGGCGAGATGCCCCCACTAGAAGACTGTAGCGATGTGGAGGTAGAGGAACCCGTGAGAGGTGAACTTTTAGTCACTTGACGCGTGCTTAACGTTCAAGCCAAGGACGATGGAGATGAAGTACAAAGAGAACACATATTTCATACTAGATGCCACGTGAATAACAAGGTATGTAGTTTAATAATTGATAGTGGGAGTTGCACTAATGTTGCTAGTACTTTGTTAGTGGATAAGTAGGGATTGGAAACCGAAAAGCATCCCAATCCGTATAAGCCAGTGGTTGAGCGATTGCGGTGAAGTCAAAGTTACTAAACGAGTTAAAATTGCTCTATCCATTGGGAAATATCATGATGTGGTTCTTTGTGATTTGGTTCCTATGCAAGCAACACATATTTTATTAGGAAGACCATGGCAATTTGATTAAAAAATTCAAGCATAATGGGTTCAAGAATGAGTACAGCTTTGTTCGAGATGGTAAGACAATCATTCTCAAGCCACTTAAACCGTGGGAAGCTAGTAAAGATCAAGAGAAAATTATAAGAGATTTCAAAATGAGAGAAAAGCCAATATGTGAGCAAAAGAGTAAAAAAAAGTGTGATGAGAGAAAAATAGAGCATGAGAGAAAACAAGAAGAGAGTGAAAAAAAGGGCAAAGAGAGAAAACAAGAGAATGAGAAAATGAGTGGAATAGCGAGAAAAAGTGAGGTGAAAAGAGTGATGTTAGCAAAGCAACAAGTACTTGTACTCTTGTACAAGGATATTTATCTTTCTACTAACGAGCTAACCCCTTTGTTTTCAAGTGTTGTTTATACTCTTTTAAAGGAATTTGAAGATGTATTTCCCGAAGAAGTTCCAAGTGGGTTACCTCCTTTAAGAGGAATCGAACACCAAATTGATTTTATGCCGGGGATTTCAATACCCAATAGACCGGCCTACAGAGCTAATCCTGAAGAAACAAAAGAAATCCAAAAACAAGTAGACGAGCTAGTAGAGAAGGGTTTCATGAGGGAGAGTCTTAGTCCTTGCTCGGTTCCTGTGATTTTAGTTCCAAAGAAAGATGGGAATTGGCGAATGTGTGTGGATTGTCGAGCTATCAACAAGATCACGATAAAGTATCGACATCCTATTCCAAGGTTAGATGACATGCTTGATGAATTGCATGGTTCCTGTTTTTTTTCAAAAATGGATTTAAAGAATGGATACTACCAAATACGGATGAAAGAAGGGGATGAATGGAAAATCGCTTTTAAAACTAAGTATGGTCTGTATGAGTGGTTAGTAATGCCGTTTGGATTATCTAATGCACCAAGTACTTTTATTAGATTAATGAACCACGTGCTAAGAGCTTTTATCGGAAAATTTGTTGTTATATACTTTGATGATATATTAATATATAGCAAAACCTTAGATGCACATGTTGAACATTTGAATTTGGTTTTAATTGCATTACGAGAAAATCAACTTTATGCTAACTTGAAGAAGTGCACTTTTTGCATGGATTCGGTAGTTTTTCTTGGTTTTGTTGTAGGATCAAAAGGGATTTCGATGGATAAAGAGAAGTTCAAGGTGATTCAAGAGTGGCTGAGACCAAAGAATGCAAGTGAGGTTAGGAGTTTCCATGGATTGGCAAGTTTTTATAAAAGGTTTGTTCGAGATTTTAATACTATCGCGGCACCGTTGAATGATCTTGTTAAAAAGCATGCTGAATTTAAATGGAACGAAGTTCATGAACACGCTTTTAACCTTCTAAAAGATAAACTTACTAGTGCACCATTACTTGTATTACCTAATTTTGATAAAGTATTTGAAATTGAATGTGATGCATCGGGAAAAGGTATTGGTGGTGTTTTAATGCAGGATTCTAAGCCAATCGCTTACTTTAGTGAAAAACTTAATGGATCTGCTTTAAATTATCCAACATATGACAAGGAGTTGTATGCTTTAGTGAGGACTCTACAAACATGGCAACATTATTTGTGGCCAAAGGAATTCATTATTCATTCTGACCATGAAAGTTTGAAGCATTTGAAGTCACAAGGAAAATTACACAAGATGCACGCCAGGTGGATGGAGTTTATTGAAATCTTTCCATATGTTATAAAGTACAAAAAAAGGTAAGGAAAATATTGTTGCCGATGCATTATCTCGAAGGTACGTCTTCTAACGTCCTTACAATCTAAATTGCTTGGATTTGAATTATTTAAAGAATTATATGAAGTCGATTTGGATTTTGGTGAAATTTGGAAATTGTGCGAAAAGATTGCATATTTAGATTATTATAGACATGATGGTTATTTTTTTAAAAAAGATAAACTTTGTGTTCCTAAATGTTCGTTGAGAGAACTATTTGTTAGGGAAACTCATGCGGGCGGATTAATGGGACATTTTGGAGTGAGCAAAACTTTAACTGTTTTATATGAGCACTTTTATTGGCCAAAAATGAGACATGATGTGCAAGTTATCTGTGATAAATGTATCGAGTGTAGGAAAGCTAAATCAAAAATCAAACCACACGGAAAGTATATTCCTCTTCCAGTTCCTAGTCAACCTTGGATTGATATTTCAATGGATTTTGTTATTGGTTTGCTGAAAACACAAAGTGGAAAGGATAGTATTTTCGTAGTTCTTGATAGATTTAGTAAAATGGCACACTTTATTGCATGCTCAAAAACTAATGATGCTTCACATGTTGCGGATTTATTCTTTAAAAACATTGTGCGGTTGCGGCTTACCAGAAACTATTGTTAGTGATCGAGATGTTAAATTTTTAAGTCACTTTTGGAGAACTTTGTGGAATAAGTTAGGTACTAAACTTTTATTTTCAACAGTAGCGCACCCACAAACAGATGGACAAACTGAAGTAGTTAATAGAACACTATCTACTTTGTTAAGAGCAATTATTTCTAAGAATTTAAAACAATGGGAGAAGTGTCTACCACATGTTGAATTTGCATATAATAGAGTTAATCATTCAACTACATCTTATTCACCATTTGAAATAGTGTATGGTTTTAATCCCTTAACTCCTATGGATATGCTACCCTTGCCTACTAATGAGTTTCTTAATTTTGATGGAAAGAAAAAAGCAGAATTCGTTAGAGATTTGCATACAAAGGTCAGGGAGAATATAGAAAAGAAAAATGAGCATTATGCGCAGCAAGAAAAAAAAATCCGAACAAAAGTCGTATTCAAGCCAGGAGATTAGGTTTGGATTCACCTAAGGAAAGAAAGATTCGCAAGTAGGAGGAAAAATAAGTTGCAACCTCGAGGAGATGGTCATTTTCAAGTGTTCGAGCAAATCAGCGATAATGCCTACAAAATTGATTTGCCAAGTGAATATGGTAATGTAAGTGCCACTTTCAATGTTAGTGACTTATCTTTTTATGGTGCAGGAGATTCGAGGACGAATCTTTTCGAGGAAGGAGGGAATGATGCAGATCAAGTGATGACACAAATCAATCCCAAGAAGAAAGACCAATTGCAAGGAATTGGAGGCCCAATGACAAGGTCAAGAACCAAGAAAATGCATGAAGCGCTATGTTGTTTAGTGGAAGAAATTGAAATGAAAGAATCTATTCAACATCATAATAAAATGCTTATTATGTTAAGTGTTGAAGAAGATATTGACATCATACAAGGTGGTCAAGCACACAAGCCCAAGATCCCAAGCCAATAAAAGATATTGAATGGACAAAGGAAATAGAAAAGTACATGCAACTTTCCTTAAATCAAACTTTTACTTGACCAGCAAGAATATATTGGCAGATTCGGCAATCTTCCCAACGTTGTTTTAAAACGTTTTCTTCATCAAAGTTGTAGCTACTTTCAAGACCTTTTCAGAATGGGCTGGATCATAAAAATCGAACATCGTTTGCCTGGCAAAATACACAACTTACCAAAACAGAAGTGCCTTGCAACAATTCCGAAAATTCTTTCTTTTTATTTTATTAAGTTTCCTAATTACTTTCTGTTTCCAAATTTATTTTTTGTTAGTTTAGAAAGTGTGTAGCCTATTTAAAGGCATTTAAGCTATTGTAATAGGGGACAACTTTTATTATTAATTCACCTTGAATGTTTTGGAGAGATTTTCTCTTTGATTCTTTGCGAAGAACTCGATCTTCATCAAGTTAATTCTTGATAGATCAAATTTGATAGCTTTGGTTCTTACCGACAAGTTCGGTCTGAGTCAAGCTCCTTGTTTGATAACTTAGGTTCCGTCGTCAAGGTTCGATTGGGGTCAAGTTCCTCGTACTTGATTCAAAGGAGATCCAGGTGTCTTTTTTCGCATTGTTGAAGGGTCTCGGGTTTGATATACCCATGGTTCTCATCAGTTGTGGACCACCTTCACATCAATTAACTAAAATTATTCACAATTTTTGGAATCAATGCCATGTTTTAAGGTAACTTCAAAACATCATGACTTGTTCTATATACTATGAAATGCTATGATTTCAAAGGTTATCTGTCATTGAAAGTGTCTAATTTAAGGTACTAAAGGATCTCGGACATTGGATTATTTTAGCATTGGTTTCACATACAAAAATCTAATATTGCACAGAATTGACAGTTTGTGGCAACTTGATAAAATATGCACAACGTATTCCAATTCCAAATTTCTTTTATACATAAAAACATATATGATATTTTAACATGATTATTCAACTAATAAACAGAACCATGGATCAAAAAATTATAATTTTGTGCACCAACCACAATCAAGTTACAAAACAATTGATAACTCCATAATTCTCATTTATTCATAGCTAACCATGTGAATATCTATAATCAATCTAAACAACGTAATATAAAGTCATACATCTTGATTTTTAGCTCAATATCCTCTTGATGAGAGGACACTTCTGCACAAGGGATTGGAAGCCAATTTCAACTTCTTCCCCTTCCATCTAACTATTTCACCCCATATTTATCACTAATTATTCCTTAATCATCATTAGGCACTAATCCTGTAAGGACATGTGTCATATTCTATTTTTTCTCCCTTTTCTTATGCTAATTCAACATGTGTCACTTTAAATAATTTATAATTACATCATTTATCAACTTAAAAGACTTAATACAAGGCACCCAGTACGTTTAGGTGGCAAGCAAACATTCTGGGCAGTGCATTAAGCATTTTTGTAAGTCATCCAATATTGCTTAGGTGGTGCAAAGCGACCCAATAGAATCCTCTTGGTAGAATGAGGTGCTGAACTGACGATTCACGCAACCCACGAGACATATTCCTACGTCATATGAAAATTTTCTCATTTGTCAAAAATGGCTCAAGTGCCACAAAGCAACCAAATATAAGGCCCCAGTAGGTTAAGATGTCGAAGAAATGATATGAGCAGCGCACGAGAAATTTTTGTAGGTCACACACAAGTTTCACGTGTCTTCAAAATTCTTTCAAATGCTACAAAGTGACCCAATACAAGGCCCTCACTAGGTCTTGGTGTCGAACGAATGTTTTGAGCAGCATATAAATTGTTTTTATAAAATTGTGTGTTGCCCAAATGAACAATTTGGGCAACGCACATGAGGTTTTCATACGTCGTACGAATGTTTTGTGTGTCTACGGAAACACCTCCAGTGCTACATAGGGACCCAATACTAGGCCTCGGTAAGTTGATGTGTGAAATGAACGGCTCAGGCAGCGCAAGAGACATTTTTTTTATGTCGTACAAAAGTTTCGCGTGTCGTCTGAAATGTCTCATGTGCTACAAAGTAACCCAATACGAAGACCCAGTAGGTTGAGGTGCCGAACGAACGATTTAGGCAGCGCTCAAGACGTTTTTGTATAAGAGTTTTGCACATGATGTGATCTGAGCTACCTATAAAGTGAAGCAAAACAGCCCAAACATATTTCAATATAATGGAAGATTGAATAATAGCAAATAGGATGATACTTTCTATAAATCAAGCCACAAAGTTGACATTTGAGGATTAATGGACCATTTTGCTAATCTTCTAGACATTACCTAGAATTATGATCTTCAGAAGAATTGTAGCTAACTTTTTCGAATAGGCTAGATCGTAAATTTTAGAAATTGACACCTTCAAATACGTAAATTAGTGAGATAGAAATGCATAAAAAAATCCACCATGAACTCCACAAAAAATGCAAAAGAAGTACAACGAACTTCATGAAGTATGTCCATATAGTTGAGTTAGCTAAGTGTTCGATTGAGTCGGGACACAAAAGGTAATACCCTAGAGGTGTGAGGTATTTAACAAGTCAAATACATATCTTTGTGATATTTGTTTGAGCAACATTGCATGTTATATTTGAGTTGATTTAAAGTTTTGGAAGAAAATTTTACATTTTTATTTTATAATTTTGTAACTTTAAGATGGAAGTGTTTAAGATTTTGTTTTATGAATGTTAGGTAAATATTGAAGAACTAAAGTGTTGATGATGTTAGCAATTTAGTAGGTTGAAGGTGATGAAGAAAATAAGGTTTAAGGGGGTATAAGTAATGATGTTATTTGGAAGGGTTAGAAAATCTTCTAAGTGTTTAGGAATACCTTCGGTCGACCCCAGGATCGAGGAAGGGTCGACACAATATAACCCTTTCGGTCGACCCCAGGATCGAAGAAGGGTCGACACAAATAACCCTTTCGGTCGACCCCAGGATAGAAGAGGGGTCGACACATATAACCCTTTCGGTCGACCCCAAGATCGAAGAGGGGTCGACACAAATAACCCTTTCGGTCGACCCCAGGATAGAAGAGGGGTCGACACATATAACTCTTTCGGTCGACCCCAGGATCAAGGAGGAGTCGACACAATGTAACTTTCGGTCGACCCCAGGATCAAGGAGGGGTCGACACAATATAACCATCCGAAGTTCTACGGTCAACCTCAGGATCGAGGAGGGGTCGACACAATTGTATACTTTCGGTCGACCCCAGAATCAAGGAGGGGTCGACACAAGTAACTCTCGGGAATTCTTTTGGTCGATACCATGGACGAGCTGTCGACACTTTCCCGATTTGAGTTGAAAAGTCAACCAAAATGTGGAGAAATCCTGATGGATGGACGTGAGAGAAAGATCGATTTTTGTTTAATTAAGGAGACAAGAAGACATGGTCTGCACGACTCATTCTCCCTATTTCACTTTAATTTCTCACGTCTTGATTAAGGGGAGAGTGAGATTGAGAAAGAAAAGAGATAGTGTGAGAGAAAAGCGTAAGAAAGTGAGTTACCGCTGAAGTTCCAGGTAATTTTTCTATCCTCTGAATTCTTTTTAGGTTTGGTAAGGATAATATGAATTGTATTGGTTGAATTGATGGATAAAATGAAGGATTTCATGTAGATTGTTAGAAAATAAGTTGATTGTGTGCAAGGTTAGGATTTTTGAGATTCGATCAACTTGTAGCACGATTTTGAGTTTATTTCCTTCATAAGAGTTAAAGTAAACTCTTAGAGTGATCTATAGCCATTTGAATCACTCAATTTAGAGCTTTGTATACAGAGTTATGAATGTTGTAAGTTTGTAGATGAAAACTGGGAGAGGAATTCGGATGACCGTTTTCTGAGTTAGGTCATCCGTTTTGTAAGATTAGGTCGACCGGTTCCCAATTTTCACTCACTGTTTATGAACAGCGGTCGACACCTTGAGTTAAGCGGTCGACCGATTCCCGATTTTTAAAAATCTAATGCTCTTTGTTTTGTCAGCATGGGTCGACCCCTCCAACGTTGGGTCGACCGGTCCTTGGTTTCCAGAGATGCATGCTCACTGTTATGTCAATATTGATCGACACTTTATGCTACGTTAGTTTTGGGAATTTTGTGTCTTTTAAGAAGTTATAGTAGACTCTTAAAGGAATAATTTGACACAAGTAGCATCACGAATGGATCAATATAGAGAAAGTTATAGTTGATCAAAGTTGGGATAGAAGTTATGACTTTATGCAATAAAACATGTCATGCTACATGAATTCTCATCCTTAAATGATCTGTATGTTTAGGTCTTCAATTGGATTAAAAAAAGGCTCAAGTGGATTGATTCAAGATAGCTGCTAAGATAAGTTACTATTAAGATTGTTTGGCCCTTAAGTGGGACTGCATTGCAAAAGATTAGGATGTATATTTGATGTGTACTGTGTGTTTGTTTTCATGTTATATTTGATGTGATTTAAGTAATGTTTCATAGTCACATGGTCATGCATCATAGTTTTACAAAATGTCAACGAAATGATTTCATGCATTGTTTTTAAGAACATGAAAAGCGAAAAATGTAAATGACCGGTGGAACCACGAGGTGGAGAGCTCGGTCGCGAGGGCTGGTTGGAACCACGAGGTGGAGAGCTGGATCAATAAGCAAGAATAACGCAATAAAAAAATGTAAATGACCGATGGAACCACGAGGTGGAGAGCTCGGTCGCGAGGGCTGGGTGGAACCACGAGGTGGAGAGCTGGATCGATAAGCAAGAATAACGCAATAAAGAACGAAATGGAAATGTGCATTGTTTTATCAACAGCATATCATACTCATGCATTGCATTTTATAGTTATGCTATTTACTGAGCTTTAGGCTCATAGTTTAGGCTTTGGAATGGAGGGAATGTAATGGAGGAAAGAGTGCAAGTGACTGACCAAGGAGTTAGAGCAGAAGAGTGTCCAAATGATACAGTTTAATTAGTGATGACCGACAGGGAGTGATGCATGACACACACACATAATTATATTATAAAATGTTTTGAATGTTTTGAAGATGTAATTAAAATGTATACCCTTATTTTGGTGTGATGGATTACCAATGTTTTGAAAATGAATGTATTTTAAGTTGAAGTAATTGTCTTTCGCTGCAGTTTTAAGTTATTAAATGCTTATGTATTTTATTTAAAGGTGGAACTTAAATGTATGTTTTTATTATTCGACGGTTTTCCTTGTAAACTATTTTATAAACTAAAGATAGTTTTTTTTTAGAAAATTAAAGAACTGAGTTTTCCACTTTTGAAAGTAATGTAAGTAAGTAAGAAATCTCATTACAGACCGGTTCTCGGGTCGCCGGAAAGTAAGAAAGTAAAGCGAGTAAGTAAGATGAGCAAGCAAGCGGCGTCCTGGGAATCGGGTCGTTACAATAAGCGTGCTAATTTGGATGTTAAACTTATGTCCTTAGAAACTTCTAATAATATGTTACCTTATTAGAATAATAATGGATTAATGAGCCAGCACATTCTTAGAAGTGAAATGGGCAGCTTGATTATGGTTGTAGTTGGAATTATATATACATGGTTTGATTCCATGGAATTGAACGAATGCAACTCAACTTTGATCGAATATGATTTTAGTATTGGCATCGATGGAAAATTGCGAGGTAAAATCTTTTATTGGTGGTTGAGTGGAAAGCAACTTTTCACTATAATTAACGGTGAAAGAAAAACAAGGTTGCTGCATTTTATGGTAATAAAAGAGGTTAAAATCTTGATAAATGTTAACCGGCCAAAAAGAAGAGTAAGAGAACTTGTTAGTCTTTGTGACGAATTGGGATGAAATGCTTCATATGGTTTTTAGAATTTTCAATATGGGCAATTATGCATGTATGATTAGCAAGTGTTGCGTACCTATTTTTTGTAAATTCTTTAATACTATTTGAAGCTCTAATCGAAAGACCTGATAATGAGGTTTTTCTTCAGACTACCTACTTTATTTTGGCAAATTTCTTGGCTTTCTTGAAAGAGGAGAACAACCAGTTTGATCAATTGACACCTTGAATTTGAGGTTAAATCCTCTTCAAGCCCTAGAGGATGATTTGCAACAGCCTCTATGATTGAACAATATATCATGGTCCAGTTATAAGGTTTATTTAAGATTTTGTTTCACAGGTTTTGATGGAGGGGCTTACATCAATATACATTACAAGAATTGTTAAGGTCAAACATAAATATATATTGAAGTGCAAGGTGAAACTCTATCTTTGACAAAGATGGCTTAGTTTAATTATTTTAGTTTCCTATTTCAAATCAAGAAAGTTTTCTTTTTCGAATTAGGAAAGTTTTCTTTTCTCAAATTAGGAAAGTTTCATATTCACAAATTAGGAAATCTTAATTCGTTTTATTTTCTAATTAGTTTTTTTTTTCTGTTTTAGGTAACTCTGTAGCCTATTTAAATGCATTAACTCTATTATATTATGAAGATTTGGCCATTGACTTTTGTTTTCTAGAGTGAAACTTTTGATAGTTGGCTCCCCTTCGCTTTTTCAATCTCCATTGATGTTTTGTTAAAATTGAATAATACAGGGCTTCATCGATTTAAAGAACGTTGAAGTTCTTTTTCTACCTTTCTTATTCATTAATTCTAGGTGGAGTTAAAGATACGAAAGGTAGTTTTCTCACGATTGGTAAAACCTATAATTTCTATTTTGCTGCATACACGTTTCCACATCCTGTTTTGTGCGTATTTTGAAATGGCTCAATTTCTACAAAGCGACCCAATAGGAGCCAATAGTAGGTTAAAGTGCTGACAAATTGATTCAAGCATCGCACAAAACGTTTTTATATGTTATACAAATGTTTCTTACGTCGTTAAAAATGCCTCAAGTACTACAAAGTGACCCAGTACAAGTCCCCAATCGGTTTTAGATGTGAAATGAACATTTTTTGCGACACACGAGAAGTTTTTGAATGTTTTACGAAAGTTTGTGCGTCGTCCAAATTGCCTCAAGTGCTACAAAGTAACTCAATGCAAAAAAAATATTTGTCAGTTGAGGTGTCGAACAAAAAATTTTGACAGCGCATGAGTTGTTTTTGTACATTGTAAGAAAGTTTCTTGTGTCATCTAAAATGCCCCAGGTGCCACAAAACAACCCACTACAAAGCCTCAGTAGCGTGAGGTGCCGAACGAACGTTTCAAGTAGCGCATAAGATGTTTTCCTACGTCGAACCAAAGTTTTGCAAGTTTGTCAGCAATCGCTCAAGTACTACAAAGCGGCCCAATACAAGGCCCTGGTAAGTTAAGGTGCTGAACAAACAATTTGGGCAGCGAATGAGATGTTTTTGTAGGTCTATGTAAGTTTCACGTGTGTTTGAAAATAATTCAAGTGTTACAGAGCAACCCAATAGAAGCCCCCTAGTAGGTCTAGGTATCAAACAAATATTTTATCGAGTACAAAATAGCTCAAGTTATACATAGCGACCCAGTACGAGCTCCCTGGTAGGTTGAGGTACCGAACAAATGATTCAAGCAGTGCATGAGATATTTGTAAGTCATAAAAAAATTTAAGGCATCTTCAGAAATGGCTGAAATGCTACAAAGTTACCCAGTACAAGGCGTTCAATAGGTTGAGGTTCCGAACGAGAGTTTTGGGCAGCACAAGAGTCATTTTCGTGCATCGTATGAAATGGTTCAAGGGTCATAAAGCAACCCAATACGAGCCAAACAAACAATTTGGGCAGCGCATGAGATGTTTTTGTACGTTGTACCAAAGTTTTGTGCATCATCCGAAATGCGTCAAGTGCTAGATGGCGTCAATATAAGGCCACCGATAGGTTGAGATGCCAAACAAACCTTTTGGATAGTGCATGAGAAATTTTTGAATGTCATACGAATGTTTTGCTTGCCGTCACAAATGCTTCAAGTGCCACAAAATGACCCCTTACAAGGCCCGAGTAGGTTGAGGTGCCGAACGAACGATACAGTCAAGGCATAAGGCGTTTTCATACAAATCCATGTTTGGAAATGGCTCAAATACTACAAAGCAATCCACTACAAGGCCCCAAGTAGGTTGTGATGATGAACAAATGTGTGGGGCAGCTCACGAGAAGTCTTGGTACGTTGTACGAAAGTTTTGCACATCGTCAAAAATGCCTCAAGTGCTACAAAGTGAGCCACTACAAGGCCCCAATTGGATGTTGATGTAATGTCCTTCCTTGTTCAAAATATATTTTTTTTACTTTCAGCAGAAAGCATTTTTTCATAAAAATCGTGTAATGCAACATAAAAACTAAATTTACATAAAACACATTTATTAGATCTAGTAAACTATTTACAAGCTATTTGTACAAAGTCGAAAACTTCTTTTCCTTAACAATTATTTATAATTCTTCAAAATCCTTGCTCATGGATCAAAATCTACTAAAACTGGGTCAGCTACCACCATGAACAAAGCAATTCGTCTCGTACACCTCCTTGTGCACATACTGCTAACGTACATCATAAAACTCATATATGAACATAAGGGTCAGTAAGTAATATATGATATGCATGCGTAAAAATTATCTTATCTTTTTTATTTTGGGTATCTCTTTCCTTTAGTTTCTAACTTTCTCATCATTAGAGATTCTTGGCAAGGAAGAGAGACCACAAACTTGTATTTTACCAATTAAAGGAACAGGTTAGGGTAACATTTAAAAACTAAATGGACAACTTTGGCAAAAAAGGTATTTTCACCCCCATGAACCATATAGAAATATTGGAAAATAACTAAATTTTTGTGCTGAAGAGTGAGACTAGGTGAAAAAGAGAAAGAAATTGAGAGAAATGAGTTTTAAATAGAGAAAGTGGAGATTGAGAGCAAAGAAGTTGAAATTGGCTTCCCATTCTTGGAGGAGAAGTTTTCTTCTCATCAAGAGGAATATATTGAGCTATGAATCAAGAGATATGGTTTTAAATTGCATGGTTGAAAGTAATTATGGTTATTCACATGATTACATTAAGGATATATGAGAATTATAGAATTATCAATGGTTTTGTAAGTTGATTGTGAGTGATACACGAAAATTAGAAGTTTTTGCTCCGTAGTTCTGTTTATTGGATAATCAATTATATCAAAATGTCATATATGTGTTTATGTATAAAAGAAATTTGGAATTGATAGAGGTTATGCATATGTTATTAAAGTTGCTACAAAATTGTCTAATCTGTGCCATTTTAGATTTCGTGTTTGAAACTAAAACTAGACTAATCCAATTTCATAGATCTATAGACACCTAAAATTAGACACCTTGAGTGATACATGAGCTTTGGAATCATAGCATTTCACGATGTATAGAACAAGTTATGATGTTTTGAAGTTACCCTCAATCATGATACTGATTCCAAAAATTATGAATGATTTTAGGTATTTGATGTGAAGGTGATCCATAATTTTACATACTTCGAGAAATACCTGCTAAGGAAAATTAATGTAAATAGTATTGTGTGTTTTTTCCCTTAATTGGGTTTACGTCGTAGAACAATAGGAATTCGTTTTAATATGGTGTTATATGCTTTATATGTCAAGATGAAATGCACGTATAAAATGATGTAGAAAAGTGTGATTCAGTTTATGATATGATGAATTGTTCTTTTAATGTTATGAACATTATTTAACTCCTTGACACATTCATATCGAGCATGTTCACGAGCATCTCAAGCATCATATTTTATATAAAGTTATGAACTATTTACATGCATAATATTTTTTTATAAAACATAATATAAAATGGTTGTCATGTGACATGTCATGGGATGCCTTGCATAGAGCCATACCTCAAGGAGCCATCACCCGAGCCCGAGCTAAGGAGTTTTCTAATCAATTTGCTCTTTTTGTAGGAAATGATGAGTGCGGAATAATTATGGAGGAACCTACCCGAAACAACTTGGAGCAACCAAAAAATATCCTCATATGGGAAGCCTTGGAAATGGAGGCCAAGATTAAGTCATCTTTGAGTTTGGATTGCCATGGAGGGAAGTGCAAAGCCGAGACAATGGAGGAGGAGGAATCGGGTACAAGCCGGGTCTAGGTCGGCCCCTTGGAGCATGGTGCAAACCCAATCAGAATTCTCTCCCTAGTTTTATTTTATGCCTTATTTAATTTTGCAAAAAACAATTATTTAGGGTTTTATGGGTTTGGCATGGGTTTCTATGGGTTTGGTATGGGTTTGGAGTGAGTTTTATCTTTTGCATGGGTTTTTGCTTTTAAGGGAGTTTGAATGGCAGCCGGTTGGAGGGGGACCAATTTTGGGGACCACTCTTACTTGGTCTGATGTGCCGTCAATCGATGAGCGGCGCACCGTGGTCGGAAGATGAGCGTACGAGTGACCCGGAGGAGGTAACGTGTACGGCAGTCGGAGAATAAGGTCGGGCAATTTATGGAGTTAGGTTGCAGAAGTGTAATGGGATAAAAATAGGGTGGATTGAAGGTGCAAATATGGGAATGGCTCGGTTGAAAGCGAATGTGGTTCGGAGGGGAGAGTATGGACCGGAATCGGTAAAGGTGGTCGTTCGGGACATCGAAAAGGGTGTTCGGAGAGATGTAGTTTTATGGAGGTGGAGATGACGCTTTGAACACTTGAACGAATAAGTGTTCAAATCGGTAGACCTTACTTGTGTTCGGATATGACGCACCGTTCACTCACAAGGGTTGCCGAGACTTGGCCGAATGTGACGCACCGAAGAAGGATCGGCGATTTGAGGGAATTATCAAAAGGCGATAAGCACTTGTATTGATAAAAATTCACTAAGTTCCATAGAGGCTACGTGCCTCTTAAATAGACAAAAACATAAAAGGAAAAATACTAAGTAAGAATTGTAAGCCGTTGATTGAGTTGGACGTCTAGGATCGTGAAGGCTTGGATCGGTGATGTGGCGCGAGATTTGCGGGATTGCGTGCCGTCGAGGTGTAGTCGGGTCCGGGTGCTTGGATGTGCGTGTCATCATGGTCGGTACGCAGCCGGTTCCGGGGGTGCGGGGGAGCTTGTCTTCGTTGTAGCGGATGGGGACGCGGCCGGGTCGCAATCGGGTGCGCACAGGTGGGCGCTGTCGGGCTTGCTGAAGCCGGCGTGGCCGGGCGCGCTGGAAAGAATCCCGTGATTCCCGGGATTTTCCCGAGGAAATCGGGATCTCCGAGTCTCATGGGATTTTCCGTGTGCGAATTTCCCCTTGTCTCTCTAATTGTTATTTTCCCGCTAAAAGGCTCCTTCCATAAAATTTTGGCACGGCTAAAAATGCTAAGTGTTCGTGGGCTTCTTCCATATCTCATGGGTCTCGGCTTTGTTGAATCGCGGGCCTTTTAATTCGTCTTTCCGTGACTTGGGCTTGCTCCTCTTACTCTTCTAAGTCTTTATTTGCTGAAAGGAAATGTGGCGCTCGGCCACTTATTGACGATGGTCGAGCCCCTTAATGGGACTCGGCATGGGCCGTGTCGGTTGGCTCGGGAGACATGGTCATGGTGCAGCCTGTCTCGTCATGCGCCATGGTCTTGGCGTGGTCCGTGGTGTCCGGTTCGGGGTGCCATGTGATGCACGTTCTCGGCCGGTCTTGATCTAACTCTGAGGGTTTCTCCGTGATTATGTTCCCTAAAAAATGAACAATCAAGTTAGTATAAAAGTCTCGGTCCGTTGGGCCCGAGTCTCGTGGCACATCATCCTCCCGGGGTACTTGAGGATTTGTCCCCAAATCTCCACTCACGGGGTCCTCCTCTTCATGAATGTCCTCGTCTAAGTAAGGGGATAAGTCTTGCACATTAGCCGTGACTAATACCTCGGGTTCGCCGTGAAGGCTAATTTTGTACGTGTTCGAGTTAATTTGTTCGGCCACTCGGAATGGTCCTTCGGCCCTTGGAAGCAATTTGGCATGTTTGTGTTTAAAATGCCGAGTCTTTAGCCACACGAGGTCCCCTATTCGGAAAATCTTCTCTTTCCTTTTCTTGTTGGCCGAGGATGCATACTTTTCATTCTTCCGCTCAATGGTCTTTTTGACCCTTTCATGCATCTTCCGGATGAGTTCGGCCTTATGTAGTCCATCGGGATTATCAAGTTCCCGGCTAGGTAATGGAAGCAAATCCGATGGTGTTGACGGGTTGAATCCATAGGCCACCTCAAATGGTGTCATTCCCGTGGTGTTATGCTTGCATCAGTTATAGGCGAACTCAACAAAAGGTAATTTTGTTTCCCACGTCGATGTCCCCTTTCGGACCACGCTTCTCAACAAAGCTCCAAGTGATCTATTGACCACTTCCGTTTGCCCATCGATTTGTGGGTGAAAGGCCGAGCTAAATAGAAGTTTAGTTCCGAGCTTAGCCCACAAAGTCCTCCAAAACGTACTTATAAATTTTCCATCGCGATCGGACACAATGGAATGCGGAATTCCGTGTAGTCTTACGACCTCCTTGAAGAAAAAGTCCGCAATATAGGTGGCGTCGTTGGTGGTATGACACGGAATGAAATGTGCCATTTTGGAGAAACGGTCAACCACCACCATAACCGAGTCCTTTCGGTTACTCATCCGAGGAAGGCCTACCACGAAGTCCATGTGCACGGCTTGCCATGGATGGTCTGGCACCGGTAGAGGGAGGTATAATCCTTGAGCCAAAGTCCAGTTTTTGGCCTTCTTGCACACAATGCACCTTTCGTCTCGGAATAAATGTGGCCAATAGAAATGCTCCTTAAGCATCTCCCACGTTTTCTTCTCGCCAAAGTGTCCCACAAGGCCGCCTCCGTGTGCCTCGGTTATGAGAGACTCACGGATGCTCCCTCTCGGGACGCATAGTCCTCCATGCATGAGGTATCCATCGGCAATATGATAGCTCGATAACTCCCCGTTCGTGGCAGCCTCAAAATGTTGCTTAAAATCAAGGCCTTCTCGGTAAAGTTGCTTGACCCATTCAAAACCAAAAAATCTCACCCGCATCTCGGTGAATAGGATGCTTCGTTTTGACAAAGCATCGGCCACAACATTTGTATCCCCCTTTTTATACTTGATAATATAGGATACCTCTCCAAAAACTCAATCCACTTTGCATGCCTCCGATTGAGCTTTCCTTGACTTTTAATAAATTTAAGGGCTTGGTGATCGGTATGTATAATGAATTCCCGAGGCAACAAATAATGTTGCCACACACCAATAGCCCTAATAAGCGAATATAACTCCTTGTCATAAGTAGAATAATTTAAAGTCGCACCTTTGAGTTTTTCGCTAAAGTAGGCAATCAGCCGGCCTTCTTGCATTAAGACCGCTCCTATGCCCGTGCCCGAGGCGTCACATTCTATCTCGAACACCTTGTTGAAATCTGGGAGTGTAAGAATAGGTGCTTTGCAAAGCCGATTCTTGATGTGCTCAAAACTTTCTTGGCACGGTTCGGTCTAATCAAATTCTCTTCCTTTCTTGGCAAGCTCGGTCAAAGGGGCCACAATGGTGCTAAACCCCTTGATGAAGCATCGATAGAAATTAGCTAGACCGTGGAAACTCCTTACGTCTGTAACTCCCTTCGGGGTGGGCCAATCTCGTATGGCCGTGATCTTTTCATGGTCTACCTCAACGCCGCCTTCGGATAATATAAAGCCGAGGAAGTGTATGCGTCGTTGGGCAAACGCACACTTGTCTCGGTTACCATAGAGCCGAGCTTGCCGCAGGGTAATGAAAAGTTGCTCCAAATGTCCCAAATGGCTCGGTATGTCCATGCTATATACTAGAATAACATCAAAATAAACGATGATAAACTTACCAAGGAAGGCCCGGAGGACGTGGTTCATAAGACTCATGAAGGTGCTCGGGGCGTTGGTGAGCCCGAATGGCATAACAAGCCACTCGAACAACCCGTACTTTGTCTTGAAGGCCATCTTCCATTCGTCGCCTTCTTTCATGCAGATTTGATGGTATCCGCTCTTAAGATCCACTCGAGAGAAGATTTTAGCCCCGCTAAGTTCATCCAAAAGATCATCAAGTCGAGGCATGGGGAATCGGTACTTGATGGTGATGTCGTTAATGGCACGGCTATCTACGCATATTCGGTGCGTGCCATCCTTCTTCGGCACTAGGAGGGCCGGTACCGCGCAAGGACTTAGGGATTCCTTGATGTACCCCTTCTCGAGGAGCTCTTGAACTTGGCGTTGTAACTCCTTGCTCTCTTCCGGGTTTAGTCGATATGGAGGTCGATTAGGCAAGGTGGCTCCCGGTTGAAGGTCAATTTGGTGTTCAATCCCTCGGAAGGGAGGTAAACCCGAGGGAAGCTCTTCCGGAAAAACATCCTTGAACCGGTCAAGTAAGGGCTTGATAAAATCCGGAATTAAGGGTCCTTTGTCTTGGTCTTCGTCTCGGTGCAGCAACACGATGATTGGGTCGCTTCGGGCTAGGCATCATTCAAGTTCCTTTCGGCCCATAAATAATGTCGCCTTGGCCCGTGCCTCCTTTTTGATGGCCTCATCCTTGGCCACTTGCTCCGGGGTCATAGGGGCTAGAATGACCTTTCGGCCATTCATATGGAACGTGTATTGGTTGGTGCGCCCGTCGTGCATGACATGTCGATCGAATTGCCACGGTCGACCGAGCAAAAGGTGAGTGGCGTTCATGGGCACCACATCGCACACCACCGTATCTTTGTAGTGGCCGATCATAAATTCCACCCGGGTTCGCTTCGTCACTCGGACATCCTCCTTGTCCGTGATCCACTTGAGTTTGTAGGGTGCCGGGTGATCGGTGGTCGGTGAGGACAGCTTGTCCACTAGCTCTCGGGAGGCTACGTTCGTGCAACTTCCTCCATCGATGATTAAGGAACAAACCTTTTCCTTGATCAAACATCCACTATGGAAAAGATTTTCTCTTTGGTATGCTTCTGGTTGAGTTTGGGTCGAGAGGACCCGTCAGATCATGAGCCAAGTCCCGTCTTGGGCATGGCACGTGTCGTCGTCATTCTCGGTTGGGCCATGATCCTTGTCGGGCTCGGTTAGGGTCTCTTGTGGGCCCTCGGTCTCATCCTCGCTCACAATTTCTTCGGAGCCCTCGAGGATCGTCATAACTCTTCGATTAGGACATTGGGCCTCCATATGTCCTCGGCCCAGACATTTGAAGCATCGTATCTCTCGGGTCCGGGATCCTTCGCTACCCGCCTCTTGGGGCTTGACGGGTTGGGTCGGCTTGGGGGCCCATGGTGCGGCCGTAGGTGTTGTCGTGGGCGCTGGTCGATATGGGACGGGCGTTCTCGGAATTGGCCTTTGGGCCGTGGCCTTGCTCTTCCACTTAACTTGTCTTTCAACCCGTAAAGCCATTTGAGTAAGTGACTCAAATGACTCGTGGGCTTGTAATTCCACGATGTCCCCAATATCCCTTTGGAGTCCTCTAATGAACCGGGCTATGATTTGTTCACTAGGCTCCTCTAGCTCGCATCGGATCCGTAAAGTCTCAAACTCGGTGAGATATTCCTCGACCGATCTTCCGCCTTGCCTTAGCCCTTGTAATTGCAAGAATAATTCTTGCCGATAGTAATTGGGCAAGAACTGGGCGCGCATGTGTTCTTTCATCGTGTCCCATGTCGAGACATCGGGTTGTCTCTCGCGCCGGAGTTGTGCTCGGTGACACCTCCACCAAAGGACAGCATATTCCGTAAATTCCAATGATGCTAATTGAACTTTGAGATTCTCGGAATAATTATAAAGGTTAAAAATTGAATCAACCTTTTCAACCCATTCAAGGTAGGTGTTTCCGTCGGCGGTCCCGTTGAAAGAGGGAATTGTGATCTTCGGGAGTCGCCTTCATCTTCCCGACCAATGTGAGGGTTCGGGAAATAATCGTCATCGGACCCATCCGAGTCATGTGGTTGGGTTCGGAAATATCCATTCCCGGGTCTTCGTATGGGTCGAGGCGCGGCCGGGTGTTGCGCTTGTTGACTGGCCATCGTGTCCAATCGTTGAAGGATCGATTCCGTTAAGCGCTCGTTGGCCGAAAAACATTCTTCCATCCGCTGGTTGTAAGCATCCAATTGCTCTTGGATGCTCGGCTCATGTTCGGGAGGTCCGGAGTGGAGCGATTGCTCGCTCGTCGTGGCATGGTCGCGGGCGTTCCCATGGACGGCTCCGCTTCGTGTCATCATGTGTTCCGTGATGTAAAAATTGGATTTTTACAATCAAAATAGGAACTTTAGCTCTGATACCAAGTTGATGTGCCGTCAATCGATGAGCGGCGCACCGTGGTCGGAAGATGAGCGTACGCGTGACCCGGAGGAGGTAACATGTACGGCGGTCGGAGAATAAGGTCGGGCGATTTATGGAGTTAGCTTGCGGAAGTGTAATGGGATAAAAATAGGGTGGATTGAAGGTGTAAATATGGGAATGGCTCGGTTGAAAGCGAATGTGGTTCGGAGGGGAGAGTATGGACCGGAATCGGTAAAGTTGGTCGTTCGGGAAATCGGAAAGGATGTTCGGAGAGATGTAGTTTTATGGAGGTGGAGATGACGCTTTGAACACTTGAACGAATAAGTGTTCAAATTGGTAGACCTTACTTGTGTTCGGATATGACGCACCGTTCACTCACAAGGGTTGCCGAGACTTGGCCGGATGTGACGCACCGGAGAAGGATCGGCGATTTGAGGGAATTATCAAAAGGCGATAAGCACTTGTATTGATAAAAATTCACTAAGTTCCATAGAGGCTAGGTGCCTCTTAAATAGACAAAAACATAAAAGGAAAAATACTAAGTAAGAATTGTAAGCCGTTGATCGAGTTGGACGTCTAGGATCGTGAAGGCTTGGATCGGTGATGTGGCACGAGATTTGCGGGATTGCGTGCCATCGGGGTGTAGTCGGGTCCTGGGTGTGCGGGGGAGCGTGTCTTCGTTGTAGCGGAAGGGGACGCGGCCGGGTCGCAATCGGGTGCGCGCAGGTGGGCGCTGTCGGGCTTGCTGAACCAGGCGCGGCAGGGCTCGCTGGAAAGAATCCCGTGATTCCCGGGATTTTCCCGAGGCAATAGGGATCTCAGAGTCTCATGGGATTTTCCGTGTGCGAATTTCCCCTTATCTCTCTAATTGTTATTTTCCCGCTAAAAGGCTCCTTCCATAAAATTTTGGCATGGCTAAAAATGCTAAGTGTTCGTGGGCTTCTTCCATATCTCATGGGTCTCGGCCTTGTTGATCGCGGGCCTTTTAATTCGTCTTTCCGTGACTTGGGCTTGCTCCTCTTACTCTTCTAAGTCTTTATTTGCTGAAAGGAAATGTGGCGCTCGGCCACTTATTGACGATGGTCGAGCCCCTTAATGGGACTCAGCATGGGCCGTGTCGGTTGGCCCGGGAGACACGGTCATGGTGCAGCCTGTCTCGTCATGCGCCATGGTCTTAGCGCGGTCCGCGGTGTCCGGTTTGGGGTGCCATGTGATGCACGTTCTCAGCCGGTCTTGATATAACTTCGAGGGTTTCTCCGTGATTATGTTCCCTACAAAATGAATAATCAAGTGACACGCTCGGGGTTATGAGAAGTGTCGGGAGAAAGAAGACACAAGGGTAATCTGCCAAGGAGAAAGTCCAAGACAGAAACAGTGAGGTGTAACGGTTAATATTCCAAATGCATACAGGATTAAGTCAAATAAACTCAGCCAAATGAAACTTTAGGAAGTGGACTAAGTGTGACCCGAATTTCAGCTTACAAGCACGTGCGGAACATTAAAATACACGGAGACACTTTCAGATGCACAAACAGACCAACAGGAAGAAAACAGTGCAGGGGTGATGGGGAAACTTCTACACAACTTCCAATGCAGGGAGTCTGGGATCGTAAAAATAAGCAGAAATCAACTTCAATCAAAGGGGAAGACAATGCAAGTGGTTTCACAGAAAAAGCATGAGTAGGCTAGGAGTTATGCTGGATAGAAA
>QAOC01050502.1:0-55812 GCA_003255005.1 Begonia fuchsioides | reverse complement strand
TTGTCCAACGATTCTCCTATGAATATGGCAACTTTAGCACGGATTAGATTGATGAAAATCCCCTTTGTTTTGCAGATGGTCCGATGGTCGATTTTTGTGCGCGCCCGGTGGATACTCTTCGGATATCTTGAGAATATTCCATGTCAAACTCGAACCTTATCTTTTCCTTGACCAAATAACCAGATTACTTAAAGATTTAAGTAAAGTGGCCGATGGAATTTCGTCAAGGTCTTCTACTTGGCTGAGGCTTGACCGTGGGCCGGTCCATGTTCGGCCGAGGTGGTCCTTCGTGGGCCTTCGCCTATGGAATGTGCGTTCCTCTTCTTGGGCTGTCTTCTCTTCCTTTTCTAAGACTAATTGCTTGCTGAAAGAAATAAACTAAGTGTGACCGAAAATAGGGCCCATGGTTGAACACTTGATCCGTGGAGATTTGGATCGAGCGTTCTCCCATGTGGGTCACTTATTCCAACGGGCCAAAGCCCTAGAGGACTTTGGCAAGGCCGACGACCGAGGCTTGGGTGGTCGTCGGGTCGTGGTCGTGGGGCTGGGCTCCGGGCATGTCATGGCCGGGTGGGCCGGGTGTGTCTCGGCCAGGCTCGTCGGGTATTTCATGGCCGGGCAAGCTGGCCATGTCTCGGCCGGGGATTCTCGGATGCAAACCGAGCAAAGTCCTTAGCCGCTCCTGAATTGCCTTGGATATTGTCTCTGAGACTATGTTTCCTGCAAAACGAGCAACTAAGTTAGCCAAAAATCCCGTGCTCATTGGGGCTATGTCCATGATGTGCTCCCGTTGCACATCAGGTGCCGAACGAATATTTCAAGTAACGCACGAGCCTTTTTCGTTCGCTATACTAAACTTTTACTTATCGTCCCAAATGGTTCAAGTGCCACAAAGCGACCCAATACAAAGTCACCAGTAGGTTGAGCTATCTATAGAACAATTTGAGCATCGCACAACATGTTTTCATACATAAGTATCATGCATCTTTGAAAATAGCTCTAGTGCTACAAAGAGGCGCAATAGAAGGCCGAAGTAGGTTAAAAGGTGCCAACTGAAGGTGTTGTGCAGCAAACGAGACATTTTTTAACTTCGTCTGAGGTGCCAAACAAATGATTCAGGAAGCATATGAGACGTTTTATACATCATACGAAAGTTTTGCATGTTGTCTGAAATGCCTCAAGTGCTAAAAAGTGACGCAATACAAAGCCTCTAGTAGGTTGAGGTGCTGAATGAATGTTTCGGACAGTGCATGAGACTTTTTCGTACAATGTACGTAAGTGTTCTCAAGTGCCGCAAAGCAACCTAATATATACTCCTAGGAAAACATATACGCAACAAAATAAAAATAATGGTTCGTAGAAACCAAGAGAAACTACCTTACTTATCTTAAACTCCACTCATAAAGAATAAAAAAAGGTAGAAAAAGAACTTCAAAGTTCTTTAAAATGATGAAGCCTTGAACTCTTCAAATCTAATGAAGATTCACTAGAGCTTGAAGAATTGAGAGAGAGAGAGAGAGCATATTACCGAAAGTTTCACTTTGGAAAACAAAATTAAATAACCATATCTTCTTAATGCGATACAATTTATGCCTTTTAATTAGACTATAAAATTACTAGAATACAAACAACTAATTAAGAAACAAAATGAATTATTAAACTTTTCTAACTGTAAACTTTCCTAACTTGAAATCTTTTTAGTTTTAAAAAAGGGAACTTTCATAGAACCCTAAAAATTACAAACTCGTGAAATAGTTAGAAAATTCTCTTGAATAGTTTAAATAGTGCCAGATCTGATGCACATCAGTTCAGGTGTCAATCAAACTATTTAAGCAGTGCATGAGACATTTTCGTACATCGTACAAGTGTTTTGCACGTCTTCCAAAATGACTGAAGTATTACCAAAGAAATCCAAGACAAGGCCCCTAGTGGATGAAGGTGCTAAACAAATGTTTTAGGCAGCACAAAAGTTGTTTTTGTACATCTTACGAAAGTTTTGCTTTTATTGTTCAAAATGGCTCAAGTGGCCAAAGCAACCCAATACAAGTTCCCCGGTAGTTATGGATGCCAAATAAATAATTCAGGCAGTGCACGAGATGTCTTCGTACGATTTTGCATGTATTTGGAAATGCCTCAACTGCCACAAAGCGACCAAATACAAGACCCAGTAGTTTGAGGTGTCGAACGAATATTTTAGGTAGCGCACAAGACATTTCATAAGTTGTACAAATGTTTGGTGCATCTTCAGAAATGGCTTAAGCGCTACAAAGCAACCCAAAACAAGACCCTAGTAGGTTGAGGTGCCGAACGATTAATTTGGACAGCAAACGAAATGATTTCGTACATCATATAAAATTTTCAGGTGTCTTCATAAATTCCATAAGTGCTACAAAGTTACCACATACAAGGCCCTTAATAAGTTGAGGTGCAGAACAAACGATTCAGGTTGTGTAAGAGACGGTTTTGTTGGTAGTTCAAAAATTTTATGTGCAATTAGAAATGGCTTAAGTTAAACAAAGTGACCCAATACAAAGTCCCAATAGGTTAAGGTGTCGAACGAAATATTCAGGCATTGCACGAATAATTTTTGTTCAAAAGTTTCAGGCGTCTTCACAAATAGATCATGATCTACAAAGTGATACAATGCAAGACCTAAGTAGGTTGAGGTGCCAAATATTTTCGTACGTTGTCCAAAATGGCTGAAGTGCCACAAAGCGACTTAATGCAAGACCCTGGTAGGTTTAGGTGCCCAACAATTAATTTGAGCTGCGAACGAGTCATTGTCATAGCTTATTAGCTTGTACAAAAGTTTCACATGTCTTTTAAAATGGTAAAAGTGATTCAAAGCAAGCCAATACAAGGCCCCCAGCAGGTTTAGGTATGGAACGAATTTTCAGCCAACACATGATATATCTATATGCATAATACAAAAGTTTTGCGCATCATCAAAAATGCTTCAAGTGCTACAACGTGACCCCATACAAGGCCCTTAATAGGTCGAGGTGCCGAACGAATATTTCACATAGTGCACGAGATAGTTTCGTACGTGGTACAAAAGTTTTGCTCGCCATTAGAAATGGCTCAAATGAAACCAAGTGACCTAATACAAGGCCCTCGTAGGTTGAGGTGCCGAACGAAGGATTCAGGCAGCGCACAAGAGGTTATCATATGTCGTACAAAAGTAGGTATCTTTAGAAATGGCTCATATGCTACAAACCCAATAAAAGACCTTCGGTAAGTTAAGATGTCAAACGACCACTTTGAGAATGTACGAGATGATTTCATTAGTCGTATGAAAGTTTTGCACACTGTTAGGAATGTCTGAAGTGCTACAATGCAGCCCACTACAAGGCTCATGGTAGGTTGAGTTGCCGAACAAATGATTTGGGCATAGCACAAGTTATTTTCGTGCATCATTTGAAATGCCTCAAGTCCTACAAAGTGACTGAATAAAGGTTAAGGTGTGTAAGACCAAAAAAAAAGTTGCCTACTTTTGTGATTAAATTAAGATAATTAATTGAATGAGAAAAGATAAAAAAAAATTAGTGTTAGGAAATTAATATAAACATGATAGTAAGTGAAATTGTACTTCTTACTTTAAGTATATGTCACCTCCTTCTTACATTTCCTCTTTAGTTAATAATATTATTTAAATAAACCTTATTTAAAGAATACTATTATTTAAAGAATACTATTAGATATAAATATGATTTTATAATTTAAAGTAGAGAAGCAATAATAAAATGTCATGTGTCTCTAATTGATTTGTTACTAATTGTGATTGAGGTATAATTAGTTAGTGATTGAGTGAAAATTAAGGTTTATTAATCATGATTAATTAATTAAATCTTGAGGATGAGCTTAGTACTAATCTAGACTAATTTAGCTATGCTAAGTATATTTTCAAGAGAATAATTAAGGTATTTTAGCAATTAAATAGATAAAGAATGACAAAATAGTAAACATAATATGATAAGTTGGACTAAAATGTAAATTCATCCTAAAATCTATCTAGCAAAGGGGAAATCACAATCCATTGATTGAGCAACAGATGCGACTTAACCCAGCTAGGAAGGAAGGAATTTATTAAAAAATAGGTGATAAAACTATTGGATATTGGGATTATTTATCCAATCTCGGACAGTTCATGGGTAAGTCCGATATATTATGTTTCAAAGAAGGGAGGGACCACAGTGGTAACAAATGAAAACAATGAGTTGATTCCCACACGGACCATCACAAGTTAAAGAGTTTGTATAGATTATAGGAAGTTGAATAAAATGACTAACAAGTAACCATTGTTCTCTGTCATTTATTGATCATACGTTGGATTGTCAAATAGAAAAGGCGTTTTACTATTTTCTTGATTGATAACCAAGATACAATCAAATTTCTATCACACCCAAAGATTAGAAAAATAACTTTAATCTGCCCATATGGAGCCTTTGGATTAAGAAGAACGTCATTTGGATTATCCAATATTCCTACCATTTTTCAATCCTACATGATGTCATTTTTCTCTGATAATGAAGAGCAGGTTGTTGTAATCTTCATGGATGATTTTTCAGTAATGGGTAGTTCTTTTCAAAACTATAAAAATTTAGAGCAGTTCTAATACGCTACCTAGAAAAAGACTTGTGCTAAAGTGGGAGAAATGTCACTTCCTGTAACGACCCGATTCCCAGGACGTCGCTTACTGCTTTTCTTACTTACTTTCTTACTTACTGACGACCCGAGAACCAATTTGTTACTGCGTTCTTACTTACTTACTTACTTACATTGGTGGAACACTTGTTACTTTAGTTTCTAAAAATATCTTCAGTTTATAAAATAGTTAACAAGGAAAACCGTCAAATTGGAAAACATGCATTCTTTGTAAATAACGTTTTCAATACCACCTTTTAAGTCAAATACATAAGCATTTAATAATTTAAACCCACAACGGAAGAAAATAGTTCAACTTAAGGTACATTCATTTTCAAAACCTTTGTACTTCATCACTCTAAAATAATATATACAATTTAATTACATCTTCAAAACCTTCAAAATATTGTATATTATGACTGTGTGTGTGTCATGCGTCACTCCCCATCGGTCGTCACTCAATAACTGTATCATTTGGACACCCCTCTGCTCTAACTCCTTGATTAGTCATTTGCACTCATTCCTCCATTACATTCCCTACATTGCAAAGCCTAAACTATGAGCCTAAAGCTCAGTAAGTAGCATGACTATAAAAATGCAATGCATGAGTATGGCTATGTTGTTGATAAAACAATGCACAATTTCATTTACGTTTCATAGGTTTCATATCTTCTTTATCTTTAGAAATATTACAGGATATCAAGAACACTGCCCTCCACCTACTTCAACATCTACTGGGCCCACTTACATTACTGCTTGGAATGTTCAGGCCTGTAATAACTATTTACTTTACTGTTATGATATTCAAGTTCTTAATTCATCGGAGATGAAACATAATTAGCGTCTCATACCACCAATTATATCTCGTTTACCTCCAACTACGTTGTAAAACAATGCATGAAATCATTTCCTTGACATTTTGTAAAACTATGATGCATGACTATGTGACTTTGAAACATTACTACATTACATCAAACATAATATGAAAGCAAACATGCAACACACATCAAACATACATCATAATCTTTGCAATGTAGTCCCACTTAAGGGCCAAACAATCTTAATACTAACTTACCTTAGCAGCTATCTTGAATTAATCTACTCGAGTCCCTTCTTTATCTAATTGGTGACCTAAACATATAGATCATTTAAGGATCAGAAATTAGGTAACATGACCTATTTTATTGCATAAAGTCATAACCTTATATTCTAACTTCAAACAACTATAACTTCCTCGATAATGATTCATTTGTGATGATCAAGGTGTCAAATTGTTCCTTAAAGAGTCTATTGTAACTTCTTAGAAGACACCAAATTCATAAAACTAACGTAACATGAAGTGTCGACCGATGTTGACAAAACAAAGAGTATGCATTGCTTGAAATCAAGGACAGGTCGACCTAACCTATAAGGTGTCGACCGATGTTGACAAAACATAGAGCATGCATTCTTGAAATCGAGAACCGGTTGACCTAACCTATAACAGAGAGCATGCATTCTTATAAAGGACATAAACTCCAATTCGTATTACCTATCGACCGAATCTCCAAAACCCTAACTTTGTATATAATCAACTGATTTCACATCTCTTGGCATGAAATCATTCATTTTTTATCCATCAATTCAAACAATATCATCATTTTATCATTACTGAACCTAGAAGAACTTCAGATGATAGAAAAATTACCTTGAACTTCAGCTTTCACGAAATTTTAGAATTTTCACCTCACTTCTCTTGAGATAACTTGCTTTCTCACTCTTTTCTCTCACGATATCTCTTCTTTACCTCAATCTCACTCTCCCCTGGTCTAAACGTAGGAACCCAAAGAAAATTAGGGAAGAAATCATGGCTGGGAGAAAGATATCAGCCAAACGCCCTTTTATGTCGTGCATTAAGCAAAAACAACATTTCTGTTATGTCCACCAATCAAATTCCTCCAAGTTTTGGCTAACTTTTCAACTTAAATCGGGAAAGGAGTTGACCGCTCGTCCATGGTGTTGACCGAAGAAATTCTCGAGAGCTATTCTGTGTCGACCTGTTACTAATGTGTCAACCGGTTGACCATAGTGTCGACCGCTTAACCATGGTGTCGACCGAATCAATTTCTGAGAGCTATTCTATGTCGATCGGTTACTAATGTGTCGACTGGTTGACCATGGTGTCGACCGAAGAAATTCCCGAGAGCTATCCTATGTCGACCGGTTACTAATGAGTCGACAGGTTGACCATGGTGTCGACCGCTTAACCATGGTGTCAACCGAATCAATTCCTGAATAGCATCATCCCATATACCCCTTAAACATTATTTTCTTCATCATCTTCAACTTACTAATTTACTAATATCCACAATACCTTAGTACTTCAATATTTAACAAACATTCATAAATAAAAAGAATCTTTAACACTTCAATCTTAAAGTCACAAATTCTAAAAATAAATGAGGGTTGTTACAATGGTCACTGAAAGCGTTGTTCTTGGTCATTAGGTGTCTTAAAAAGGGATCGAAGTCGATAAGGCAAAAATTAAAATTATTAAAAGTTGCGTCCCATGTATCTTCCTCAGAAGAAAAATCCGCTCACTGAACCAGTGATTCCCAACTTCCTAGTTGCGTGCGTAAGATCATCGATGGATCAAGCAGTGTGCGGCCTCCATGAATAAGAGGTAGCGGAGATGTTGTTGGGGGAAATGCTCCTTAAATGATTTCAATAAGCTAACGTGTAATACGTTGTGGAGACGACAAGTATTTGTTAATTATAGTTGATATGCCACATCTCCTATACAACAAAGTACTTGAAACAGGCCACATAACTTTGGCAAAAGCTTATGAATGAAGGACTTGGCCATTGCACGATGGCGAAAAGGATGGAGGCGCAACTAAACCCAATAAATTACCTCACGAGGCAATTGTCATATTGCGCCTTCATGGGAGCCTAAGCTTGTGTGAGTTTCTCATGTATGTGAATCAATGCATTATCCCTCTCTTTTCTATGGGCTTCATCTATGACCTCAACTCGAGTTGAATCTTGTTCATAAGTGAGTAATGTTAGCTGTGGTTGCCCGTACACTACTTGAAAAGGAGAAGTCTGGAGCACCAAGTGAAAGGAAGTGTTGTAGCAATATTCGGCTCATGGCAGCCAACGTAACCAGGACTTGGGCTGTTTGCTAATTAAACAACAAAGGTACATCTTCATAGATCTATTTACTACCTCAGTCTGGCCACTTAGATCCCATCAAAGTAAATAACTCTTGCAAAAAATGACTAATAAAAATAGGGTCTCGATCACTTACAATGGACTCTGAAATCCAGTGAAATCTAACAATCCCTTCAAGCAATAACTTAGCCACACTTGGTGTCGAGTACGGATGAGACATGGTGATAAAATGAGCATGTTTGGATAAGCGGTCCACCATTGCTAACACAAATGACTTGTCGTCGACCCGAGGTAAAGCATCAAAGAAATCCATGGAAACATCGGTCTAAACTGAGTTTGGTAAGCCTAGTGGCTAAAGGAGGCCAGCATGTTGGAGGTGTTGAGAGTTATAGCATTGACAAACCACACAATTTGAAATATAAGTTGCAACTGTATCCCTAAGAATAGGTTAGTAAAATCTGCTTCAATGTGTACGAGAGTCTTCTGGACTCCCTCGTGGCTGAAGCATGAATGTCGCCCAAGATGGATTGAACAAGTGATGAGTCCAAAAAATCATATTCAAGTAGCTTACTAATCTAGTGTTGTTGTAGGGAAGACGAGATTTTTTGGTCGAGGAGGAATTTTAAGTTGAAATGGTCTATGTAGACTACAAATTTCCAACCCCATATATACAGACGCCAATAGCAAATGGCTTAGGCTAGGCCGATCAGTTTACACTCATAGGCCACGAGTTTAAGATGATAGCAACGAGGGCGCGACTAAAATATGCCACCGGGTTATTTTCTTGTTATAGGACGGCGTCAATACCAATACCAAAAGTGTCACACTCCACTAGAAATTCGATGGTAAAGTATGGCATACGTAATACAGAGGTGTTGGATAGAGTTGATTTCACGACCTCAAACACCTTTTGGGCGCCCTCAGACCATGTAAAATTGCCACGACGAAGGAGAGTCGTCATCAGACTAGCTATGATGTTGTAGTCTCGTATGAAATTTTGATAATACTTGGCTAAACCCAAAAAACCCTATAGTGGTGACAGACGTCAGCGTCAGACAAGATGAGATACTATTGATCTTGTTTAGGTCAACGGATACACCGACCACGTTACAACTCCCAATGTTCTTAGCCGCTGGACGACTAGTACCACATCAAGGCATGACGGCGGTATTATTAAAGAATCAGCTGAAAAAATAACTGCTGAAGATGCAGAAGGGAATCTCGCGACAAGTTCCTAAACAGCGAACATGTTCTCTCTTTGCCACCAAAACAGATAAATCTGCACCGGACTCTGGTTGAATACCCAATCGAGTTGCAGCATAGTCATTGAGAAAATTATGGGTGCTACTTGCGTCAACTAGGCTTCAAAGAATCTGAGATGTGAAGATAGCAGCTAGCATCAGGGCAGATGTCTTGGTGGAGCCTGAGATGACATTAAGTGAAATTGTGGGTTCAGTGAGTTGGCCCTCAAAAGGATTGTCTTCAACTTTGGTATCCGAATTATCCTCTACATTGTAGTAGAGCATAAATAAGCGCTCGAAAACGTGGCCACGAGCATAGGTTTCATCACAATTGTAGCAAAAGTCACGGGCTTGCCAATCAGCCATCTTCGCTTGAGATATTCGTTTGAAGGTCGGGGATCCCGACGGCCTGGCTATGGTCGTGGTGTGAGTTGGAGGAATCGGTGGTGAATTCGGATAGGCTAGGTTGTGCACTACTCGGCGGTAAGTCGATGCGGATGAGGTGCAACGTTCAAAGGCTCGCGCTATTGCAATTGTTCGTTCGAGAGTTGGGGGATCTTGTAACTAAACTTCAACTCGTAAAGGCTCACTCAGACCGACAGTGAACAAATCTACGACCAATTTTTTTTAAACGGGTTGAGCTCAAGTAAAAAGTTCTTGAAACTGCTTTTGATATTGTGTCACAGATCATGTCTACTTCAGATCTACTAAGTCACCCAAGGTGTTCTTGCGTGTGGTGGTCCCAAAACCCTCGATGCAAGAATCTTTGAAGTGGCTCCATAAGAGGTCGATTTCCCCTTCACAGAACCGCTCATACTAATGGTCTACTTGCCCTGTTAGTTGTAGGCTACAAGTCCAACCCACATGTGTGACAGAATAACATGACTCAGTAAAAATAGTTTTAAGTTCTCATCAACCATCGGAGAGCATTGATAAGCCGTCCTATGTAGGAATTTCCAAATGGGCTTGAATTACTTGTCGTGCTCAGTCGTCGGGATAGGTGACGCAAGGACCTGTTGAGTGAGGATCGACTATCGATTAGTTGGATTGACCTTCAAACCCTAAATTGGCATCATGGTAAAGATGACCCCGACTGGTAAAGTGAGCCGTCACTTTCAGATATGAGACTGCTGGGTATTACACTTTAATTTTTTACACAAAAAGGCTTTATTTTGGGGGTGACCCAATTACTGTTGAAATTCAAGCCCACTGTCATTTGTTGGGCTGCTGCACTGTTACTATCGTGTGGTTGGAAACTAGTATTACAGAGGCTGTTCTGAACAAAATCCAATCCGTCAAAGACTAGTGGCTGCTTGTCTTGGACCATCTAGGACGTCAGGAGCATTCTAATTGCTGCCCCATGTTGCTATGGTTAAATGCGAGTAGGTAATTACCTCTCGTGGAAAGAAGGCCATTCACAGTTGATGGTAGATGGGAACCAACTGTGGTTGGCCAACGATAATTGTTGACTGGTGGAAATCGATCTCTAGTGTTCTGATTGAACCATGGCAAAAATCTATTGCCGGTGCCATAGTTGATCGATGGCTATAATCTGTTGTTGCCTTGGGTGGTGTGATCAAATGTAACCAGGCCACTGTCAAACGTGGGTAGAATTTTGCTGTTTACTAGCAGGGTCTACTGATGGCTGGGGGAGCGCTATTGGTCAGCGTTGTTAGGCCTTCTACAGTTAAGCTATGGTTGTTGGATGGCGAATCCTTATTATCAATTATGCGGCCAAATTATGGTGTGGCGCGGCTCTAGTGAGGCAGAAGTCATGGCTTGATTGTCATATGTGGAGCACTGATGTTAGGGAGGATCAGATCGCATAGATGGGCAACCAAGGTTTAGTGATTGGCTTGGGTGCAATGGTTCTGCATCTCCATCTATTGATTCTGTCTCTCCATCTACTGTTTTTGGTCTCCATCTGTGCACAAGTTTCTGAAGGATTGCAATTAGTGTGGTTGAGTCTATTCTCATTGCAAGGGCTGCCAGCTGTCGGCTGGAGTCCGTTGATGGAATTGGGAAGATTTCATTTTTAGTTTGTGGCAAATCCTGAGGATTAGAATTGGTGTTTGACGAAAAATTTAGTTCTGATACCAAGTTGATATGACATTCTACAGGTTGTTTGTCCATAGATCGGGTCAACCTCTTAGGGTTGATGCATTTAAATAGACTACAAAATAACTCAATTTAACTTAAAAAATATTAGAAATAAGAAACTAGCCATATATATAATAATTTAAATAAAAAAATAACAACTTATGAAATATTAGGAAACTAACCTAATTTAAATAGAAGAGATAAACTATTTTTAAATTCATATGAGTAAAACTATTTAAATTTTTTTCTTAAAATATCACTTCTTTATGAAAGAGTTTAGTGACATCATCAATTTGTTTCTCCAAAAAATAAAATCTCCAACTTGGTATCTTTGAATTTGCTTGAACATTAGATTGCCTGAGTATCGAACCTGCAATATCGAACCTGCAAGATCCCCCGAGGATGAGTTTCAAATGGAATGGAGGGTGCTTGTCTTTGCCTCTCCCATAACTATAACTCAAATTAAACTACCAATTATACTTGCAGCAGATCCAAAGGCTGACATGTTCTTGTATCATCATTCTGATTATCCCTGCTCTTAGAGCCGTTCTTACTATTTATGGGGAACATAGTTTTTGATACTTAAAAGCATGGAATCTACATAGATATCTTAAATGTATTCTGGCTTTTACTTCTCCCCTGATTTTTACTGAAAAGTTTGCATAAACTCGTGATTGCTAATTGGATAAAAAGATGGTGACCCCTATCATTCAACTGTCTGATGATGAACTGGTAAATATAAGAGCTTCTATGTTTTCACCATACACGATTTTCAGTTTACAGCTTTATTTTTTGTGTTTCTTTCGAAAAAGTCTTATGTAAACTTGAGTCCCTGTTTGCAAAGAATTTATTGAATTGGGAGAAAATATTTGTGAAATAGATGCGGTTCACTGATAAATAGAGAGGGGGTTGGAATAAATTTGTTATGCACCGATTTGGGCAGGTCGAACATGGACGGAAAGAAGATTTTAAGCGTATATGATTGAAAGCTGAAGAGAGAGGTCGCTAGGGGTGCTCGGTTTCGAGGAGTTAGTCAATGCTTAGTTCTTTAGTATGGAATTGGCAATAGTTAGCCTACTTTTCAGCTGATCAAAGGATTTGTATTCCGATTCATCCTTTATTTGAGCGATCTCTTTCAAACACTCCTTCTTTGGCATAGTGATTAGTGGGATCTTTGGGAGAGTGGTGTCGTCACTCGTTAGACGGTTGCTTCATTTTCTACGGGCATAGTGGTGGCTCTTATGCCAGTTGAAACGTATAAAATAAAACAACACAGACAACGGGTACATCTATAACACCGGTTTACATAGTCCTACATCTAACAAAATAATGAGGAATCGCAATCCCGTAGCACGTGCAGCGTTTGGTGGCTTGGATGATAAAAAAGCGTAACTAGCGCTTTATTCAAATCATTCTAAAACCAAGCCACCACTTCCAACGTCGATGCTCCTCTCTTTGCAAATTTATTGACCAAGCCTAAACTTGGATCAGTTAAGTGCATGTACATTTAAAAATCCCGACTTAATCATGATTTATATAAGGTAAAATGTTTGTTTCTATTTTATAGGTTGCAAATTGTAGTCACAGGTATCGAAAACCCACAGCCGGTAAACCACTAATCCGAATGGAGGCTGTTTCTTCATCTTATGGGTGTAATTATAGAATGTTCTAAACGATACGATTATAAATTAATTGATACGATTATAAATTAATAAGTTATTGCAGCGTTCTTGATCATAAACTAATTACCCAGCGTATTGAGAAAATACAATCAGAATTTTTTTAATTAAGTTCTTGTTTCGCGACTGTTCTTATCATAAAATAATCCCCAATGAAACCAGGTTCTACAATCCGAGGAACCAAACCTGGGAATGGTTTCAAGGTGGGCCATTGCTGTTCTAATCAGTGGACGGATGCTCCAGTAATTTATTTAGTTAATTAAAATTATAAATAATGTCACGGGGTGGAATCATTTTCCACCAAGAACAACTGAGAATAGTTATTTTATCCAAAGGACGATCAGGAAATCGATCATGTCGAGAACTGCTGGTCAAGTTATACGTTGCAGAGGTAAACTCTCTCGCTCTCTCTCTCGTAATTTGTTTATCTTTCAAACGATTGCGAAATGGGTTGTTCTGGGTGTAGCGGCGGTGGCATGGGAAGCCGGGAAGCCACTGGTAATCGAGGAAGTGGAGGTGGCGCCGCCGCAGGCAAACGAAGTACGGGTGAAGATCCTCTACACTTCCCTTTGCCATACCGATGTCTACTTCTGGGAAGCCAAGGTTAAAATACACCATTTGTTTCTAGATTCTCCATGATTTTGATTAAAACAATGGCATGTACGGACTGAGAATTGGATCTTCCTTTTTCCTTTCTAGGGACAAAATCCTTTGTTTCCAAGGATTCTGGGTCATGAAGCGGGCGGGTAAGTAGATTCATTCAAGTTCCGACTTTTCATTTTGCAATTTCTATAACAGAGATTGATTGATTGATGATTGTGTTGATTAGGGTCGTTGAAAGCGTCGGAGAAGGAGTCACCGACTTGAAAACCGGCGACCACGTTCTGCCGGTTTTCACCGGAGAATGCAAGGAATGTGCGCACTGTAAGTCTGCCGAGAGCAACATGTGTGATCTGCTGAGGATAAACACAGACAGAGGAGTGATGATTAACGATGAAAAATCAAGATTCTCCATCAATGGCCGACCCATTTTCCACTTTGTCGGCACTTCCACTTTCAGCGAGTACACTGTCGTCCACGTCGGTTGCCTCGCCAAGATCAACCCGCTTGCCCCACTAGACAAAGTCTGTGTTCTTAGCTGCGGAATATCCACGGGCTTTGGCGCCACCGTCAATGTCGCCAAACCAACCAAAGGTTCGACCGTAGCTGTCTTTGGTCTCGGAGCTGTAGGCCTTGCGGTTTGTACATACAATACCCATCACTAAACCTACATAATACTTAAATACACATATAAGCATTTGTACATTTTTTGATGTGTGGTTAGGCTGCCGAAGGGGCAAGAGTTTCCGGGGCTTCGAGGATTATCGGAGTTGATTTGAATTCTAGCCGATTCGAAGAAGGTATTAGCACGGTCCTCTCCTAAATTTTGAATAACTGTCTCAAAAACCATAATTTTTTCTTTCTCGACAGCTAAGAAGTTCGGAGTGACAGAGTTTCTTAATCCAAAAGAGCACAAAAAAGCAGTTCAAGAGGTATGTTTTCTAACTTTGTTCTAGACCCCACTTTCCTTGGTTGTTTACTCTCCATCAAGGACTAAACATTGGTTTGATCGTCGAAAGGTGATTGTCGAGATGACGAACGGAGGTGTGGATCGAAGCATCGAGTGTACTGGCAATATTGACGCCATGATCTCGGCCTTTGAATGTGTTCATGATGTGAGAAATTTCGTTAACAAATTTGCCATATTTTTTCTGTCACACTAAGGGTCGACAAAAAATCTAATATAATATCAGGGATGGGGTGTTGCTGTTCTCGTGGGAGTTCCTCATAAGGATGCTGTTTTCAAAACTCACCCGATGAACATACTGAACGGGAGGACGTTGAAAGGCACTTTCTTCGGAAACTACAAGCCTCGGTCCGATCTTCCACATGTCGTTGAGAAGTACATGAAGAAGGTAACACATGAAGATTAAGGCCTTTGAGTATATGCTCAAAGGGGAGGGTCTGAAATTGAGTGCAATTTGGATTGAAACAAATGCAGGAGCTCGAGTTGGAGAAGTTCGTTACACATGAAGTACCATTTGGAGAAATCAACAAGGCCTTTGAGTATATGCTCAAAGGGGAGGGTCTGAGGTGCATCATCCGAATGGAAGATTAAGGCCTTGTTTGATGGCTTCTCTGTTTATCCAGGAAGTTGATTTGAAAATAATCGTTAAGAGTGTTCGAGCATTTTATTTTTCTTTCTTGTTTTGTGCTTTCCACATATGATTCCTGTAAAGGTATAAATGAATAAAGACTTGTGTTACATTTATTATCTAATTTATCGGTCATTAATTTGCTTAATTCTCATCAATAATTGTTATTCTAAGAAGTAAAAACTAAAAGGCATAAATAGAAAAAGATACATTTGAATTCTAAAATCATTTTCAGAAGTAGTTTCTTTAAGCCAAAAGCAAAACGACACCGGTTTTATATTCTTCTCAAATCTGGCTCTGGCGATATCCTTGCTGCTGAACTTGGAAGTAGATTATAGAAGTCGCTTAGTTCACACTTTCCTTTTACAAATTATAAAAAATGACGATAAACTCAAATCTCTTCTTTAAGAGTCATGATGCATAGAAGTGCCTGAAATTTGATACTTAACTTTTGAAACAATGACATTAGATGAATAGTTATTCACGGAGACGAATGAAGTGAAACGTTGTAACTCAATATTATGTATATTTTCAAAGATGAAGTTAGAAAATTAAATGAAAATATGTATGAAATTTGACATTATTAATTTAATACCGCTATGCCCTCATATTATTATAATCTATTATGTTGATGTTTATTCATAAACCGTCTGAAAGAAAACAAATGGATAATGTTGCATTATTCTTTTTCTTCAAAAATTCTCTGCTGATATGCCCATAAAGAAGTTCTATAATATTTTTGAAAGCTTTTGGTGTTCAGATCCTTCGAATGGTAAAGTGTAACACCCGACTTTTTCCATATACCTTAAGTTTTATCAATGTTAAATAATGAACAAAGTAACCTATATTGACCGTTAAGATTAATTGATTTTTGAGGAGATAAATTCTTTAAACGAGTTTAAGTCCTTCTAATGAAATTAAGTGAATTAGTTGATGGAACTATAGCAACAAAAATTACTTAATTTGGAGGTTTGTAGAGAAAGTTATGAGTTTTGGAAATTTACAAATAGTAACAACTACCAGGTTGAAAATCGATAACTAGGTAGTTTCATTTTTCTTGTTTTATCATGCTACCGATGAGCTTAAGTGACAAAGTAATCTTCTAAGTAATTCTAGACGACATCAAAAGGAGAAGATTGATAAGTTGAACAACTCGATTGGAGTTGTGGTGCAAAAGTTATGCACGTTAGAAGTTGACAAATGAAAACTGGACTAAGGAAATATTAACTTTTTTAGCAGTATTCGGTGTTTCGTATAAATGATACCCTTACTCTCTGAATTTGAAAGTCTTCTACAAAGTTAAACTAGACTTAATAAAAAAATAATGGCATTTGAATCATAGAAATATAAGTTTTAGAATAAAAAGTTATGAAAGTTTTAACTAGCGATCAACATCGTGATTGCCGGTCTACACCTTAAAACTCTCGGGTTTGAAAACCGGTCGACACTTTGACACAAGCGGTCGACACCTTGACTTTTCAAGCTATAGAGGTCGACCTATGAACAGTGGTATGTCGACACCTTGTGAAGAACCGGTCGACACCTTGTATAAATTGTCGACTACTCCTTGATGATATCCGAAAACTCTTCGTCTTCCACGCCCGAAATTATTTAAAAACTCATTTCTCCTAGCTGCTACCCATTTTCCCTACCTTCATCTTCCCTCTCCTGAGTTCTTTCAACCTCCAAGTGAGATTTTGTGAGTTTTATGAGTGTTTGAGAGTGAGTTTTCGAGTTGGGTAATCAAATTGGTGCGAATGCGTGTCTTAGAAGCTTAAGATGTGTCTTGGAAGTTTGAGCTGTAAAAGTTGAAGCCTAGGTATATATTTCTACTACTATTATGCTCAATTTATGAAATTGGAGAACATGATGGTAGGATTATTGTTAAATAGACGTGCATGCAAGAGATTTTAAGTGAAAACTTAAGGTTTCAAAAATGTAAGACGAAACTGACTGGTTTCAGAAAACGTATATTTTAGTGGGTTGTCGCCTACGAATTCGGCCACGACTTCTTCACATGAAATGTAGTAGATAGAATAAGAAAGAGATTGATACCAATTACATGGAATTGGAATAAGTATAGAAAGAATTATGAGCCCCAAAAGTTAGGTGAAAAACAAAAATAAAATATTGGGTACTTATTTTAGTTAATTGTGATTTTTAAGGTGTTCTTGAAGACAAGTCAAGGAAATTAAAGAAAAATGAGTAGGAATTCAGCTTGGAAACGAGGTAAGAACTCATTGCTTGCGTTTTGCCCTTCGGGGCCTACATCACAAAGGGTATGTTAGGAATTGTATGCCTAATTTAGTCATAATAAGTATGATTAATATGATAATGTGAATTTATACGTATAATTACTGTATTTGGGGTGCATCACACCGTGCACCGGCCCTATGTTGAATGTTTGATTGGTGTAAACCTATTTGGGGTGCATCACACCGTGCACCGACCCAATAATATGGGATTGATTGGTGTTGTGTTACATTGAATTTCGTTTGTATCTTATAAGTAACGCCTAAGTACGTAAAACACGAAATGAACAATAAAAGTAAACTTATGATTATCTTGGAGATGTTTGTGCATTGAATTCTTGAATGATATTATGCTCACAAGTATGTACTTTTAGGATAAATTATCAAGTTATGCATCCATTCATATTCATGCATCATGTTTCAAGAAAAGTTACGAAAGTATTTTATCATGCATGATTTCAAAACGTCGCTCAACCGTATGTTGAGAATGGGATATGGGGAGAGCTGTCTCAATAAAGGCCAGATGGTGCAATACCTTATCCCGAGAATTCTCTCATACGATGCATGAAAAATGCTAAGCAAGTAAAGATCAAGATTAAGAAAACTCGGAGGTGGAGTTGAATTGACTGCCTTTCTGAGCGGGCCATACGGTGCTCTATGAGCTGCCCATGAGGAAGGCCATATGGTGTCATGCTCTCCCTTACGCGTGCCCGCCTATTATGTCAAGATCAAGATCAAGTATCAAGTTAAGAATCAAGATAAAGAACAAAATTAAACATGATTTTAAGCATGACATGAGCATTTTAAGCCTGTAGGTGATATGATTTCTTACTGAGTTTTAGGCTCATTAGTTAAGCTTTGTGATTTAGGTAATGAAGCTCGGAATGAAGAATTTAGTCATCATCACGTGCCATGATATGTCGATAGAGCTACTTTGGAGCGGGATGTTTACGAAACCGAGTGATGACCACCCGTGGGTGAAGGAAGAAAGAAGTTTTAAATATTTTATTAAGTTTTATACAAACTTGTTTGAATGAATTGTCGTGTTTTGAATTATCATGTTAAGAACTTACGTTAAGTAATTCGATGGGAAATGCTTGAATATTTTGTGTTATTGCCTATCTATGACATGTATTGAACGAAATGATATTTTGATATATATTTCTATGACATGTTTTATAAGTATGATGTGATCACATTTTTAATAGTTTTTAATGTTTTACGCTTCCGCTACGATTTGAAATCAAGAGTTTTGAACGAGATTTTAAAAAAAAAAATTCTACTGTTGTTTTTAAAGAACAGAATATTACATAAAGAGAGATTTCAAAATATACGCTGGCAATGTCCATGATGCGATAACTTCAAGTCCAATTTCCCTGGTCCATCCTCTGCCTTAACGAAAAGTATCTGGCAAACTATTTATGGCGTGATCAAGGAAAAATTGTCAACTTAAGTTAATAGAACTCCCAAAACAGTTTCCAGACAAGGTGTACTGTTCTAAGCATGAAACTTTCCTACTCAATCTGTTGTTTGTCTTCAAATATGAACTTAGAGGGATATAATTTCACTTGTTTTATGATTAGTATCTTCCTTGGTAGAAGCATAGATCATAAAATATTATAATTTATGATTTTCTTCATTAAATATTTCTTTTTAGTTGATAGGAAATTTTGGTTCAAATTATTTGGGAAAAGGCCTCCATTCTTCCATATTTATGCACAATTCCTTTACGAGAACTTTTGTGGCGGAACAATCTAAATCTAAGCTGTTAAAGTTGGTTTATAACATATTAAACATTTTCATCCACTCAAGCAATCTTTAGAAAGACACTTTGCAAAAAAAAATATAAGTTTCAGTTGAATTATGGAAATAAAGTCATACTGTTGAAGATAAACTGGTAGATGATTTGAAATGTGTACAATAATAACATAATAGATGAGATGCAATTAGGAAATAACCAGACTTTTGAGAATTTTGTTAGGTCTCCAAAGTAGAGAGTTTTTTTTTGAAAGTATTCTAGCTCTCCCTTTAAACTAATTTCCCAAAAGATGTTCTCTCGATGTTACAACAAACAACATACCCTTTAAAAAATAGCATGTGGAGAGTTAATACTATCTACGAATATTAAAAGACAACTAAATTAACACTTACTCATCTTAATCTTTTATTTTTCTGTAGTGTACTCACTGAAGCTCATCATTACTTACACTAATGAGCACCTTGTCCTCGAGGTGCATGATCTTGTCTGTCAGTCGGTCGTGGGCCTGCTTACGCCATGAAGGCTTCCATTGTAAGAACTTCTTTGTTTTCTTGTTTTGGTTTCTCATCTTTAGAAAATTTGACTCGTAAGACATAAATTTTCAGTTTTTTTTTATCATTGTCGAAGGTTCCCTTCACCGATTGAACTAAAGTGGTTAATTTTCTTGATTGTTCTTGTGGAAACCCAATTTGCATAAATCTTTTGCCAAAGTTGTCAGGAATGTTTTGGTTGGACATGGTTGACAAATCTGCTTTCTCGATTTCGGAATCACTCAATGAAATGTATTTTCCTCCTTTTCCATTAATCACTTTATATTTGTCACATCAAGTTGGAGACAAGGAACTATATTAGGGTCGTTTGTCATTTCTTCTCTGATGATGTGTTTTAAGGAGTCATGATAAGATCAAATGCTAGAAAATTAGTTAACAAATTTTTAAGTTTCGCATATGATTATCCCTTAGGAGAAATAGATTGGAAATCGCTCAATTCGACCATGAGTTCACATTGCATGTTTTAAATAAGGAAAACTCAGCTACACCTCATGAAAAATATGGAGTGATGGTGGATGCAACATTATGGGTCATAACAAGTTTGAATTAGTTCCCCTACCTTAAATGTCATTAATAACCACAAGTGCGGAGTCCACGTAACATGACTAATAGGGTAAAAGTTACAAAAAAATATGACTTTTACTGAAAATAGGTCAATAAAATCTTGAGGTTTAAAAAAGCAATTTGCCAAAGTTCAAATTTATAAATGAGGCATTTAAGAAACCTAAAAATCGTACTTTCAAAAGCAACTAATAAATTGTGCTGCAATACAAAATTTTGTATTTTGAAGAATTAGTTGTAATTCGAACAATTGATGGCAACATACGATGATAAATACCGTAGAAAAAGAGAATGAAGCAAATATGGACTGAGCATACAAACTAACCTACGGAGGTTAAGAGCTTACATACAATGACTTGTCTTTGGTAGAAGATGAACAAATTTATGACAACATTCGATTATTTAATAGTGAATACGATGTTGAGATACAATCTTAATTAGATAATGCAAATATGGAAGTAATGATCATGCTATACAATTTAGACGAGAATGATTCAAACGAAGGCTTAAGGTTGCCCGCAACAGCGATAACGAGGTTTATCTCAGAAAAAAGATATGAATATGTTAAAGGTGAGAGAGCTTAAATTACTGAAAACGCAGTAAAAAAAGTTACAAAGTGATCTTCAAAAAATGTTACAGAGTGATCTTCAAAAAAAGTTAATCTCAACGAGTAACAGTAGTGTGCGTAGATGAATATCCCTTGCGCCTACATATTTCAAGAATGCATGATAAAGAGACGATTCAAATAAAAACATTTCTTGATAGTCATACATATAGTCAAAAATTAAAAAAAAAATTTGACTTGTATCGGCAAGATAACTTGTCAATACTGTGCTGACAGGTTCAAGGGTCATTGTACATGAGACATATCCTCTATCATCGAGACTATAATAAATTATTACAATGTTAGCATTTCAACGAGTATTGCAATTAGAGGTCGAAAAGAAGATCGTTAGTTAAATGAAAGTTTTGGTGATGAACAATTTCAAGTATGAGGAGGAGCTAATGCGATCTAACCCTGACAGTAGAGTTAGCATCCAATGTTGATTGTTGTACGATATATATGATAAGGTCTTTGTGAATTCAAAATATTATGTGTGCATATTTTAATGCATGAAAGTAATCATTTATTATGTTAGATCAATAATATGTCTAGATCGTTGTCATTTTAAAGGTGTGTGTTCTGGTCATATGCTGATGACAATTAGAATTGACTTCAATGATGAACTCTAACTCATTGAATATTGATGGAGTGAGAGTGTATAAATTCCTAGAACTAGTTTTTCATGCAATTGAGACTAGATATCGATAGTGATCGAGCTATTAGGTGGACTATAATATCAGACAGAAAAATTGTATTATTTATTATGCGCTAGTATATCTACATATTTTACATGCAAGATCTTATTAATGCAGTTCAAGCCAAGTTGTCAAATGTTCATCATCAATTTGTTTGAGACATGTCAACACCAATTTTAAACGAAGATTTTGTGGCAAAGCCTATCAAGAAGCATTGTGGAACACAACAAGAGCCTCTACCTAGAGCGAGTTCGAAGGAGAAATGACAAGATTTACCTTGATTAAAGAGTTGACTGATGAAATTTTATGGGCCACACATACGTAAACATTGGCAGCACATGTTTTCTCTTCAGATCCAAAATGTAATATGGGAGTGAGTAATCTTAGCAAGGCTTTCAATGAAATGACCCATCGAGCTCGAGACAAACATATAATAAAAATTTTGTGGATGATAAGAAAATATATTGTGATTTGTAAAAAGACACGAGAAGATGCTCCAATAGCCATATATTCTATGCTCTTGGATAAAGTTAAAATTAAATAACCTGATTACAGCTTCAACAAGGAATGAGAGTCATATTTTTACAGGAAATGTCATGTTCGAGGTAAGCAACATATGTGGCAATACATTATCGATATGAGAAATGATACATACAATTGCAAAAGATGAGATTTTTTAGAGATTATGTGTGTGCAGTGCAGTTCATGCAAGCTCACTTAGATAACTATGTCCATAAATTCTATTTTTTGTGGGACGTATTTGAGTATGTGTTTATATTATATTGCACTGATCGTCGATCAAGACATGTGGCTAGTCGTGCGTGAAGTTGGTACTTTAAGGCTTACACAACCAGACGTAAACCGGATCGACCAAAAAAGAAAAAGATCAAAGATGTGGCAAAGTTACAACGTAATATCACTTTTCTTAGTCGGAAAACTAGCACAATGCACTGTTGTACTTGTAGATCCACACACAAAAGTCTGGTTCAATCAAGATTAGATAATATGATTAACGGACATTAAATTATTAATGCATAACTAGTATTATACTAAAACGTGTACGTGTCGCATGAGTGCTAGCCAATTCTAAAAGTTAAAAGATATGAATTTGGAGCATAAGAACGTACAAAGTAGGTTCATGATTTGATAGCACTGCCAAGTTTTGTCTCTAATGCTAACCCTGGAGATTGCGAAAGAAGTCTAATGGCTAAAACAGAGAATATGAATCCCAATTCATTCCATATAAATGGAATTGATCCAATTCAATGCACACAAATTTAGGCCACAGTTCCCAGCTAAAGATTCAAGCAGCCCATAAAAGTATTATTAGCACATCAATCACATTGAAAGCCCTAATCTCAATATTATAGGGGTAAGATAGTGGCCATTCTATAGTCGTAAAATATCCACTCATTCTCTTGCCAAAAGTCAAATTACCTCAAGTAATATCATTGGTGAGTAAACAAGTCGATCTGTTCTAACTTTCTGCCAATAAACAGTTTATCCCTAGTTTATTTTTTGCTAAAAAGGCATAAACTTTGCGTTTGGAATCAAGAAAAGATGTGTGCATAGAATATCTCCAACATGATCAATGGAAAAGGTAATGGCAGAGTAATAGTCAGACATCAGAAATACTACGTTCACTTCCAGAATCAAGTACGAGTATCCAATGGAATGGATCTTTTCATTATCTAGGAGTGAAGTTTCGTGGCACTTGATACAGAATACAGAACATTACTAAGAGAAGATCATCCAACGGATAAGAGGTCAATCTGGGATGGGCCAGGTTTCAACCTTAGTGAATCCTTTACATGGAAACAACAGAATCATTACATGAATCAACAATCATTGAATGGGTTACACGACATGTGTTAATGTTACTGCCATCACCAATAATAAACTGCTGGTCCCAAAAAAATAGAAATTACATTCCAAGTTCGATTCTATTTGGAGACTTTTTAAATTTAATAATTATTACTATGTCTGCGGCTCTTTTCAGATTAGAGAGAGGATTCAGTTATTGTTGCACCATTCCACGACAGCGAAAATAGTCAATGCTGACTTGGAGGCCTATCCCATTCCTATCATGAATAGTAACATTTTTTCTTGGCTTCCTCTCTCATCCTACATGAGAATTCAAAAAATGAGGATGAATACTAAATCCTGTAAATAGCTACTCTTCCCTTCGTTCTATCATATTATTCTGAAATTACTTATATCTTTTTGGTAATTTTAGTCTTACTCTTTATCTCTTTGTAATATTTTTTTGTAAAATATATTTTGCAGTGTCCGAGGATATAAGTATATTTGGCCGAACCTCGTTAATTTTTTTGTGTTTCTTTTATTGCTTTATTTAATAGCCGTTTGTTATTTTTTGGGTATAGTTGTTGTGATTTATTGTACTATTAAATTACTATGATAATTCTGACTATGTAAGACTTGGTTTTTAAGTAATCCGTTGTGACTCACCTCTCTTACTTGAGAATCTATCTACTATAATTTTTTAATATAATAACTTACACGCTATTTAAAATTGCCCGAACTTTCATAATATTTTCAGCTACAAAATGAAAAGTGATTAAACGCACACTGCAGTAAACAGTCAAAGTATGAATGTAACAGATAGGCCTCCATAAATGGAACCAGCAACCTATCACCAGGACCAAAAATTCTGCAAATGCTGCAAGTTCGAAGCCCATTAGCACCATTTGCCTTTATAATTAACACCTCTCCCTCAGATTTGGTAGCTGAATAGGAATCAATGTGCTGAGACGGAGGGAAAAGCATCCACCCAAATTCAGATTTACCATTAAATATAGATAGTAGAAAGAAAAAGTATGTATCCGTAACCAAAATCTGAAGCATCCTCAGTTTTAATTTTGTTCTCAGCCGAAAGCAAGCTAGAAAAGTTATATATCAAATAGTGGGGTGATTACCTTCTCTAGATAGGGGAGCGACTCATCCCCATTGATAATTCCATGAATGCCATCAAACATGACAGTTGGTGAACTCGTATAGACTAGTCTCTTGACATTTTTCCCAGTGCAAGCATCGAATAAATTCTTCGTTCCTGATACCAAGTTTTGCTCATCTCAGAACTTTGGCTTGAGAGAGTGGTGGTTTTACTAATCACAGTAAAAATTAATCTACCTTCTGACATTGGCAGAATAATGGAGCTTGTTTATGGATGAGTTTGGAGCAGCTATTTAAAATATATCCTCGGCTCCATCAAAAGCTGCCGATTTCAGAAGCAATGTCAAACTTCCCGTTTCTGTTGGAGATGGAACATAATTTGAGTCCAGAAAAATATTTGCTTTTCAACACTTGAGCTTTGTTTCGGAGATCCATGGACTATTCTCTCCCATTCTCTACTATTCCCAGACTCAATCTGACAAGCCTTAAGCCTTAATCGAGTGATGAATATCTCCTCTCACTATGGCCATTGGATCGGGCAAGTTCCAGAGCTCGGATGATAGAAAACTTCCTCTGTCTTGGCCAAACTCTCATGGAGTCCAGGACAAACTCTCATGGAGTCCAGGACAAAATAGCAAAATAGCTTTATTACTTTTTCAACTTTTTTTACAAAGTAGCGATCTTTACGTTACAAAAAATAATTTACATATATAATCATAACTTTGTTTATATTTAATAAATCAATTTGATTAATAAAAAATACCAACAAAGTATTATATGTAAAACAAAACAAATATTAATATCAAAACAAGAACTGTATATGCAATGTATATATACATTTGAAAATAGTTATAGGTACAATATATAACATTGTGTATATTTGATAAATTAATTTGATTACTAAAAGAATAGTAAAAAAAGAGTTCTATGTAAAAAATATATTATAAAGATAAATATATAAATAATTTATCATATGTTATCTTATTCATTACAAGATTACAATAAAATTATGAAGAGATAATGATGAAAAGAAATAATAATGAAAAAAGTACACGAAAACATCCCAATGAGAAAATTCAATTTTTCATCAATTTAGATATAATAAAAAAATATATTACAAAAAATGATTGTAAAAATAAGATCTAAATAGATAAGATGACAAGAAAAAAAATTTAATGAACATAAATTCAATACAGTCGATCCATCCTGCCAACAAGCAATTTTTGACGAGTTAGTATAATATGTAGCAGGTGACATCTGTCATCAATGAAAGTTCATCATTTTCAAATTTAAGTATAGTAAATAATTGATTAAATATAATAGATGAGGATAAAAAGAGATAAAGGTGAAAGGAAAAAAACGATTATAATGATGATATAAATACGAAAATAGAAATATAAATAGAAAAATATATAAGAAAATAAAAACATTTAAAATAAAATATAACTTAACCATATTTTATAATCATTAATTATATAGAAAATAAAAAATTAACTTTATAAATGATAAAAATATGAGATAATAATGAAACTAAAATGAAGATTATTATTAAATGGAACAGAATCAAAAATCAAAAGAAATAAAAAGAAGATAATTATGAAAATAAATAAATAAAATAAGTTGCAACAAAATAGAATACATGTAGACTTTAATATATACAAGAATTTTCATCAACATTAGTTTTTTATTATCTTTAATTGATGAAATATGTTAAGTAAAGAGCAATGATAGATTTACTTTCTTAGCATATGTAACGACCCAGTTCGTAGATCGTTATTCATTCTACTTACTTACTTAATCGTTTAATTATGAATTAAGCGCCATGAGTGAAGTTATGAAAATCACATTATAATTTAAAACGTTATAATTATTTTTCAATAGTGCGATACGATGAAATAAATTTACTTATTTAAAATATGTAGCGGAAACTAAAAATAAACACACATAATTATACAAACCATTTATCCTCACATTACTTCAAAAGATTTACAATTTATTTACAAAATATCTAGTCAATTCAAAACATAACAGTGTGTGTATATGAGCCACTCCCCACGGGTCGTCACTCAATAACCACTTTTCATCATAATACACTCCTGCTCTAAACATGATCTTCTCTCATTTGAACAACATTCTTAATTAGCTCACTTACTTTGAAAAACCTAAACTACGAGCGTAGTATTCAGTCAGTAGTATGACTATAAAATGCGTGAATGCGACATTTAAAAAACATGCTAAAGTTCGTTACATATTTTCTTATTGGAGAAAAGGTAATCAATTTTCATGAAAGATTTTACATTTAAAGAATAAATATGGCCGGTTACTCGTGCATGTGGAGATAACAAAAAATCATATGTTTAAACTCAACATGAAGAATATACAAGAGAAGTATTTTCAAGTAAACATGAAGGGTAAAACAAGCTTATAGTACTTACGGTATGAACATTTACATTACGGCAGACTAAAAGAATTAGCAATAAAGAAAATCATACATAGATTACCCCACATTAATTTCACTAAGATGTCCTGTGAAACTTATATATTTGGCAAGCAAGTTATATATTACGTCCGTTATATATTACGTCCTTCAGTAGGACTTTGATCAGAAGTAAGTTTGAAATGTTTCACAAGTGAAGTGCTAACCAACTGTACCTTATCTATATGAAATCAGCAGATAACTTTCTTGATATATTGCTCCTACGATAGCCATAACTTACCATTCTCCTTATCACAAGTGATACTCTTCATAAGTATTTGTTTTTTCGATTCTAAATCTTTCATAGCAAAAGACTTGTCACATTTTTTTTTTCAACCTAACAATTTTTTCTATATTTTGACACACAATCAGCATGTCATCAAAATACAGACTGAGCTTTCGTGTCTGATTATGTACAACTTGTAGTACTCGTAAAATGATCTTATATATTTGATATTGTTATTTGTGCTAGTGAATTTTAGCTTCTTTCTAGTTTCACGCTCAGGATAAACATGAAACTGTTTGAAAACGCTAAACACTTCATCTTTTGGTTTGAGTGTGTATGTCCAAACTTTCCTCGACTGGTCATCAATAATTATGACCATGTATTGAGCACCCCTTTATGCTTTTGTTGACATGAGACCGTAAACATGTGAATAGATGACTTCAAACTCCTCTTGTTTTCTTGATTTAGAATTCTTATTAAAGAAAACTATTTGTTGTTTTCTCACCAAACAATAAATACAATTTAGCAAATATTCATGTCTGAGATGTGGCAAACATTTTCTCTTGCCAAGTAACAGAAGTCATTTCTCTCTTGTTAGTGTCATAACTCTATAGATGAGTTATCTTGTGCAGCATTTTTAGGTGCTTCATTTATAGTCACTTGAGTCATGTACATGCTGAAATCTTTGATTCTTATTGCTATGACTAGCAAGCCTTTGTTGAGTTCCGATTTTTCATAAAAAAAAATTTACTTTTGTAACCAACATCATCAAGAGAACTAACTGATATTAGATGAAATCTAATATCAAGAACATGATAGACATCTTTAAACACAATCTCACATCCTATGTTGGTGTAATATTGATGTCCTCCTTTAAAACTATCTTGGAAATATGATTGTTCTTCATTATAACAATGATAAAATCATCATTGGTGTAAGATATAAAATATTCTTCTTTTACATTAACATGATTAGATGTCCTAAATCACATACCTAACTTGATTCTTGAGTCATAGGATTTACATCATCTTCGTATATAAATACATCTTCATCATGAGTGGCAGTCACAACAATACTCTTCCTCTCTCCTTTAGCACCTCTTGTGTTTTGTTCTTCCTTCAACTTCTAAGAATCCTTTTTCATTTGACCTGCTTTGCCACAATGATAGCACTTTACTCTTCTTTTACTTTTTTTTCCCTTCCCAACGTGTTGGTCACAAAGATACTACCTTCATTTGATCTTTCTCTTATTATAGATAAGACCTCCTAGAAGAATGATCTAAGTTACTCTAATTGCTTTTTTCTTCAAAAACTACAACTGCATCGTCTTTCAATGTCAGCTTTTTGAAAGCGTCACTCATAAAATTTATAGTAAGATTATCATATGAATTTGGCAAGGTCTGAAGTAAAATTTCAATTCATTTCTTTGAGTTGATTTTGTGCTCCATCGTTATGAGTTGAAAAAATAACGTGTTAAGAATATTGATGTGTTATGTTACCGAGCTTGACTCAAATATACAATGAGTATGTAATTTTTTTAAGAAAATTATATTATGTGATAACTTGTCTCATATAATTGTGTGAGCGTATGCGAACTTTACTTGGTAATTGTGAATTTCATAATTCATGAAAGAATTCATTTCTAAGAGCAAGAGGCAACATAGTGATATCACATCATCTCTATGCAACAATCTCTTCATTCTTACTTTTCACAAAGAAAAATTATCTCCGTTGAATTTTTAAATTGAACTTTCCATACTATAATAACAAAGCTCGAATACCACTTGTCGGAAAAAATAATAAAAAATACCAAACAATCGTGGAGACTAATCTCCTAAGACAAAATTACATTTTTAAGTATGTTTTGAGGAAAGACGGGAAAAGTCATAATTAGTCCCACTTAAAATTCAGGCTTCTTATACAGATTTTACTTACACAGTATAATTATATTACTAAATAGGTTGTTTGAAAAATGTTAGGAGATGCTGTTTAAAAATATCAAAAATATTTTTCCACATTATTAAAGCATAACGATCAAGAAATAAGAGAAATATTACACTAAACATTTATGAGAAAACCCAAATCAAGAAAAATTACGGGTACCACGTCCAGTAAGATTTCACTTAAAAATAGAAATTTATTATATTCTCATAGAAATTAAATATTTCTAGAAAATATTCCTTAGAAGAATTAATTTTTCTTAAAACTCTAAATGTGCATAAAAATACTACAACTATTTTTCTCTCCCTCAAAAAACACTCACAATTTCTCTTTCTTTTCTAGGAAAAACACTCACAATATTCATCTAGAATTTAGATTGCTCTCACAAACCCTCTGCTTAAAGAGGTGCTGAGGGACAATTTCCTCAAAATAAAAAATTCACATGTGGTTGGGTCTCTCATCATTTAAGGACGCTGCATCTTCTACACATCAATAGGGTGCATAATGGAACCTATAAAATATGTGAGAATTTAATAATGTTTACTCATTGGACATATAATTTTTTTGTTTACTCCACAACCCAATGCTAATATGTTTTTTTCTTGTTTATGTGAGAAAACCAAATGTTGTATTAGAAGACTGCTGAGAGTGTAAAAATGTAAAGGATAAAGCATTTGATGTCATGGAGAAAGAGATTTTTCGTTTAAAGTGTTATTCAAAGTGTTCTAACGTCTTTTGGTGGGGTCTTTATCAAAAGTCAACAGTTGAGGGTAGAATGTTGGGGATGATGTTGACTTGAGTTGATGCAAAGACTAGCTTCTTAAATATCATTTTATTACAATTTATATATCCTAGTAAAGAGATCATGCATTTTTTCAGATATAATTTTGTACTTGATCCCCCAAGTTCTTCTCGAAAGTGAAGAGAAGGCTGTGAAGATAACCGGTGACAAGATGCAAACTGATATATCTACAGAAATGATAACGTTATGAGTCATTTATAATTTTGATAGCCTCCTTTCAATAGATTATTATTATGTTTATTGTTGTGGAATGTTCCTTTAATTGGCTTTAGTTATGATATTTTTTTACTTGTTTGTGGTTTGTGCAGTTGTCAACGAATGATATCCAATAATTATCACGCCCCTTCACGGACCAACTACATAATCGAGAGGACATATCAGTTTTAGTTAATTTAAAAATAATAAATATTTGATTTTTGGATTTTGAATGAAATAAAGTAACATACAATAAATAATACAAATTAAAAAGGAGAAAAATAAAATTGTTGTCAAATTGAGAGATAAAACAAATCTTGATGAAGTTTCTTCGTTTCTAATAAACTAGGATTGACATTGCGAACCGTTTACTTTTCACACATACGACTTAAACTTATAAGTAGTGAAATGTTTGTACACATTAAAATGAACATGACAAAAATACTCTTAGCTATACTGTGTCACTCTATCTAACTAGTAACCACCTATGCGATTTAATACATATCTCGATAAATACTTAAGGGCATCTTAAGTGCAATTCTAGACTTCATCATATGTAAGCAATAGATTAAATAATTATTGAAGAAAAACTTATTTAATCTCATTTTCAAATATTGGTAATTTTCTAAATTAATAAATAAATTATAAAAATTATAATCTCCATAAGTCAAATTTAGTTACAAAATTAACAAAACACACAAATCAATGGAAGTATAAACAACAAACAAAGAGAGAAACATGGTTCTCGCCGTCGGGATGCCATTAGTTGCACAAATCCCTTTCCTCGCCGCCTTGATCGATGCCATTGACTTTAAAATCAGATTGACGCCAGTCTTGAATCATGATACTCTGCTCTCTAATTTTTCTTATTCTTTTCCTGGAGATTTGGCTGTGGTTTTATAGATCTTAGATTTGTTAATTGCATTAGAATAAAATATTGATTGTGAGATCTTTCTGGATGTTTCTTATGTGGCGCTCCTTCTATAAGATATACACTTGGAATTAAAAATCTTGTGAAAATAAAATATTTACATTTTTTCTCAAATCAGCATTATCATAAAAAGACGATTCTTACTTAAATAATCATTCGATTTCCAGCAATTATTCCATGTAAAAACTCTTTATATTAATTTTTTTCCAAGACTTAATAGATAACCCGATCCAAAATAGACTCGGGTGTCCAACCCGAATTTATAAAAAATCACTAAAGTAGACATATGAATATATTCAAAAACTTGATCTCCATTTACTAATCTCATATCTCAATCTAATGACACTAAAACAAAATATATTTCTGTTTTTCTTTTAGAATAAATTTACCATCTGCATATTCAAGTTCTCAGACAAAACATCATACAAACTTTTTTTATTTTTGTGCATAATCCTAAATAGTTCTCAATACTTACAATCTTAACAAATAAAAGATGTCTTCCTCTATTAGCCCTCAGCTCATCCTACTGGTAGGTCCTATAAATCTCTTAAGAAACAGAGTCAAAGCAGGGTGAGCTGACTAAGCTCATAAGGGAATTCATTTTATAATTAGAAATCATCAAAATGTCTGACATATAAAAAAAAAGAACTATAATGCATGGGTTCATTTGAAAAGAATACATCTCAAAAGAATCACAAAAGAAACTCAAAAGAATTTAAATTTAAATCATCAACGTATAATTATCGCACGTCATTCACCCTGATCGAGTTTAGAAATTAAACCTCGAAGAGAGCACGTCATCGCTGTCTTATTATTCATTTCGATTTGTTTAATAAAATTTCCAACAATAATCACAATCAACAAAATTTACAAATTCAACATAACTTCAAGTATGCATTGTATGCACAAATTTAAATCATTCTACACAAAAAATAAAATCTCTACCTAAATTGAACTTACGAATTATTGAGTTCAATTCCTCCTTTACGTTTGTTTTCGAACATTGTTTCCTAAAGCGGTGAGAACCAAATTCAACTTCAGGGACTCATTTGTCGACTTCTAAAATACAATAAATTTATGATAAGGTTCGATTTAGACCATTTAAAGGATCTAAAACAGGTCTGACTGCTCTAAGAATGCCTATTAACCAACTCGTTTCAGGGTTTATCATTTAATTATGACCAATTATGAGGTGCATTAGACTTTTAATTCCTCCCCCTTTGCTACGTTGTTCAGCTGTTTTTCCCTTAATTGACCATTAAATGTAGGCAAAAAGGGATTTGCTCCTTCCCTGTTCATAATAGAAGGAAAGAAGTGGTAGTATGTCCGGTCCTACTATCGGATGGGCAAATAAGGACCATGAATCACAGTCACAATGAGTCAACCTACGTGGGTGTCATCGACACCGAGTGTTTACTTTGTTTGCATGAACTTTTTGTCTAAAGAGTGAAATACGAGTGAGCGAGATTATCCAAAACAAGTGCCCACGGCGTTAGCACAAGCTTTGATTGTTCGAAGAAATGACAATAGAATTGTCTGTTTTCACAAAGAACTTCGGTCCAAACAAGTATTACCTCCACACACGTAGATAGTGCACTATCGCTAACATTTGCTTCTTAGAGGCATCAATTTGCAGCTCTCAGGAGCAACATGATGACCATTATGCATCAAGATGTTGCCCAACATGAAGTTCGAGACATCCAACTCCCCCTCAAATTGTCTGGTAACGTATACTAGAACTGTGTAATACCCATAAATTTCTATTAATAATTTTCTCGTAAATTGTTGGAATTTTGCATTTAAATAGCATAAATTTGAAGCATTGAGGAATAAATAATACATTAGATTGATCAATATTAAGTTTAAAGCATCGGTTGATCCTACTATTATGAGAAAATGAACATATATGAAAGCTTAGTAAATGGGGAGGACTTAATGATATTTAACGAAGTTAAAATATTCTACAAAGTTAGAATATATATTTTAATAAACCAAGTGTCGTTGCAATTTTGGTAATTGAATATTGGTAGAAAAGTTACGGGATCATGAAATTTAAAACATTGGTATTCATGAACTAAAAATTTAACTAGTTTTAAGAAATTTTTAATAACAAGGAGCTTAACGACATTTAACGAATTTAGCTCCTTCTTCAAAGTTACAATAAACGTAAAAAAAAAGGTTCTTCAAACATGTACATCAGACGTATGTAGAAAAGTTATATAGGTTCTAATTTACTCTTATGTGTTTAAGTTGTACTTGTGCTGGTGTGGGCCAACCCATATAAAATCATTTATTTAACCTCACATTTTTAAAGAGAAACGAACCCTACAATAGTTCTCTTCTCTCACGCCCTACCAAGTCCTTTTTGTGCTATCAGCATAGACAAAATGATAGTTCTTTCGTGATTGAGAGTAAAAAAATGATAGAGTTTTATATATAAATAGATAAAAAAATTAGCAGGAGTGAGGAATAGATCTTACCCAACATGAAAAAAGAAGAAATCATCGACCTTAAATCCTTGTTCACTCGTAATATCTTCAAAGATAACTTATTTTGATGATTAGGTTGTCAAGATTGAATATTTATGCAATGAATCATATGATTATTAATAATTAAAGTTTCGAAAACAGAAAATATGTACGACTTTTATAGATTATCAATAAACAAAGCTTTAACAACATTTTCTAAATATGATGTCCTCTACAAAGTTATAAGACACATCAAGACGTTTACTCCAACTTTTGAATCGAATTAATTGGGCACCAGAAGAAAAATTATAGGTGTTTGAATATCTAAAGATAACTTATTTTGATTATTAGATTGTCAAGATTGAATATTTATGCAAAAAGATTAATGAATCATATGATTAATAACTAAAGTACCAGAAACAAAAAATATGTACGACTTTTATAGATTGTCGTTAAACATAGCTTTAACAACATTTTTAAATATGATGTCTTCTACAAAGTTATAAGACACATCAAGACGTTTACTCCAACTTTTGAATCGAATTATTTGGGAATCAGAAGAAAAAATTATAGGTGTTTGAATATCTATAAAATATGAAAAGTTGGAATAAAGATGGTGGTTCATCATAGCAAGGTGCATGTGGAGAATTGAAGTCGATATCTGAAAAATGACTCGTTGAAGACTATAATGATTTTTAAGTATTTTAAAAATTTAAAGTACTATGTTTTAGATAAGTTTTTGAATTTATTTAGATGAACTAATTTATATGCAATTGTTCTAAAGAATTAATTAAGTATAATTTATGAAAAGATTGGTTTTATGAAAAGTTAGACTTTCGCTAGAAAAAAACATACGATTAAGAAAACACTCAAACGAAACAAAAATGTTTGACGAATGCCTGACATGTTATGTGCGTTTTATTTTTATATTTATGTTGCTTATTGAGCGTTAGGCTCATATATGAATTTTCTGATGCAAGTATGAACAATGATCAATGAAAAAAATTAAAAATAATAGAACATGGTGCATGTGGAGAATCGAAGTCGATGTGGGAAAGACCGGTTGAAAATAACAATGATTTTAAGTATTTTAAAGATTTAAGTATTTTGAATTTCTTTGGAAGAACAGATTGATGAGAAATCGTTTCAAAGAATTAATTACTCTTTATGAGAGGATTAGTTTTATGAAAAGTTTCACTTTCGTTACAAATTTCAAATTTATGTTTTAAAAGAAAAAGTTTTTGCTGTCAAATAATATTTTATGTTACGAGTAATTTTATAAAAGAAAAAAGTTTTAAGAATGAAAATAGTAACAAATTGAGACATGAATTAAAGTTTAATTTTTGAGTTGTTACATAAGGCACCCCATATAAATACTGCACAATCACAACATTAAATTACAAAAATAGACATAGATGTTCTTCACATTGACAAGGAAAATGTAGCCAAACAACGACATTATTACTTTGAATCATATTATAAAACAATAATAAAAGTCTAAAATTGAAATATTTCATTATGTATGATTAGTGGATATGATAAATCAGCAGTCACTGGTTCGATGTCATTAAGTTCAACATCCCCCTCTATCTGCATTCAAAACATTCATAAATATCAGAGTCCGGGTTTTGTAAACTTAAATGAAATAAATGTTACTTGATCACCTGGTCATAGAGATACTTGTTGGCGGCTCTGAGTTCTCCTTCCTTCAACACCAGAAGAAGTAATTAATTTGGGTGTAGAATAAATCCAAGATTAACGTTAATCTGAAATTAAGCAACCAAACCTACCTCTTTCCTCAAAGATTGGATCTCTTGGAACAAGATTTCCATCTGCAATTCACAAACAGTATTAGGGAACTGTTCCAAGTGATTTTTGCGACAAGGGTTTAGTTTCAAGAAAGTTGAATTTATTTTAATGAACATTTGATTTTTTACGAGATTATCGCAACCATATTTTTCATATTTAATAACTTCCGGCGAGGTTGATACGATTGCCTATTTTCCAAACGTTTCCAATTTTCCATCATGGATCATTTTTTTCAACGATCAAAGGGTCGGATAATTTGTCACCTTTGTAGAGCGAACGTGGCATATCCGAATTTCAAGCTGCTTCTCGAGCTCTTCCAGTTCTTGGAATCTCATCGTCACTGTTCCTTCTCCAAAATTATACCAAAAACCTTTCTTAAGAACATTGATCTCTTGTTTCAGCTTGTTGATCTCCTCTTTTGCATTATTCTGCGTTAAATTATTGTAAATTGTCAAAAATGGTCTTCAAAGATCATGGAAGAATATTAATAGAGTGCCCCATCGGCATCTGATGCGCACTACATTATGTTGGGAAAAAAACTATAGTAATTTGAAATAATACAATTTATGAAATTCAGCAACTATATTGTATAACAGACATGAAACGATCAATGAAATAAAAGGAGGGAGAAGAGTTGGGTACTGGAGTTTGGCGTTGAGTTGATTGGTCTGCTTCATCTTGGCCTCCGAACTTGATGTACCTCTGAATAAGCTCTTGCATGGTTCTTTGGATTCAGTTTGAACCCCCAAAAAACGAAGAACAAGTTCAATTCATGCTTTGAGATTGACTCTTTTTACGATCTATTTTGAACATTTTTTTGTGATTTAACGATGTTTCATGTTTTTTGCGGAGTTCAATAGGTCAAACGAGTTCCCAAAATTAAGGTCAACGGCACAATATTAGACGTTATTGTGTTTTTCATTCGAGTCTTGAGAGAGAGAGAGAGAGACCCTTTGGTAGCAAGCTCATAGAGCTTCCCGTGGGGAGAGAAAACGAAGAGGCCAATATCAGCATCGCAAAGAACAGACAGCTCCTTTGCTTTCTTCAACAGGCCTGCTCGGCGCTTGCAGAAGGTAACTTGCCTGTGAACTGGATTCTCAATTCTCTTCATCTGCACCCTTCCCCGCACCATTTTCGACTCTTAACTTACCTTCCTCGCCTCAAAATTCAAGCACTCTCTCTCTTCCCAGACAACCCTTCCACTAGTTTGAACTAGCTTCAAGGCCGCTGCTAGTAATCTCTCCTTCTTCTTCTTCACCCTTCACTGCCCTCTCATTTTCGCAAGTTTCTGAAACCCCCCTTTAAAACACTTAATCCCAATCAACTTTATCCTTCACTCACTTCATTTTTTGATCTTCTCACTACTTATAATATATCATAATCCATAAACCGTGTGGCATTACATATATTCAACACTTATTTCAAATTTCTGTGTGAATATATTCTATGTTCACTGGAGAAAAGATATTCGAAAACACACGAATTTTTGACTGAAACTATAGAATTTCTATTGAAAACACTTAATTAGTTCTGCTTATTCTTTTCCATCTGTTAGTGGGGTGGGTCTTAGACGCCAACGCTCGTTATAAACAGCTAAAAAATGGCCTGCGTGGGAAGAGAGTGGCTTAGGTGGATCTATCAAAGTTTTCACACGATTAGATGTTACTGTGTGGTTACAAAACTCACGTGTATCTTGATTTGAATTACTAAATTCATCTATTTGTAGATCTTTTCAGAAAGTGATTTTTATACGTCTCTGTGTCTTTGTTTTTCTAGCTGTGTTCAAGGCTATATTTTCTGAGTATATTGGGAAGAACCCTACTTAAGGAAGCATACAGATATCAATTATAATAATGTCTATATGGTTTATAACTATTTAAGAATCTTATCAAATCAAACTAAAGCTCTGAGAGTGGACAGAAAAAGCTCGATGCATTTGAAGGTATAAAGCTTGAATTCCTTGGTTCTGTCATTAAAACTGCATAATATATTCATGGATACCATCACTTGAGCTTGCTTCATAAGATAGTGTCTGTCTATTGCATACCAGGCATTTCGTAACAGATGGATGGCAAAATATCATTTCTTCTTCAAATTCAACTAAATTAAATAAAGGACTATACACACATGCATACTTGCGCCCTCAAAGAATCTTGGTGATGAAATCAGCTCCCTCCATGGTAGCTTCTGGCAGCGATGAAAGTTGTCGCGTGCCTTTCTCGTCAGGAGAAGAGGGTTCAGGCAGTTTCTTGCTTTCTCCACGTATTTTCATCATTAGCTGAACCACCTGCATTGATTCTCTAATGACCCACCACATTTGTCTAAACTATCGTTCTCTTTATCTTACCTGAATTTCGTCCACCCGACGATTACTTGACCAAGAAACGTTTTATAAATTCTGAAAATGCTTCAAGAATATATCTCTTAGTTCGACTCAAAAGTCTGAGTCAAGTCAAATCATTCTCTGCTACAGTTAAGAAAAGAAGGAGAAATACCAGCTTCAATACAATTCCTCGCAGCAAGTCTAAAATCATTACAATGAGAGAGATTTCCTCAGCGTTTAACCATCTCAGACGAGTGAAGTCATCCACTGGAACGGTTATGGTTCGGTATCGCCTTGTTTGTGCAAGATATCGGAACTTGTCCACCTGGCTGGAAGACTAAATACACCGAACTGGACATGGATATGCAAAATACTTCCATTGGTAAGACCTATCTAACACTAGCCACGAAGAAATGTATCTTGAGTCTACCAAATCAACTTCATTTTCAACCTCGCCAAACCCTGACTGTGCCCACCCGTAAAGCCCATAGCCAAAAGTTTGCATCCATAAGCATGATAGTACATTGTACAATCTTCCTCTTACACAAGGAAAACTAATGCAAACAGAGTAAGCATCTTAAATGTTTAAATCCTAACAAAAATATGTAAAAGGTGAAAATACAGACAAATGGAAAGGTGCTTGACGACGCCCTAATTCTCAAGCACAACCAACCGCTTAATTTTTTGGAAAGGAGGGAGTCTTTCGGGGTAGCAATTAACTCTTAAGAACCTTATATCCAATGCATCTTAGTTAAAATTTGAAGTTTTTTCTTTTTCTTGAAAGATAATATTATTTTTATCTTCTTATTATATATTTTTATTATACACGTCGAAATGTTAAATCATNAAACTATGCAATTTCATTTCAATTTTGACATTAATTCTTTCTTTAGTTACCGTAGCTATGAGATTATTGTGAGGCGACATATGATGGGAAATTGAGAGGTTAACTATGACGTCCACGAAAGACAACCAACTCAAATCCCTCCTCAACAACAAACTGTTACATGAATTCATGAATCTTCCTTTATTCTTTCTTCATATCATGTTCTGTTGTCTATGAAAATCATGCATGAAAAATTCATTTTCGTTATTTTGAGTAAAACATGATGCATGATTCATGTACAATGCTTAATAAACAAAACATGCACTTATCATATCATTGAATCTAACAAACATTATCAACCAATCAACCAAGCACACAAACAACCCTCAAATGAATTGAGGTCAGTGTATTGTGCATTACACCCCAAACAGTCAAATATATTTATCAAAGCATTAACAAACAGTAATCTTAATCTTTATTATGTAGTCCCACTTAAGGGCCAATCACATGCATCATAATCTTACCTTAACCGTTATCTTGAATTAATCCACTTGAGTCCCTTTTTAATCCAATTGGTAACCTAAACATATAAATTATTCAAAGATGAGAAATCGAATAACATGACTTGTTTTATGGCATAAAGTCATAACTTACTATTCCAACTTTGAAAAACTATAACTTCCTCTATATTGATCTATTCGTGATGCTACGGGTGTCAAATTGTTCCTTAAAGGGTTTACTATAACTTCTTAGAAGACACCAAGTTCATAAAACTATCGTAGCATAAAGTGTTGATCAATGTTGACATAACAGTGAACGTGCAACTCTGGAAATCAAGGACCGGTCGACCCAACCTTGGAGGGGTTGACCCATGCTCAAAAACAGAGAGCATGCGTTTCTAAAATCGGGAATCGGTCGACCCTAACCTATAAAGGGTCGACCCATGCTGACAAAATAGAGAGCCATGCATTTTTAAATCGAGAAGCGGTCGACCGCTTAAATTAAGGTGTCGACCTCTGTTCATAAACAGAGAGCATGCCTTTCACAAATCGGGAACCGGTCGACCGGTAAACGGACGACCTAACTTACAAAACGGTCGTCCGAATTCCTCTCCCAGTTTTCGTCTGAAAACTTGCAATATCCATAACTTTGTCTACATAGCTCCGAATTGAGTGATTCAAAAGGATATAGATCACTCTAAGAGTCTACTTTAACTCTTATGAAGGAAGCAAACTCTAATTTGTGCTATTTATCAACAGAATTTTCCAAAACTTTAACTTTGAACAGAATCGATTTGTTTCACATCTCTTGACATGAAATCATTCATTTTTATCCATCAATTCAAGTAATACCATTATTTTATCATCATTAACTTAAGAGAAACTCAAAGAATAGATGAATACCTTGAACTTAAACCTTCACGAAAACTCAGAGAGAATAAAGATGTCTGGCAGAGAATAAAGGCATTTGGCTGCCTTTTTATGTCTTTTACAAATAAAAAACAGTATTTTTTTTACGTCCATGAATCAGATTCATCTAAGTTTTGCCTGACCTTTCGACTTCTGTCGGTGAAGGTGTCGACTGTTACTCCATTGCGGTTGACGTTTTTATCAAGGTGTCGACCACTACTCCATTGTGGTCGACCGGTAGACAAAGTGTCGACCGCTTAGCCATTATTTCCTTCATCACCTTCAACCTACTAATTTACCAATATCCAAAATTCCTTAACACTCTAATATTTAAGCAACATTCATAAAAATAATCTTAAACGCCTTCATCTTAAAGTCACAAATTCTTAAAATAAATGAGGGTTGTTACATGCATGAAGTATTAAAATGAATGATTGAAACATATTTCGTGATCTTTTGCGAATCTCGGCTCCAAAATCCATATTAGATGTTTACCAATTCCGCACGTACTTAGGTTATCAATCAAAGTATATTCACAGTCATTTCATGAAAAAAATCATCCAAGTAAAAAAGGAGTGTCTCATAAAGACCCCTCTAGTACACCACACAAAGACGAAGATCGAGAATGCTCAAAGTCTCATGAATTCGAGAAAAACTTCAATGGCAATAAGAAGATCTATCCCACGGAACCGGCAGTCGGAGCTAAAGCCACAATGACATGCCTAGCCTAAACTGCATTATCTCAAGTCCTAAGTATAGTGTGCCTAGTCCAATATTATTTTTCTAGCATGGAAGAAGAGTCCTTGAGTCTAAAGTACGATTCCCCTAAATCAAATTATATGTCAAAGGAGGATCCCAATGTGACTGGTCCGAGCATGTTGCACTCGCCCATTCATTGAAAAATGTGCATGATCCATGAGCCCACCTAGCTTAAATTAAGTTAATTTTTGTTATGCTGATGCACATGGTCCAACCTATAAATGCCAGCTCCACCATCAACCGTACTTTTGCTTTGAAAAGAGAAAATACTTCATTTCTCCTCGGGTTGAACTTAAATCAGAGATAGTTTTCTCTGAAGTGTTTTATTGCATCTCACTAGCCAAATGCAACAACCGTGAAGCTCACTATTTAGTTGTGAAGGTTTCAAACGCTCTAACCTTAAGAAGAGTTCGAGTTCTTGTTCTTCAAATGCTCATCCACTATAAAACAACAAGGAAGTGACAACTCTCTTCTGTCGTCGCGCTCATTGGGTCATTGCCAAGCGCCTACTAGAGCTGGCATTTGATCGAGCCAGCGAGTTGGCTTGCTCGAATCGCTTGATACGTTAGCGATCCGAGTCAAACTTGGATTATTTTAAGAAAAAGAATGATCCATGATAGAAAATCTCGGGCTCGAGAGCTGGCTCGTCAGGCTCGAAACACCAAGCCCCTGAGCCCTCCCCTCCCCTCCCTGCAATTTTGAATCTCGTTGTCGCTCTCCCCTCGCTGGCGACAATTCATATTCACATTTATATTCAATATTCAAGATAACCAATACAACCCTAATTACCTATATTTATAAAAAAATAAACTAATTTTATTACCTAAAATATAATCCTAATAATATTAATTAAACTCCTAATTCAATATACAATAATACTATCCCTTTGAAAATCAACCTTGTTTTCCTCGAGTCGTTGATCTCCTCAAAGCATATGTGAAATAGTTCTTGGTCCATCTCACAAGATGATTCGATTTCAAGCCCATGGGATATGGGTGATTTGTCTTCAAAGTCAACTTGCATCCTTCCCAAGCCCAGTTCACAAAACCTTCTAAGTCATCCAACTTAATGAAGCCTAAGTCGTCACATGTAGGACCCATTTCAAACTTAAGCGGAGAATGATTTAGGTTGACTATATTTTTTGTGATTTATATAATCTAATTCTTAAGTGATTTAGGAGTTAGAAAGAAATAGCCAAAGTGTTACCACGGTTCGATCAACTTTTGTCTGCATATGAGTTCTAAGGTCGCATCTTGAAGATTTTTTTCATTTCTCGATCCTGAAAGAATTTGAATGACTTTCCAGTATCAATCAAACATTTACAAATGACTCTTATTTCTTAAGAGTGTCACTCTTACTTCTCGACTCATGTTTTTGAAGGACGTCATCCTTACTTTCTAATTTTCACTTGAAAAATAAAACACCCGAACTTAGTCAGGTTACCGTTTAACAATTCACACAATCTCACAATATGAAAATCAAAACTCAAATGAAAATACACTAGGTATGAGTAGAAAATTCGGCTGTGATTCTGTATCTCTTTTCTTGACTAAATTCTTGTTTTTTAGGTCACATTCTTCTATTTGTAATTTTGGCTTCAATGAGATTTTTATTCGACACTTTCTACAAGCACTTAAATACTTAAATACATATGTTAAATACCTTTATTCTAAATAGTATTTTCAATGAAAAATAAATAATTTAATTATTCATAAAAAACTAATAAAAACTAATTAAATACTGAATAAGATAATATTGAATTCTCCACATACTTTGTAACGTCCTTCCTAGCTAGAAATATGTTCTTCATTTTTTTTACTTGCAGCGGAAGATATTTTCTTGTAAAAATCATTTAAGGCATACATGAAAACTAAAGTTACTTAAAACATATTTACAACATGTTACGTTTCTTAAACTATTTACAAGTTATATGTACAAAGTTAAAAACTTCTTCTCCTAACCATTATTTACGATTCTTCAAAATCCTTGCCCACAGATCAAAATCCGCTCAAACAACATCGACCACCTCCATGAACAAAGCGATCCATCTCGTACACCTCTTAGTGTACGTCTTCCTCACCTACATCATAAAACTTATCTATGAGCATAAGGCTCAGCAAGTAGTATAAATATGCATGAACATGTACATGATATGCATAAGTAAAACTTTTCTTTTCGTTTTATTCTGGGTCTTTCATTCCTTTAATTTCTATCATTCCTTATCATTGGGGCTTCCTGGCAAGGAACGAGAGACCACAAACTTGAGTCCACCTAAGGGGACAGCCAACTCGATTCCAAGGGTTGAGAGACCACAAACTTGAGTCCACCTAAGGGGACAGCCAACTCAAACCCCTTCCCAATGATATTTACGTAACTTTCTCTTTCTTTATTTTATCTTTTCTTTCGTTGTGTTTCAAGCTCAACCCGAAACAACCATTTCATATTATGTTTCATACGAAATCTCATGCATGTAAATAGTTCGTAACTTTGTAGAAAACATGATGCATGAGATGTTCGTGGTATGAACGTGTCAAGCAATTAAGTAATATTCATAACATTAAACACAACAATCCATCATATCATAAACCAAATTATGCTTTTGTACATCATTTTATACGTGCATCTCATCTCAACATGTAAAGCATAAAACAACAGCAAAGTCCTATTATTCTATGATGTAGACCCAATTAAGGGCAAAACACACACAATACTACTTACCTTGTCTATCCTTAGCTAGTCTTTCTAGTAGTAGGTACTCTTGTGAATCACTTTCATCTCAATAACCTAATATCATTCACAATTTTCGGAATCAATGTCTTGTTTTGTGATAACTTCAAAATATCATAACTTTTTATATACACCATGAAATGCTATGATTCCAAAGCCTATATGTCACTCAAAGTGTCTACTTTAATGTGCTAAAACATCTAGGGCATGAGATTAGTCCATCATTGGCTTCAGATACGAAATCTTAATTTGTACAGAATTGATACTTTTATGGCAACTTTGATAAAATATACACAACTTCTACCAATTCCAGATTTCCATCATTCATAAAAATATATATGATATTCCAACATGATTGGTTAACCAGTAAACAGAACCATGGATCAAAACTTTTAATTTTCGTGTATCACTCATAACCAACTTGCAAAGTCATTGATAATCCTATAATTCTCACTTATCCTTAATGTAATCATGTGAATAATCTTAATAACTCTAAACCACGTAAAACTAAGGTCATACCTCTTGATTTTTAGCTCAATAGATTCCTCTTGATGAGAGGAACACTTCTCCTCAAAGGATTGGAGGCCAATTTCAGCTTCTCCCCTTTCAACTTTCACTTTCTCTCTCTAAACTCTTTTCTGTCAAATCCTCCCTCTCTTTCACCCTTTCTCTCTCTTCAGCATGAAAATGGCTGATCATCAGCCATCCTCCAATATTTCTAGATGGTTCAAGGGGTGAAATTACTATTTTGCCAAATTTATCTATTTACTTTTACCATTTTACCATAACCTGCTCTATTATTTGCTAAAATACCTTAATTATCATTATTTAAATCATGTTTAGCTTAACTAATTAATTCACATTAGTTCTAAGCTAATCCTCAGGGTTAACTTAATTAATCATGATTAGTAAACCTTAATGATCCCATAATTTTTACTAATTATGTCTTAATCATGATTTGGTATTAATCCTATAGTGACATGTGTCATACTTCAATTCGCTTTCTTTTCTTACTCATAATTCAGTATGTATGACTTCAAACAAATTTCTAGTTGAAGTATTAGATAGCGTAAAAGCACTTAGTTTGTACACTGATATTACATACTTGGTCCAATCTACCAGAAGCTTTTGCCCATCAGCCAACTTCTATGTACTCTCTGCCAATTTCTAGACTAGGTTAGGAAAGTAAGACCAATTTGCTAATAATTCATTACCCTTGTCTATATTCTGCCGCCTGGGCTTTTTTCTATTCTGAGATGGTTTTGCCTTTTAACAGTCGATTGGGAAGCTAATATCACATTAATTGATGCTTCTTCTTCCACTCAATTCCCTGATTCTGAGTTTTGTTTGGATTCTTGGAGCATTCTATTTCTTCTTTCTAAGCCAAAACAAGCTTTGTTTCTCTTCAATTTATTTTTTATTTGTAGCACTTCAGAATACATAGGTACATGCAGAGTAGGTTTCTTAAGAAATTTTCATGTTTCTCTTCTTCCTTCATTGACGGTCGTACCCCTTTCATCGTTTCTTCCTTCTGTTTGTTGAGCTTCAAGTCGTTGAACTACTTCTTTCTCTATCTTTTGTTTTCCTTTGGGACTCTCTCCTTCTCCTTCACTCATGGGTTGTTGAAGATCAGTTGGCTGGGATGCTTGCCGAAAATCTACTTTTCAGAACATTGACGTCACGACCCCCATTTTTTTATAATCCCTCAATGATTTCCTCTAATCCTGGAAATGTCACACTCTCTAAGAGAGGTATTCATATTTAATATTTAAAATAACTCACTACAACCCTAATGACCTATATTTATAAGATAAGTAAATCAATTCTCATGCCTAAAATACTTCTATTATAATCCTAATAATATTAATTAAACTCCTTCTTTATAATGCCACAAAGTCCTGGGAAAAGAGATTGTCTTTGGAAAACTAAAAGGCTTTTCTTTAGTACTCAAGTGTTTTAAGAGAAGGATATACAATCTGGTAAATTTAACCATCAACTATGTCCTGTGATTATGAGCTAATTAATAGCAACTTGTGCTACTAACCATCATGCATTGGTTGTTGGCTCAACCATCCCTTCAATTTTTGAGGTTCCCTTAGCCAAATACTTAGTTTGTCTACTTACTAATGAAGTGCATCGTGCACTGGGAAATTGTTCTTATGTGTTGCTTGTTGTAATACTACATCAGTCTAAACGTGTTTTTAAACCATAGTGCAATAACTGATCGGGTTACACCTTATACATTAGTCATTTCTAAACTTTCACTAGATCGATAGAGTATTTATTAACGTGAGATAAACGTGCTTTATTAATTAGAGCCTTTAGACCAATATTCAAAAAAGGATTGAGTTACACCCCTAACCATTGATATTTGAAAACAATATTGCTTTAACTCCCATATTAGTCATTTTTGAACCTTTACACTCTCTGGATCAATGATGAATTTCTTAACGAGAGGTAGGATCATAAGGACCTTAATCGATGAGGAAACCGTTCGTTCTTTCACTCAATTTTTCTTTGTATCATTCTTCTTCCATTGAGAATTAAATTGTGGAGGAAAATGCAATCTACGACACTCAATCTTCTGCAGAATCCAGAATTCTTGCTGAATAGCGAATTACAAAAGCAACCTTATGCAGTTCTCAATAAATTGAGTGATTGCTAGGTCCATCTTCCATAAAGAGGTGATCCTACACTCATAACCACATCAACATTCTCTCACTTAGTCTAAGTGTATTTAACAAGAAACCGCAATACATAAATCACTTTGACACATCCTCTTAATGTAATAAAAAATTATCTTTCATATATCATAGTGCATTATGTTTCTTTTTTATTGCCTATAAACTTATTGAATAAACTATATGTTCATTCAAAGTTCATTAAGTAAGTATATTTCTTAGTATAAATGTGCACATAAATATTATTAGAATAAAAAATATCAAGAGAAGAGTTGTCATTCGTCCTTACAATGAAAATTATATAGGACAACCAAGTCCTATTTTCCCTACATGATCATTAAATTAAAAAGTTGGCATGGATTTGTTATATGGACCATTAATAATGAACTCAGTGCTAATGTGTTCGAGGACCCTTGTAGCATCCTTAAGATGTTCTCTTATGACTAAATAATTAATTTTGATGTGCTTACTTTGACTTCTACTTTTGTTGTTTTTAGTGTAAAAACAACAACCGAATTGTCACAATATATTTTCAATGACCTAGAAATAGAATCAACAAATCTATGTTTTGAAATGAAATTATTTAGCCATATACCATGTGAATTAGCCTCAAAACATGATGCGAACTCAGCTTCCATTGTGGATGTAGTAGTGAAATCTTGTTTGGCACTTCTTCAAGACAGTTTCTGCCGATAATTATAAAAGTGTATTCTGAAGTTGATTTACGTGAATCAACATAGCCAGCAAACGCTAAATTTGAATAGTCAATTACATTCAATCTATCAGCCCGTCTAAATTTAAGAACATAATTTGGTTCTTAAGGGTATGTAATCACTTTCCTTGCAGCAATTCAGTAGTTTTTACCTAGATAACTCTGAGATCTTCATAACATTCTGACAACAGATACAATGTTAGGTTTTGTGCAGACCTGAACATGCAGTAGACTTCCAACAACCGAATCATAAGAAATGTTCTTCATTTGGTCCCTCTCAAGGTCATTTTTCAGGCACTGGTTCTCATGGAACTTGTCACCTTTCACGGTTGGAGCTTAACTAGGTGAAAAATCTTTCATTTAAAATCTCTTTAAAACTTTATCGATATAAGTGTTTTGAGATAAGCCTAAATTTTCATGGATTCTATCGCAATGAATCTTAATACCAAGGACTTAGGATGCATCATCCATTTACTTGATATCAAAATTTACATAGAGAAATTATTTCACTTCACACAATAAACATTTGTCATTATTTGCAAGTAAAATATTTTGTACATATAGAAATAAGAAGCAAATTTTACTCCCACTAAAATTCTAGTATATACATTAATTCATGATATTTTTTTGAAAGCCAAATGAAAAAATAACGTCATGAAATTTGAAATACTATTAACAGGAGGATGTTTTAGTCTATATATATATTTCTTAAGCTTGCATACTAATTGTTCACCATCACTAGAAGAAAATATTTTAGGTTTTTCATATAAACTTCTTCATTTAACTCTTCATTGAGAAAAGTCATTTTCACTACGTAAAATTAAGGATAACCTAGTTTATAACTCTAATAGGCTCAATGGGCTTAATAAGTTTAAAATCATTACAATGTTCATAAATAAATTAACATTGAAATTCCATTAATATTATTATCTTAGCTCAATAAAAAATATAATATTACTCAAACAATAATTAGGAATTGCCGATTTCTTTACTGTAATAGACTTCTTTGATGGTGTTCCAACATTTTCTTGAGAAACTTGTTGTTCAACAATTTTTGGAATTTGCTTTAAAAAATTTTATCTACTAGACGATCAACAATTTGTGCAATCTCATTGACTAATTGTTCAACACTCATTTGAAGTGGAGTAGTGTTTTAAAAATAAAATCTTTCACTTGAATTAGTAGGTTGAATAATCAATCTTTTAGAAATATTATTGTGAAATCAATCACTCCCACTATTGAAGTCATTTTAAAGAAATTTTGAATTTTTTTTATTTCAAAATTCTAATGGTGTGAGATGAAGAATAAAATCTATATCCCTTCTACTTTTTCAGTATAACCAATGAAATACTCACTAATGATTTTTGGATCTAGTTTTTTTTCTTGTTAGTTATACACTCTCACTTCATAAGGACATTTTCAAATGCATATATGTGGCAAACTCATTTTCCAAATTTTACACAACTCAAATGGTATCTTTTCGATAGCTTTGGTTGAAACTCGGATAAATATATACATAGTCATCTGAGGTGCATCATTTTTTAAGTAATTCAAAAGATTGAAGTTGCTACACATACTTCTCACTATGTCTAATAATATTCGATTTCTTCTTTCTGTAACACTATTTTTATTCAGAGATCCAGACATAGTGTATTGAGCAATAGTACCATGCTTATGATGAAATTTAGGAAGCGGATCAAGTGTTTCTCCATCTTTTATCAGTCCTTCTGATCTTAATTTGTTTGTCACATTGCTTTTCTACTTCTACTTTAAAAATTTTAAAGAAATTTAGTAATTCATTTTTGTTATAAACATATAGAGATACATGTATAGTGAATAATTGTCAATAAAAGAGATGAAGTATTTTGGAACATCTGAATCCATATACAAACTATAAATATGTGAATTTATGATCTCTAATATCTCTAAAATCTTTCTAACACTTTTTTTTTAATTTTTTGGTATGCTTTCCCCTAATGTAGTCTAAACAAGTATCGAAATCAGTAAAATTTAAAGTACAAAGTTGTTTATCATTCACTAATATTTTAATTCTCTAAATGGAGATTTGTCTCAATCTCTAGTGTCACAAAAGAGAAGAATTTTCATTCATAACACATTGTTTCAAACCAGCATGAATATGCATGACATTATGGTTGATATCAAACTGTGAATCAATAGTGAAAAGACCATCAGACATTATACAGTTTCCAATAATACCATTAACCATATGCTACGAGTCTTGAAACTAAAATTAAATTCCTAGAAAATTTAGAAATATAAAAAGTCTTTTCTAAAACTAAAATGAAATTATTGTTAAGTATTAAATCGCATGTATAAACAACTTCCACATGTGAACTCATCTTACTTCCTAAGTAAATATGCTGTTCACTTTTCACTGATTTTTGAAGATTTTACATACCTTATAAAGTATTCAAAATTTCGATTGCAGAACTAGAATCAATAACCAAAGTGTTATAAAAAATGTCAACCATATTAAATTCATGACAAACAAATGAATTTGATGTACCTTTTCTTTCAAGCCATAACTTCAATTTAGTATAATTTTTATTAAAATGTCTTTTTTTACAAAAATAACATCAAGGGTCCTTCTTGATTTGACCATCGTGGATCAATAATTTATCTTTTCACTTATTTTTCTTATTAGCTTGAATTTTCTTCTTTCATAAGAACACCATGAATGCAATATTATTTATTTACTTTGCCAATCAGCATTCATTTTGCACACACGTGGTCACAATTAATTAAATGACCATTTGTCCTTATTTGTGTTATATGAGATCTTAAAAAGACTATATGCATGTGAAAGAGTTTTCAAAATATAATATATCAGGAAAGAATCAGACATATCAACCCCAAGTATTTTTTTGTTGAACCGTAATGTCACGCATTTTCATAATATACTCATGTCCACCTATAACTGAAGTGAGCCTTCATGATGGAAATTTCATAATGAATATATTGGCAAGTGTTTTATCTAAAGTCATATATTTTTCATCAATAAATTTTAGTAATGTCGTGACATCATTACACTGTTTGACTGAATCACAGATACTAGAGTGATTTATTCATTAAAGTCTTTAAATCATAATACGAAAAAGGACCGGTTATATCTCTAGCTAGTGGTGTCAAACGAGCCGGCTCGAGCCCGGGACGGCCGGCTCGTCGAGCCTGCCAAGCCAAACGAGCCGAGCCTGTCGAGCCTATTCGAGTCGGCTCGTTCGAGCTCCGGACCGAGCCAGTCGAGCCTAAACGAGCCGAGCCAAACGAGCTCAACATAGAAATTTTTTTTTTCGTATATTGAAGTTTTATAGCTTTCCGTATTATGTAATTTTAAATTTTGATGAAAAATTGATGGCTATTGTTTTCTTCAATCCAAAAAAAAATTGCATGATAACGTTTGTATGTAGTGCCTCCATTATGCCAAAGAAACACAAAAACTATAGTATCGAATAAAAATGTCAAAGAAACTCCAAAACAATAACATCGAAACATTGAATCAATAGCATTCAACATATATAGCATCCGATTTGAAATCAATTCGTGAAAGAGTTAACAGTTAATGATCATGCATTGTACGAATTAAAATATAAACACCGAAATCATTCATTGTGCCAAATAAAAAGTAAAATAAGTTACAAAAAAGTCTTGTAATTGTTCAAAAAGATTACAGAAGAACGAACCTACTCCACAGAGTAATCGTCCGATGGAGGTGGAGCAGCGGTGAGTGTGGCCTCCGGGGAGATGGTAAAAATCCCAGCCCAATGTTGGTTTTGTGCCTCATAAAACCTCCAATCCAAGGTTGAGATGCGGGCATCCATCGTGTCAAGGCGTCAGTGGATTCTCTCAAATGAATTCTCCAAAAATTCCTGGTGGTCGTGCAAAAATGCCTCAATCCGACGGGTTGTTGATTGAAGAGGACGAATAGCTGCTTCAGCTTTGTGTTCTTGGTCTTGCTCAGCGCCCTCGTGCTAGAGTTGATTGAAGATCAACTCGCCGTCGGTGTTTTCCACAATACCCATCCTCGCAAGGGTAGACTGGGTGTAGGTGTCGACTCTCCTAACCGGGATAGGTGTCTCGAAGGAAGGAAAGTTGACATCGTGTTGGTGGAAAATTTCTGCCAATAAAATGTTGAACGACATTGACTTAGATGAGTTTCAAAAAGATCAATCATCCTTTTTAAAATTACATAACCAACGTTAAAGTTGGTTCTAGTAAAAATGTGGTAAAGAACATGCAAATCCATACCACTCACGTGATCCCTATGACCATCCCTAGGTAGGAGGTTGTAGGAGATCATGTGGTAGACAAGACGAGCCGTGACATTCAAGTCATTGGCGTTTGGTTTAAGGGGAAGGTGAGTGTCGGGATTTTTCACAACGGAGCGGAGAAATTGAGTGTATTCACTCGTTTCGACACGAGGAGGCTCGGTGAAAGGCTCGTAGTAGCGAGAGGCTCTCTCGTTGCCTATGCAATTCAACATCTTGTTGAGCTTACGAGACGTGATAGTTATGCGTTCTCCGTAGACATAACTAGACACTTGTAAAGGGTTTGGTGAAAATGAAAAATTGGCATAAAACATGTGAATTAGGGTTTCATAATACGGTCCCCAAAATTGAAACAACTCAGACAAACCAACACGATTGAATAACTCGTGAATCGGTAGGTTACGAATGGAATTCAGTTGGAAAACACGGCTTGGAATAATGGACTTGCATTGGAAATCAGATAAAAATTTTTGTTGACATTCTAAATCTAAGTACAAACTAGAATCAAACGATGGCCCTACAATAGGTTCTTCCAGAATCGAAACGGAGGTAACCTTGGATTTTTTGGAAACATTACATTTTTTTGAACGCGAGGTCGATGCCATTTGAAACGAATAGGTAATGTAACAACCCTCATCTTATTTTAAGAATTTGTGATTTTAAGACGAAAGCGTTTAAGATTTTTTTTATGAATGTTGGTTAAATTTTGAGGTATTAAGGTATTGTGGATATTAGTGAATTAGTAGGTTGAAGGTGATAAAGAGAATAATGTTTAAGGGGTATATGAGATAAAGTTATTCGGAAAGGTTGGAAAATTAGAAACACGTGAATTGGTTACGATTATGAATAATTAGAATAAGAATACTCTGTTTCGGGTGTATCACACCGTGCACCGGCCCAAGTGTTTGAGTTTGATTGGTGCTTGTTTGAAGTTCATTGTGTGATGGTTGGTAGGTTTAAGTAAAGTAATGAAGTAAGTTGGGTTAAATATACTAAAGGATTACCTTCATGTAAGTTTCGGTCGACCCCATGATCGAAGAAGGGTCGACACTTTGTATTTCCGGTCGACCGCTATGGATTTGCGGTCGACACTTTGTTCACCGGTCGACCCCAGGATTTAAGAGGGGTCGACACAATAGGACCATCCGGAACGTTTTCGATCGACCCCATGATTGAGGAACGGTCGACACAATATAACCCCTTGGAACACTTTCGGTCGACCCCAGGACCGAGCGGTCGACACAAATGACTCTCGAGAAATTCCTTTGGTCGACACAATTGGACGAGTGGTCGACACTTTCCCGATTTAAGATGAAAAGACAACAAAAACTTGGAGAAATCCGGATGGATGAACGTGAGAGAAAGATTGATTTTGTTTAATTAAGAGATAAGAAGGCATGGTCTGCCATTTCCATCCAATCACGATTTCTTTTCCCTATCTTCTCTGAAGTTCTCACGTTGATCAAGAGAAGAGTGAGATTGAGAAAGAAAAAAAGTTCTGTGAGAGAAAATAGTGAGAAAGTGGGATATCTCAAGATAGGCGGGGTAGGAAACTCTAAAGCTCTCATGGAAACTTAAGTTCAAGGTAACAGTTTATATCCTCTTAAGTTCTTTGAAGTTTAGTGATGATAAAATGATAGTATTGTTTGAATTGGAGGATAAAAACGAGTGATTTCATGCTAAGAGATAAGAAAAGAGTTAAGTATGAACAAAGTTAGAGTTTTGGAGATTCGGTCAATAAGTAGTAGGAATTAGAGTTTATGTCCTTCATAAGAGTTAGAGTAAACTCTTAGAGTGATTTATAGCTGTTGTAATCACTCGATTTTAAGCTTTGTGTAAAAATTTATGGACGTCGCAAGTCACCGTACAGAAACTGGGAAGAGCTGCGGTCGACCCCTTATAGGTTGGGTCGACCGATTCTCAAATTAAAAACATACGGTCTCTGTTTTGTCGACATGGGTCGATCCCTTACAGCTTGTGTTTTGTCCACATAAGTTGACATGCTTTAGTTTTCTGAATTTGGTGTCTTCTAAGAAGTTATAGTAGACTCCTTAAGGAACAATTTGACACCTTAATCATCAGGAATGGATCATTATCGAGAAAGTTATATATGTTCGAAGTTGGAACAGAAATTTAAGACTTTATGCAATTTTTGATCCTTATATGATTTATATGTTTAGGTCATTTATTAGATTAAAAATGGACTCAAGTGGATTGATTCAAGAAAGCAGCTAAGATAAGTTTGCATTAAGATAATTTGGCCCTTAAGTGGGACTACATTGCAAAGATTAGGATTATGTTTGATGTGTGTTGCATGTTTGTTTTCATGACATGTTTGGTGATGTATGCTTATTTTCATGTTATGTGATGTGATTTAAGTGATGTTTTCATAGTCACATGTTCATGCATCATAGTTTTACAAAATGTGTACGAACTATTTTCATGCATGGTTTTACAACGTAGTTGGAGGTAAACGAGATATGATTGGCGGTATGAGACGCCAATTATGTTTCGTCTCCGATGAATTAAGAACATGAAAAGAAAAACAGTAAAGTAAATGGTTATTACAGGCCTGAACACTCCAAGTAGTTATGTAAGAGGGCCCAGTAGAAGTTGAAGTAGGTGAAGGGATGTGTTCTTGAGATCTTGTAATATTTCCAAACATAAAGAAGATATGAACCTAAGAAATGTGAATGAAATTGTGCATTGTTTTAACGACATAGCATACTCATGCATTGCATTTTATAGTTATGCCACTTACTGAGCTTTAGGCTCATAGTTTAGGCTTTGCAATGTAGGGAATATAATGGAGGAAATTGTTCAAGTGACTGACCAAGGAGTTAGAGCAGAGGAGTGTCCAAATGATACAGTTTATTGAACGATGACCGACGGGGAGTGATGCATGACACACACACAGTCGTGATATAAAAATGTTTTGAATATTTTGAAGATGTAATTAAAATGTATATATTATTTTGGAGTGATGAATTAGAAAGCTTTTGAAATGAATGTACTTTGAACTATATTCTTCCGCTGTAAGTTTACGTTATTAAATGCTTATGTATTTTTGATAAAAGGTGGAATTCAAATCGTTGTTTACAAAGAGTGTATGTATGTTTTAATTCGATGGTCTTCCTTATAAACTATTTTATAAACTAAAGATAGTTTTTTTGAAATTAAAGTAATAAGTTTTACAAGTATTCCACTTTTGAAAGTAATGTAAGTAAGTAAGAAATCATGTAACGGACCGGTTCTCGGGTAGCCAAAGAGCAAGAAAGAAAGTGGAGTGGGGCGGAAGAACAACAGTAAGTGGCGGCTTGGGAATCGGGTCGTTACAGGTAAAATGTATGAGGAGTAGTGATAGTTACCTCTACACTTGACGATTCGGCATAGAGAAGGGAGAAAACACGAAGAAATTGGAGTGGGGCGTCGGATTTTGTCACAAGCCGTCGGAAAAATGTGATTTTCGGGCACCGGTTTGGGATTTAATGGGGCTCGCGGTCGACCCTTACTTACAATGCGGTCGACACCATCAACGCTCTGGAATGAGATGCGATCGACACCTGACTGTGCGGTCGACACCCTAAAACGCTCTGTATTGATATGCGGTCGACACCCTAATTCGCTCTGGAATGAGATGCGGTCGACACACTAAACGCTCTGTATTGAACTGCGGTCGACCCCTTATTTTGAGGTCGACACCATAATACGCTCTAGAATGAGATGCGATCGACACCTGACTGTGCGGTCGACATAGTAAATGCTCTGTATTGAACTGCGGTCGACCCTTTATTTTGCGGTCGACACCCTAATACGCTCTGGAATGAGATGCGGTCAACACCTGACTGTGCCGTCAACACAGTAAACGCTCTGTGTTGAACTGCGATCGACCCCTTATTTTACGGTCGACACCCTAATACGCTCTGGAATGAGATCTGGTCGGCACCTGACTGTGCGGTCGACACAGAAAATGCTCTGTATTGAACTGCGGTCGACCCCTTATTTTGCGGTCACACCCTAATACGCTCTGGAATGAGATGCAGTCGACTCCTGACTGTGCGGTTGCTAGATGCTGTGTATTGAACTGCGGTCGACACTTTCTATCATTGTGGTCGACACTTACGCTTATTTCAGGAAAATGAAAAACCGAATGAAGAATGGAAAGTTGCTTACATTAGCAAGGTTGACATTTGCATCACTACACCTTAGATGCATCCCAACTAGGTTGACACCCATTTAAGTGCAATCATGTGCAAAATATCAAACGATTACAATTGTTACCGTTTACATGAAACCACAAATGTACACGCAACAAGAATAGGTAAAAAAGTCTTGAATCCTAACGTACAACGTCGCAGCTAGTCTTCAAATTCCAAGTTCTTGAACTCCTCTGCAAGTGAGTCCTCTCATTATTGGTCCCTCGTGACTACATCGCTCCAGTCCTTCATGCAAATGAGTGCTTCCACGAGCTCCGGTGCTAGACTTCCCCACCGATCCTCGTACACGCGTCCACTCGCACTGAAAGCCGACTCCGAAGCTACAGTTGAGACAGGCAGTGTTAGTAAATCTCGTGTCATGTTCGAGAGCACGGGATACATGGCTGCGTTGGATTTCCACCAACCCAATATGTCGAATGCCTCGTCTCGAGAAATTTGAACTCGTGTAACAACTCTCGTTATTGTCATTATGATTTTAAAAGGAAAGTGTTTTGAAATCTGTTATTTACGAATAGGCTTAGAGTTTTTTTTTAGATTAGGTCAAATCTTATCACGAATTAGCGTTTATAACCTTCGTAAGAGTTAAAGTAGACTCTAGGAGTGATTTGTTACCGTTAGAATCACCCAATTCGGAGTTATGTAGAAAAAGTTATGGGCGTCGCAAGTTCGGTCGACACA
>QAOC01050491.1:0-154671 GCA_003255005.1 Begonia fuchsioides | reverse complement strand
ACCCCACACCCCACACCCTAGACCCTAGACCCTAGACCCTAGACCCTAGACCCTAAAACCCTAAAACCTAATGAGCAAAAACAAGCTTGGACATAATAAATAGAAAGAAAAAGGAACCTTCCAGCCAACCCGTTTGATACCCACTTCTCTCAATTGAACATTAACGGCTGCATAAAAAAGAACGGAAAACTTCATCAGCATCCAGAATGATAATCAGTCAGGCAAAAGGAATAAAAAGTACACGAGAAATAGCAAATAAAAAACAGAAAAAACATGCAAGTGTTCTAAAAAATATCTAATCTTCATACCCAAATAAATTTTGCCAAAGGATCCACTACCAATCTTTACAGATCCACTGCTTTTGGTAGGAACAAAATGGTCAGATATCGTACAAGGTTTCAAAAATCTAGCGTGAAAACCTATTTTCGACCCAACAACGCAAACGATATATACTTCTACCTCTACAAGGCCAAATGCCATCGTAGAAATAGATTTCAAGAATCTGGAAAATACACAAAAATGGAGAACCAATAAAAAATTGGCAACTCATCATTAGGATTGGGAAAAAGAAATAAAATCCCACCGACAAAGCGTTGTTTTAGAATTCAAATGTAATAAAAATTGCCCAAGGAAAAAAAACATGGCAGGATGTAGCCCGAAATCGGAAAAATCTAATGCTAGCGAATTCTCAAAGCAAGAAACTATAGGGACAGCTTCAGATGACAAAAACTTTGGATGTTTGGAACAAAAGAATGGAGATTTTAGCTAAATATAAAGAAAAGCGAAAGAGAAAATTGGAAGAAATAATGGAAAAGTGTGAGGTAGGGGTCGGCAAAGCATGGAGATTTAAGCTTTGCCGCTCAAACTTTTCGAAAGAATTTGGGATGTCATTTTTTGAACTTTTTGAACACGGGCATTCTGCTCGTATGCGTTGGCCTACGAATGGAACAAAAGAGGGTTAGGCCTCATGCTCGAAACTACTGTGTGGCAGAAGAAAAGATAGAATGTGACCGGATTTGATGAAAATTAAACTCAATTTTTTTCTGGCTGACACATTTCTGAAACCAAATACATCATCATTACCTTCCTACCCGTTTCTCTATTGTTCTAGGATAAGAAATCCGTGGCCTAAAAACCACTTCTATGAGTTCCTTCTTCCAATGTGATAATTTTTCAGACCACTGGATATCATCAATGGCGGCGTGGAAAGAGCTCCACAAGCCAAGACNAAACCCTAAACCCTAAACCCTAAACCCTAAACCCTAAACCCTAAACCCTAAACCCTAAACCCTAAACCTAAACCCTAAACCCTAAACCCTAAACCCTAAACCCTAAACCCTAAACCCTAAAGCCAAGACTCCACAAGCCAAGACTAATATTTTGGCATTGATTTGAAGTTTTTTTCCAATTTTATTGCGTAAAGGTTTGGTATTCCCTTCAGCAACCAATACCTTGCGGCCTGCAACACTCTCGATAAACAATTAATTTATTATCTAATAACCAACTAAAACAAAAACAAAAATTTAAAAACGTTAATCATCCGGCAAGATTCAATATAAGTCTAATAGGTGTAAGAAACCAGTGGCCTAACCACGTCTGCACAGCCTTCTCCCTCGTCTCCATGGCCATTCCGGAGAAGCACCATGAAACCTCGGAAACACTCTCTCTCTCTCCTGAGAGATAATATGAGAGAAAAGACTTGTCAAGAAAAACTTTTTGGCAGAAGATAGATGGGTAATTAATGCNGTCTGCACAGCCTTCTCCCTCGTCTCCATCGCCATTCCCGAGAAGCACCATGAAACCTCGGAAACTCTCTCTCTCTCCTGAGAGATAATATGAGAGAAAAGACTTGTCAAGAAAAACTTTTTGGCAGAAGATAGATGGGTAATCATCATTACATGAAAAAGAGAGCATCCCCACATCAGCCCAGGTGAGTAATTAATGCACATGTTTCATATTTTAATAATAAAAATTAAAATTATGGGTCTGAATAAAAAATTGATAGCGTGAAGGAAAAGAACGTTAGTCATAAAAATAAAATCAAAACCTCATTCAGAACTTAACAGCAATATTTGCAAAACAGTACCCTAAAATCATTGAAGATTTTTAATGTCATTTCTCACATATCATCATTTATGTCTTCAACGCCGAAGGTGTTCGAGACTGTAAGAATGGCAAAACCCAAACTTTTAGAAAAAAAAACAGAAAAATTACAGTGTAACATCAATAAGAGTAGAAGAAAACTTTACTAGCAAAAGCACTGCACAAGCTACACACCACCCATTACTTCCAGAAACCCCATTTTGTTAGTTCATCTTTAGAACCAACAAGAAACAAGTTCTTTCAAACCAACCAGATAGAAATTTGATTATTTATTATTTTCTTAGCTAAAATAAAAAGTAAACCTTTCTACTCTTTCTAGAAATCACTACTTTAAAAAAAATTTTACTTTCAAACAGTTTTACAAACACAGACAAAAATTATAATTTTCTAATGTATGAATCAAGTAAAAATGAGATCCAGAACATTTATCACGGCAAGAGGCAAACATGCATGTGAAAATAGATTGGCAGATGATCTTTGAACCTTTTGGCGTGTCTTAATCACTGTGAAGTGTTTACTTGCAGCCTAACTCATAGAAAATGTTGATCCCAACTTCTTATATTTTATTCAACTAAATGAAAAAACTCTCTAATTGAAAGAGCTAGATGGCATCCCTTTGAGCATATACAAATAACTCCTAAATATATGAATCCAATATTTTCAAAAATTTAATTAAACATAACTTATTCTTTTCTTAATAGTTGAAAAAACGTAGGTGACATACTGTTCTCACCAGCCCTCCTTGTGATATGAAGTGACCAATTCAATACCAAAAATAACAGCCTAGTTGTAGTAGAAATCAAATTAGCAACGGTGAGAATAGATGTAGTAGAAATCAAAAATAGCAACGGTGTTTCATAATAGCATGAAAGAGTTACTACTAACCGAAATACATGTGAACAAAGCATTTTCTAAATGCTAATATCCATCCACAATCTGCATCTTCAATCTCAAAAATAAGGTATCTTACTGATTGCACGAGAAAGAAGTTTGAAGAATGCCAGCAAACATGGAAAAAAAGAAAGGAAAATGAGCATACACAAAAACTTAAATGAGGTGAAAAAATTACAAATTATATCAGTTGTTCGTCTTTAATCCTAAAATGAAGGAATATGAGTACAAGTTCTAAGCTCAGGGCTATATTACAATGAAAGAACATCGCCTTACTTTGTTGTCTGCCATAAAGATTGGGCAAGCCAGAGAACGATTATGTGGCAAGAAAAAATTTATGGCTTCCCTTACTCTTCGCTGCTCCCCCTCCATTCTTAAATCCACTGTCAGGCACCGCGAACTCTTTCCGTTTAAAAGAAAGAGACTCATAGACGAATCCCACCGCCTTACTTCCATTGTAGTTTTAATTTTAGATATTGAGATGGAGTCACACAGGCGTTATATGGCCCGTGAAGCCTCAGTGGATAGTTCTAACTTCCAAGTATAAAATAATTTAAAGTCAAATCATAGGTGAATGTCAAATAGAAAATGGAGACAAAATAAAAATCTCACCAAATGACTATAAGAGAATCTTACCAGTAGAGCACCCACAACAATAGCGCAGGAATTAGCCTTGAGTTGGAAGAGAAACAACTGTATCTTCCTCTTTAGGATTGTTTTCTCTTCTTTCTTTAAATATTTATTTGTTGAAAAAAATAAATGTGACCGATAATCGGTATGAAATATTTGCTGGAATAAATTCAGGTACTGTTTGGAGTATGTCATGTTCCTTTTGTTCAGTAACAGATCTTTCATGTTAAATATATAGTTTCTTAATTATTAGTTGCCAAGAAAAATATTATTTATTTGAAAAATACTTACAAATGGATTAACACCCAAAGCCTATATATATTAGGCTAGCCATAATCCGAATCTCATATATTAAGGGATCCAATTTCATACATTAAGGAATAGAATCTCTTCCTACATATTAAGGGATCTCATCTCATATACTAAAGGATGAAATCCTATGAACTGAGAGATTTGATTCTATTTACAACTCAGTCTCATCTCATCTCAACTTATAGATGTTTTCTATTCCCAGCTTAAATATGAGATCAGGGAAACTTGAACTATTTAGTCCTTTTGTCAGATCATCTGCTAGTTGCAGTCTTGATGGAACATAATACATACACACCAATCTTGTCTCCAGTTTTTTTTTATGAAATGTCGGTCAATTTTGATGTGTCTTGTCCTGCCATGTTATATAGGATTTTGAGCAATGTCAATGGCGAACTTGCTGTCACTAAAGAGCTTCATGGGACCTTCTAGTTTGACTCCCAACTCATCCTGCATTATCTTCAGCTATAATAGTTGACACAACCCCTGAGCAATCGCCCTAAATTATGATTCCGCAGATGATCTTGCCACTACATCATGCTTTTTCCTCTTCCATGTTATCAAGTTACCTCAAAGAAAAGTGCTATATTCTGTAGTTGATATCCCGTCTCCTTGAGATCCTGCATAGTCCGTATCAGTATAGGCTTCAAAAGCAAGGTTTTCATTCTTCTTGTATATGTGAGGAGTGACACAACTGGAGAGCAAAATGATTTTTCAGCGTTAATTAAATGGAATTATGCACTGGCTTTTGAAGTTGCTTGGGAGAATTTTCAATTTATGAAGGTCCATTTTCCAGAATGCAACCTAGCCTGGTTTACGCATATGGTATATAGTACGAGGAATGTTACAGGAAATAACTGATGTTGGCTTGAATAGTAGTTAGTATCTGTCATATAAGTTGAGTTTAGGGAGAGGTTATGAAATTTACTGTTATTTAGTTCCAAGATGATCTAATTGAGTTGCTAGACCCACATTAACTTGCCCACTCTGCAATTTGTATTCTTCAAGTCGATCGACTCTTTTCAAACCGTCCTTGGATATCGATAGAAACTAAACTTTTCTAAACTCAACTACTATGAAATGAGTGCTCTAATATAAAAATAAATAAATAATTACTTTCCACAATTTGTTGTCTTACACGTGTTTGATTGTTCCTGAACTTTTAATGGTATAATCAATTGTATCCATTTATTTCCTTTTATCTAAAACTGTAACAGAGAGGTTGCTGAATAGATATGATCTTGCAGCATTGCTGTCAACAGGTAAAAACAGAACTGAAATGATTTGCATTTTAAGCGTTTCAAACTTGATTAGTTTTATTGTTATCTTGTTTTTTTCTTACATTTAAGTACATCAAACAGCTGCAATGCATGAACACGATCTGCATCAGGAACAGTCGTCGAATCCATGATCGGTGAGTCCTCACCCCGCAATAGAATTCTTCCAAAAGAAAAGGCAGAAAAGAAGTTAGAGCAAGTAGACAACTCCCTGCTCATAAGCACTGAGTTGTTCCATCTCGAAGATGGATGCAAGCATCGAACACCAGTTTATTCCATGCTTTGAAGGGAAGTCTCCATCAAATCGGCATATAGAGCTGGAAGAAAAGCAAGCTTGTGAAAATCTTTCTTCTTTAAGAAATGCAGAGGACTAGGATGTGTGTGTTTCTTTGCAGTTGGGGGACAATGATCGAAGAGGAGGAGGTTGGATTCTTCAGTTTGTTTGGACGAACCAAAGTGAGTCATGTATTGTCAAATTGGACTGGGGATCCTTGACCTTTTTCCACTTTGACGAACGCACGATTCACAAAATATATACCTGTCACATGAGTCTCGGGCGAGGCAAATTTTGATCATTTTACGAAATCTGAATGTCACTGCTTTAATGTATCAGCTGTCCTAACGCCCGTAAGTATGAGGTCTATTGTTTTCAAATAGTCATTGTACCAATGGCTTTACATACAAAAAAACTGCAGTGCAGAAGTTTGGTCAGAATTTCTGGTGTAAAAACGAATTATGTTGATTAGTAAAGCTTGTCACACAACCCACTCTCTTCATGGGGTTTAACGCCCGCGTCATCATGATCAGCTACTTTCAATCAAGACAAGGCTGAAGTACCCTTTGTTAAGCCATAGAAGTCCATCAAGCAATATTGTTCATTTCAGGTGAAACTCATATGACCTTATTCTTGAAATAGACCCAACATGATTAAACCCAAGTGATAAGGGTGCTAATAAATTTTACTCCAGAGCAAGGTGAGATGGATACCTACAAAGATGGACTGCTACAATGGAGGACACTCTATTTTTGACTTTGGAGGGGAACCCAAAGACAACGGCTTTGGCTTCTGTGCCTTGTGGAGTCTGTCCCAGCATCAACAAATGCACACCCGACGGCATTATATCACAAAAAACCTGTGTCTACTACGCTGAATGGTTAGCCTTTTAAGATCCCTTCTACTTGATCATAGGTTTTCATTTTATCCAAGATTAAAAATTTATGAAGGATTAGAATATATTGTTTGTGAGTAATGTTCCTCACGACATTTTCTTTTTGAAACTCCTTATTTTCTCACCCTGGTTCAATTTTTGCAAAGTTAGAGTTCTGATATTAGCATGTTCATTCAGATTGAATAAGTTGATACCTTGCACAGACGCTATTCGTGGATATTTGGTGTTTAGAAACAAATAGAGAGGAGCTTCTTCTTCTTTTTGATCAGTTGGTGCTAGGTTTGTTATAAAATGGATTAGGAGTCTGAGCAGATTACATTTTTTTCTCTTGGGTGGTTGCTACTTTGCGTGGCTCGTTCTTTTCGTAAATTAAATAGGTTCTAAGCATGTGTTTGCGTTCATCCTTGGGTGGTGTTGGTGTTTCTTCCAATTTCTTAGGGATCTTGTTTTGCCTGATTGCATGTTATAGAAAACTTCATCGAGGGTGTGAGTTTAATTGTTTTTCTATGGAACACTGATGTCTCGATGTCTTCCTGGATCTAAATTTATTGCATCAAGGGGTACTGATTGATGAGTATTCTTTGGGAGGTAAGAACTGCAAGGCAAGAAGAAGGTAAAAGTAAAATTACTCATAACTTATTCACAACATTCAAAGAATTTAGTAAGCAAATGACTTACCGATGTCATCAGGGCGACGAATAATTAATCTGGACACAATTTATGAATAGTAGAAATCTGGATTTGTGTACATGTATCTGTATACTTGTTCTTATTCAGGCAAGTACGTACATGTAAGGTGCGTATATCTGCATTGACGAGGGAGAGAACCTTCTCTTCCTGCCACACCGACATGGCGAGTTCTCTTCATATAGTATAAATTTCACTAAATTCTCTCTTGCATCTCTGCATCCACCCATTCTGTCTTTCTTCCTCGCCTCTAATGGCGTCTCCTCTCCACTCCCTCTTCCTCTCTCTTTTTCTTTTCACTCTTGCTTCATTTGCTGCCTCGGATTCCGTCTACGATTCCTTTCTTCAATGCCTGCGGAATCAAACTGACTTCTCTAAGGACGTCTCCACCATCGTCTATGCTCCCACCGACGCCTCCTATACTTCCGTTTTACGAGCTTACATCCGAAACGCCAGGTTCAATAAACCCTCTGTTCGGAAGCCGTTGCTGATTGTAACGCCTCTGCGCGAACTCCATGTCCAAGCTACTGTCATTTGCTCCAGAGCTATCGGCGTTCAACTCAAAATCCGAAGCGGCGGCCACGACTATGCGGGAATCTCCTACATCTCTGATGTTCCTTTCGTTATTCTCGATATGTTCAATCTCCGCTCCATAACAGTCGATGTCGATGATCAATCGGCTTGGGTCCAATCAGGCGCCACTCTCGGCGAACTTTATTTTGCGATTGCGCAGAAGAGTAACGTTCTGGGCTTCCCTGCCGGAGTATGTCCGACCGTCGGCGTCGGAGGACACATTAGTGGTGCTGGCTACGGCAACTTGTTGCGAAAACACGGTCTTTCCGTCGATCATATTGTCGACGCTCAGATTGTTGATGTCAATGGAAGAATTCTGGGAAAGGATTCCATGGGAGAGGATCTTTTCTGGGCAATTAGAGGTGGGGGAGCATCGAGTTTCGGAGTACTTCTAGCATACAAAATCAAATTGGTTCCGGTGCCTGAGACTGTCACTGTTTTTCGAGTTGAAAGGAGTTTGGATGAAAATGCCACAGACATCGTGTACAAGTGGCAGAATGTAGCACCCGCCATTGACGAGAATTTGTTTATGAGAATGCTTCTGCAGCCAATTACGTCCAAGAAGAAGAAAGGGACGAAGACGATCAGAGCATCGATTCTGGCGGAGTATCTGGGAAACGTAGAGGACCTTGTGTCGCTCTTGGGCAGCGAATTTCCAGAGTTGAGTTTGAAGAAGGAAGACTGTACCGAACTGAGCTGGATCGAATCCGTGGTGTGGTGGGCGAATCTCAAAAATGGAAACTCAACCAGCCTTCTTCTTGACAGAAATCCAGACTCGTCGAGCTACCTGAGGAGAAAGTCAGACTACGTTCAGACACCAATATCAAGAGAGAACTTGGAATGGCTATGGAAGAAGATGATTGAACTGGGCAAGACCGGTCTGGTTTTTAATCCTTACGGGGGGGAAATGAGCAAAATCTCAGCCTCTGACTCCCCATTTCCTCACAGATCTGGGAATTTGTTCAAAATCCAATATTCAGTGAGCTGGAAAGAGCCAGGAAGCGAGGCAGAGGAGAAATACACGCAACAGATAAGGGCACTCTTCAGTTTCATGACGCCATTTGTGTCCAAGAACCCGAGAAGTGCTTACTGGAACTACAGGGACCTGGACATTGGAACCCATGACAACGGCAAGAACAGCTTTGAAGATGGGAAGGTTTATGGGGAGAAGTATTTCAATGGCAATTTCGACAGGTTGGTGAAGGTGAAAACTGCAGTGGATCCTCAAAATTTCTTCTGGAACGAGCAGAGCATTCCAACCCTCCCTTCCAAGTAATGCTGTCCTTGGATTTTGTCTTTTGAGTCCAGAAAATTTGTCATTTGGATCACAAAACATTGCCTGTGTTTGTGACAACAATCTTACATATGAATGAATTGTTAAGTGTGGAATTGTTTGATCATTCAAAGAAAGTTTCTTAATTTGGGAAGATGAGTTTCTGTGACTGAGATAAATTCTTGAGAGATCATCGCACATTATCATGATCTAATAGAAATCCAACGTGTCCCGAACCCGCACAAAAAAATGTCGTACCCATTGAATCATTTGATCAAATTTACTGAATGATTAAATTTTAGAAATTTATATTGGAGAAAACAAAACAAATTATACTTGGAACTGTAGATTTTAGGAGTTTCTGACGACAACAGATGCCTGGAACATTAATGTAAAGTGTCGGCGCCACCAAAGTCCATCCAGTTAGATATCGACAGAACGAGCATACCGTCGACGTATCGAGATGGGCTCTTCAAGGTGTCGGGTTAGTTGTTTTGCTTTTGCTCGCCGTTGAAGCTCTGCAGACTTCATTCTGTGCTGGCTGTACGCCGGGGGAATTTGGTTCTCAACAAGATCACGAGCTGAAGTAAGAAACTGACCACTAATATTTATGTTGGGGTTGGTTTTACGCTCAATCAGTTTTTTCGATTCTATAACTAGCTTAAATTTATGGGGTTTATTACAATCTAAAGTGGGTTTTTGTATCTGTTTTCTCTTCTCCGTTCGGCATCTAAAATTAGCCGAAGTCGGTCAGCATCAAGAATGGGGTTTCTAAATAGTTGTGGTTCACTTTGGGTCTGATTCCGGTGCTTTATTAGTTTGGCTACTGGGTTTTGTAAAATGTTGGGATTGTTACGAAAAATGGTGGTTCATCAATCGCAAAAACAAAAGGTGGTTGCTTTGCTGCTTCTTTTGCAACGCCTGCTGTTCTCCTTTTGCTTTTAATCGCAAAAATCATTCATTCTGCTATGGCTTTCAAAGCACTTATTGCTTCGGTGTTTTTGCAATTGGTTGTGGTTCCTCTGCAGAATCGTATACGCATATTTAGTAGATAAGCGGGAATGGGGGAGCCTTTGGGGCAGCTTAAAGTGACTGTTGTTCAAGGAAAAAGACTCGTCATTCGAGATTTTAAAAGCAGCGATCCTTATGTCATCCTCAAGCTGGGAAACCAGGTTATTCTTTTGACTCTCCCTTCTCATGTTTCAACCACCGCAATCTCCAAAATGAGGCAGAAACATCTGGATTATTCTCTCATTAAGGGCATTGTAAAGACTAATGAACCATCTATTTTCATGAAAAACACTGTGACCTTGGTCTGTCTTCGCAGTTCTTGTTGTTGGTGTGGTATTTCATGACCTTGGTACTTCATTTCAAAAAATTTATCGGCATCCATTATTGCTTGACCTTGATGATGATTAATTTGATATTGTCAATCCGTCTCAGACTGCAAAGACAAAAGTCATCAGTAGCTGTCTCGATCCCGTCTGGAATGAAGAGTTAAGCTTTGCCCTCGAAGAACCTGTTGGAACGTTGAAGTTGGTAAGCCCCATGTTCTTCAATTACAAAATTTCCAATTATCTCTTTCTTTTTATTAAGTTTGGAACAGCGTCTTTCTGAAGGCCATTAACTTCTGTGTTTGTTTATTTTGATTCCATTTGATCCGTCCTGTTCTTTTGTTTCTGATATGTCTTGTCTTACACATTGGGTCTCGCCCACCCATCAGATATTTCTTTCGACTCTGCATTCTGCAATATAATGAACTGGTATTGAAGCACCCTTGTCATAGTTGCACAGTTATAGCAACAAACCGACTTATTTAGTCTTATCTGATAGATGCGTCAGCATTATATTACAGCTTTTTTCCAGGTATAGCTATTTATTTATTTCTTTTCACTAGTTGATTTATGTGTAAAGACAGACTCTTGAAGCGACATTTTTCCGATGAAATTTTCCTGTGTTTAGTTGTCAAAGTGTGTGGCACATCGAATGGTTTGAGCCGGGCAGTATCTTTCTGTGCATGTTAGATGGTGGACTGTGACATTACTGTGTGGAACAGTCTCGACCTTGGTTAACTTTTCCCCACTTTTGCTGAATGGTGTAGGAAGTTTTCGATAAAGACCGATTCAAGGCGGATGACAAAATGGGGCACGCCCACCTCAGCCTCCAACCAATTGTCTCGGCGGCACGGTTGAAGCAGATTCTGAAAGTGTCGTCGGGGGAGACAATGCTTCGAAGGGTCATTCCCGATGGAGAAAACTGCCTCGCCCGAGACAGCTCCATCAGTTGCAACGACGGCAAAGTTGTTCAGAGTGTTTGGCTGCGGCTTTGCGATGTGCAGACGGGAGAAATTGAGTTGAAGATCAATTACGATCCATCCAAATCAGACTAGGAATTAGATATCGTCTCTGTAACATGGCATTTTGATTTTGTTGGCTGTGATGGGTGGGTGAACTTCTAGATGTTGGTTGTGTTTTGTTAGATAACTAGTTGAGAGTGGAATTTGAACACGAAGATAGAAAAGTGTAGTTAAAAGTCAAAACATGCCAATGAGCAACACTCTTGCAGTTGCAGTCAGGTTGCAGTAATTCTAATTTCGAGCCCCGCTCAACTTTAGACTCGATTTGACAATCTCAATAATCTCGAATCAAATTTGCCTGAAAAGCTCCCAGTTATGTTTCTGAGTGTTTTCCATTGAGAAATATGTTAATATAGTTGCTAGTAAATAGTTATTAATACCATAATAATTAGCTCATTTATGTATTTAAGTAAAAGAGGGATGTAGACATAGCTTGGTACGTTGAGCTCGAATAGACTCTAATCGCCTCAGCTCAGCTCGCATCTTGGGTTCTAGGATCATCCACCGCTAGGCTGGCGGGACCAGCAGAGTTGGCTAGATCGCTGGTGTATACTTTACACCCCCTAGGGGCTTCAAAGTTCCATTTCCCAGTTTCCAGTTGCCGACACGGACCATATGGGGAGCAATATCTGGCACGCATTTCCAAATCAACCCCCCGTTGGCTTCGAACAATTATCATATTTTTTTTGTCTTTCTTCATCACCGTCAGAAGCCCGAGTCAATTTTCTTCGTGTCAGGCTCAAGCAGACTACTCTACTCTCGTTTCTGTGACTCCTGCTCTCCCATGGCTCCCGCCTCCTCTGATCCGATCAAGCCTCGAGGTTTTCGTCTTTCATCCTTCATGTTTTGATCTCTCTGAGAAAATCTGAACCCGGATACTTTTATAGTTTTTGGGTTTAGACTGAGCTGAATTTGGTCTTTTTTCTCAGATGTTTGTATTGTCGGCGTTGCCCGCACTCCGATGGGGGGCTTTCTGGGTTCTCTTTCATCTCTGTCTGCTACCAAACTTGGCTCCATAGCTATAGAATGTATCTCTCCTTTCCGAGATCAATTACTTCTTTTTCAGAGCGGTTCATTAATTTTATCTTGGCGCACCACCTGTTTGTTTAAATGTTTCTATAGGTGCTCTTAAGAGGGCGAAAATTGATCCCTCCCTAGTGCAAGAAGTCTTCTTTGGTAACGTACTGAGCGCAAATTTGGGGCAAGCTCCGGCCAGACAGGCAGCCAAGGGGGCCGGACTACCAAATTACGTGATTTGCACTACTATCAACAAAGTTTGTGCATCGGGAATGAAAGGTTCACTCTCAATTCATTGGACTCAGGGCAATGTTTTTTTTCTTGCCTTAGTCTCATAATTGAAGGAATTTTTGTTTGTCATTCTTTGCTCTGCATTCAGCCACGATGCTTGCTGCACAGTCCATACAATTAGGCTTCAACGATGTTGTTGTGTCGGGAGGAATGGAAAGCATGTCTAATGCACCAAAGTATTTGCAAGAATCAAGGTTGGGATATATCTCTTGTTTCTGTGATTTACTTACCAAATAAATTTTAACTATATCATAAGATAACATCAATAGTGATTTTAATGATGGGCGGATTCTCAAATATAACATACTGAAATTATGGAATACTAAGCTCAACTCAACTATAATTTTACCGTTGGCATGTCAATGGCAGTTAATTCTAGAGTGATTCAAGTACGGAAACAGTAAGATTGAAATAAAGTTCGATGTAGATGCATCTAACATTGCTGTACTTATTTCTAAAATGGATGAAATCTTAGCCTTCAATGTGACCGATTAATTGATTAGTTGTATGGTAATAAGGGAAAGTAAAATGGGCTTGAAAGTTTTACACATTTCTTGTTGTCAACTCCTTAATTTCTTAATTGTTTTGACTCGTGCGCTGTCTACCATCTTTTTCTGACTCAACTTTGATGTGTTTGTAGAAAGATATTAAACTTTATAAGTATGAGTATGACTCTAGATTCTGAACAGAAAGGGATCTCGATTAGGACATGACACCATTATCGATGGGATGCTCAAGGATGGTCTTTGGGATGTTTATAATGACTTTGGAATGGGAGTTTGTGCTGAGATATGTGCTGATCAACATGCCATCACCAGAGCAGAGCAGGTAGTACTACGATTATTTTACTATTTTTGGCAATTTATAGTAGCTTCTTTTGTCTGGACATCATCCATTATTCAAACCACAATACTTTGCGTGATTGGTGAACTATAGGTCTTTTAAGTTTCCTTTTCTTTTGGCTTATTTAGCCTTTTAATTTCTTCAAGAACTGTGATGAGACTTACTGTTTATTATTAATCTTGAGCTCTTGTTATTTCCTCTCTAGGATGCTTACGCCATCCAGAGCTTTGAGAGAGGAATATCTGCACAAAACAGAGGACTCTTTGCTTGGGAAATTGTTCCGGTTTGATCTTTATTCATCCTCTGAGAAAAGCTGAACATGTGTTTTTGCTTGAAGTTGACGTTAATGCAAAGTGTTATTCCCCATGTAGGTCAAAGTTTCTCTAGGAGGGGGAAGGCCATCAGCAATTGTGAATAGAGATGAAGGTCTAGGAAAGGTAATCAGGTTGCAAGGTCACATGCATTAATTCAAATTCTATTCATATAAATTTAGATGCTTTTTCCTTGCACCATTTGTAGTATATACAACTTCCCATGGCACTTAAGGCATCTTAGTAAATCCAGAAAAAACTAAATAAAAAATGATATTCAAACGAAAATGAACTATGGGATAGTTCCATTTATGGTATATTTTCTTTGTGCCGAAACAAAATGCAGAGATAATTTATTTATAAATTATTAATATTTATTTTTATTTTTATTATTAACAACCATTTTTCATGAGAAAATGACATCTCTTATCAATGTGAAGTATCCTGTTTATTTTTTACCAGCTTCTTTGCTTTCTAATAAATGATGACTCGAGAATTTTCATGATTGGAATGACTATTTTTTGTATTTATTCTTCAATTTCTTTGGTGATTTATTAGTTTGATGCTGCCAAACTTAGAAATCTCAGACCAAGTTTTAAGAAGACTGGTGGTTCTGTAACAGCTGGCAATGCTTCTAGCATAAGGTTTCTCTCTCATTTCTTTGCTTGTCGTTATCCTCTTCTCATTTTGTGTGCATGTCAGTGCGTCTCCTTCACCTTCATTTATGCACACTGATTAGCATCATTACTACTCATATTATCCTATTGATGTTTCTTCCTTGAACGTAGAATGTTTATCATATTATATTGTGGGTGTTTTGTTTTTTAATGGGATAGAATAATGAAAGTTTTGATGTTCTTCATTTTCTGAAAGTTTAACAAATAGTTCACACTAGACCTGCCGATGGATCTGCTTTCACGAGTCATTTGTTTAATCAATAATTTTTACTGCTCAACCTCTTAACTTCTTACCTAAAAAAGATGCTTTTACATTTCCTCAAGTCTTAGAGTTTGCATATGCTCTATGGCGAGTTACAAAAAATAGGTGACATTCTGATAATATTCCTGCATACTTGCGTTCAATTTCATACATTTTTTCCCATCTGATGGCATCATCATCAACAGCGATGGTGCAGCTGCCTTAGTGTTGGTCAGTGGGGAGAAGGCACTTCAACTTGGGTTACATGTAATTGCCAGGATTAAAGGATATGCTGATGCAGCTCAGGTTCCCTTACGAATGTTTAATATAAGCTCAGTCTCAAAATTAATGTTCTGATGAATTGAAACTATGCCTTTTGCAGGCCCCAGAACTATTTACAACTGCACCAGCTCTTGCCATTCCAAAAGCTATTTCAAATGCTGGTTTGATGGCATCTCAGATTGATTTTTATGAAATAAATGAAGCCTTTTCAGTAAGAATCTAACTTTTCATTTCCTTCCCTTTTTTCATTTCCCTTTATTCGTAGTTTATCTTTTTTTTGTGTAACAGGTTGTGGCTCTTTCCAATCAAAAGCTACTTCATCTTAATCCTGTGAGTATTTTAGTATTTGTTTTGTAATTTGTGCATATCATGCACTTGCTTCAAATAGTTTCGATGTGTAATTCTCTTTCTTGCTCTCATTTTCTCCATTGTAGCTCACATTTCTCACCGATGAATACTGAGTTCTTAATGTCAATGACATTCCCTACGAATGCAGGAAACAGTTAACATTCATGGTGGAGGTGTATCCTTGGGTCACCCAATAGGGTGTAGTGGGGCTCGCATCTTAGTTACATTACTCGGAGTAATCTATCAAAACTTTGTTTTATTAATCATTTAGCTCCATATTGTCTGTGGATTATCTGAGTTATTCTCATCACAAAAGAGCTTAGAAGAATGCTTCATAGTTTTATTAGACAGTTGAAAATGAAATGTTTCCTCCACCAATTGAGCGAGTCATATATGCATTATGTTGCTGCAGATTTTGAGACACCAAAATGGAAAATATGGCGTTGGTGCCATATGCAATGGAGGTGGTGGTGCTTCGGCTCTCGTGCTTGAGCTTATGTAAGTCCTTTTTTATTTTTGTATACAATGTGCTCAATTTGTATTGAACCCTTTAGCTACAATTCATATAAAAGGGGACCCATTTCAAATCTTGGCTGCAAGGCACTCACTAAAGCACAAAAATTGGGAACTGCACGATAACATGAAAATGCAATATTCAAAATCAATCTTTCAAATGGTGCATGCCCTTTTTTTTACTCCAATTTTAAGTCTTAAGTTTGCCGAACCACTATGCAAATTGAAGATATGATGATAGAAGTCATGAAGAGTTAGGCGAGTCACGAGGGAATTTAAGAGTGCTGGAAACTTGAGCAAAAGTAGGGGGATTGGTTAAAATAATGGAAAGCTTGAAATTTATCTGATTTCATTTCCATCATGTTGTCTATGTGTATTAACAGTTAGATTCGTTGAAAATTGATTTAACTTTTTTCATTTTGCAGGGAGGTTCATAAGGTGGGACCGTCTCTCCTGTGACATGGATCGGTCTATTTTCTTGTTGTATAATGCTTTTCTCCGAAAATTGAATAAACAGTGTTAGTAGAATACCGAACTCTATGTTTAGATATCTATAAAACACCCATGTAGCTTTGTTAAAAGTTATTCTATAAAAACTGTATGATGTATACGTGGGAACGACAGCTTCCCGTGGAATCTGATGAGCATTACACGGTTCACGACCAAACAGAGAAATCTAGCGCATAAAAATGCAAGAAAATGCCACGAATGATTCCCTTGAATTGTTGTTCTCTTAGCTCACTCGTGTCCCATGGAAGATCTCTTCTGTCCATGGTTGTTTGTTCAACTTTGATACATGTTCATTTCTACCCCATCTTTCTATTAATGAAATTAATATTTCATTCCCGATTCAGCGTTTCTTCAATAGAATAATCAAAAAGGTTTTGACTTTGGAGGGGATTTCCAACTCTGATTCGGATATTCTATCCATCGCTTTTGTGAATCGATAACACCAAAGAATAACTCACCCCAACTTGAACATTGATTATTATTATTTTTGCAAAATAAAGTCTTTGCTATATAGCAAATGAGAAATTGATCTAATTTCAATGACAAATATACACCCTCACGATCTACCCAAAATAATTTCAATTGGAAATAACATATTCTTTGAAAATAAAACAAGCCAAGGTACGTGCCTTGCAAATAAATACTTGTAAATAATAAATAAAAATGAATTTCAATACCTTTTTAATCAAAATTCTTTTGTAATATATTTTATAGGCCATAGGCTGTAACATTGGCATCGACCAATGATCGTGAACTTCAAATTTCATTGGCTTACGTTTCTAGTTATATGAAGAAAGCTCCTGTTTCGTGTGGGTACTGGGGGAGGAGGATGGAGAAGGAGAGTGTGTGTTGGAGATCGGAGCTGGACGAGATTGGGGAGGAGAAAGAAGGAAGTCTGTTCTCCATTGACGTGGACAGATTGGACCTGGATCGACATCTTCTTCACCAGAATCAGAATTGCGTGTATGTTGGGGTTGACACCAGCCAGAGCAGCATGGACGCCCTCGTTTGGGCGATCAAGCACTCCATTTCTACTTCTTCAACCGTCTGTCTCCTGCATGTCTTCCCGGAGACTCGTTACATTCCCAGCCCCTGTACGCAGTTCTTTCTCTTTTTAAATTTCAAAATCGAGATGGTACCTTGGCAGTGGGTTATACAGAAAATATTAATGGAATTTATTAACGAGGCAACTTCTAGCGCATAGATTTATGACAGAGATGTATGATTAACTTGTATGGAGTTAATGATTAACAGTAGGAAACCTTCCAAAGAGCCAAGTGAGCCCGAAGCTAGTGGAGAGCTACATGGCTCGAGAAAGAGAGATGAAGATGGAGATCCTTCAGAAATTTGTCAACGTTTGTTCTTCGGCCGAGGTACCCACTGTTATCATATTCTGCTTGTGAGGGTGTTGGATTGTTTGTCTGAAAGAATTACAATCCGATAGGTTATGGTAGATACGCTGCTGATTGAGAGCGACGTGGTGGCCAAGGCGCTTCTCTACTTGATCCCAGTCCTCAATATAAGGATGCTAGTTCTGGGGACCTCCAAGCCCGGGTCTCTCTCTCTCTAGTATCTATCTATCTATCTCTAGAATCTTGATGGTGGGTGATGGATTTGGTGACTGTGTGGTTGGAATGCGCAGGAAATCGAGGTCCAAAAGAGGAAGTGAAACGGCAGAGATAGTGTACGAGAATGCGGAGGAGTTCTGCGATGTGAAGATAATATGCCAAGGAAAGGACGTGGGCCGCGAGCTGATGGAGCCCTCTTCTCTGCCCTCCTCTCCCTCCACGGTGCCCAACAACGGAGGTTCCAGGCGGAGCTTTGATGGTGCCAAGAGCTCGCCAGGCGACGATCCACCTCATATCTTCCCAACTTCTTGCTTGTGTTTCACTTTTTTTTGAACCCAACCCATCATCCTTCGTGTAATTACTTGTGTTTGATTATACCCAAAAACATAACAATCAATCTTCCGTGGGAAAACAGGTGAAGTGTGAACAACCATACAATTTTCAGGGCATATAGATATTTCAACTGGGTCTTGACCACTAAAAGCCACAATATATGAAACCAGTTTTCCAAAGAAATGACATTTATAACGTGTGAATATGGTCTAGAAGAAATTCAAACTCGAGGTAGTTCTCAGAACCTCTCTTTTTAGGAGGAGGAGGGGCCTTTTCACTGGTAGAAGTTGTGGGAGAGCATTATGTGAACTGACAGCGCATCTGAGGGAAAGATCAAAGTCGGAGAGCATTATGTGGCCATCTTCTCTAAAAAGCACATTTTCTGGCTTCGGGTCAGGGTACACAATCCCAAGCATGTGAAGATGTTCCATTGCAAGAAGGACCTCTGCATCATAAAATCTGCATTTGAAAAACAGACGCAATTTCCTTTTAATAATGTCCGAGAGAAAACAAAGCTTAAACTGAAGGACCGCAATATTTCTCTTTCTGTTTGGGCACGAAGCAGCTTCTTCCGACTTGCTAGAGACCCTTTATCCATTACTTTCATTGCAAAATAACATTTAGTGCCACTTAATTCTGACAAATAGACGCTCCCAATGTCGCCACAACCCAGCCTCTTCAAGAGCCCCGTCTCTAGCTCTGACGGCTTGTATGGCCTCCCACCTCATGTCATTTGCTTCGTGGGGCTTGTTGATGTCACAGCTGAGGCTGCTACAACTGCTTTCGTCACTTATACCACTGCTTGTGCTTGCTCTACACATGCTGCTCTTCCCACTCTCCACAAATTCAACACGATCACTGATCTTTGCACTTCCACTAGTCTTCCCATGACTGTTTCTTCCATCACTAACTTTTGCTGACGCAGAACTGTCTTCACACTTCCGTAGCCAGACGTTTTCTTTTCTTGATCAATAGGGCTTTCCACAGAGAGAAAAGAATCTATTACACCCGATGTTTCTTCGAGGTCAGATTGACTAAACTTTAGGACTTTCTCATCAGAAACTTCTACCACAATTGGTTTTGAGTTTCCTTGTACCGGTTTTCATGACTGGTCAAGACCAATCGAATCAGATCCGTTTATCTTTTTCCTGTCGAGGAAAGGTCTCATGTCATCAGCCTCGGCAGTCGAAACACCAACAAATTTATTAGGGTGCTTCAACACAGCTCCGGATGCCATGAGATCTGATTAAAAAGTTCAAAGAGAAATCCCAGATTTCAAAACTCATAAGCTTTGGCCTACCCTCCAGAGCACTCCACCTTCTAATACCAGTCCAACATAGTTCCTCCAGAAGCAAAGGTTATCTACAGAAAAACAACACCAGTATGTTTGACCATAACAATTAGAGGCATCCGTGTCTTAGAATCTTTTGGTTTTCAAATCCATTGTAAAATAATTGTCCTTCTAACAAATGACATGCACGAAAAAAATATATATATAGGATTATAATTCCAACTAAGAAGTGAGAACGCCGAAGCATACAAAAAATAAGGATTTGAAGCTTCATTAATAGAATTATTTCGTCGGACGCCTTAAAAGATAGTCCTTACCAAATTGCTTATCCGCTGGACAGCCAAATTGAATAAAAAAAAAAAATTGGCCCAAACAGAAGAAAAAGGGGAAATTTACGCGAAAGAGTTCAAGACAGTGCTTCATCAGAATTTCGAAAGAAATGAAATGTTCGGTACAAAGACTAACGAAAAATGTAACACAAGATGAGAAGGCGAGATTCAAGTACTACAACCAAGAAAAACATCATAAAACTTAGAGAAATGTAGGCTCGGTAAATGTAACCCAGCGTTGAAGAGACGCAAGTAAGATACAGGCCGAACGAAAATGATCGAGTAAGGAGCTCGGACTTCAAGAAAAACAAAGATCCTGGACACAGAATAACAGTGCAGATCGGACGAAAGTAGATCGAAGGCGTATATGCATGGAAATAAATTAAAGCGGTCGAAACCCAGAAAACCAAAGGGCACAACCAAGGGAAAGCGAGAGAAATCCAATACCTTGTTGAAGGTGGAGCGGAAAAGGAGGAAGCTTGTCTCCCAAATGGCTCAACACTTGTGACGAGAGAGAGCGAGCGCGAGCAGCAAAAGGCAGAGCGAAGAGCGTGGTGTGGAGACAATTATTTGGGTTTTAGTTGATCGGAACCGGACCGAAATTGTAAGGAGGCGAGCACAGACCAAGCCAGACCTAAACCCGCATCACCCCGGGCCGGTTCTGCCCACCCTGTCCTTCATAGCTCATACGTTGATCATCTTTTAAGTCCGCCATTTCTATCCCTTCTCTCTGCCTCTCTTTCACTCCTTCCTTTGTCTCTTCTCTCTTAATTCTATACTATGAAATACCTAATGAAGCTCGGGTCGCTCTTTGATCTTTCTACTCCAGAATCTCAATTCTGATTGTTAATAGTCGGACCAGATCGGTCGCAATCAGCTGAGAAGGCCCAACTTGATTCACTTTTCTTTCAGATTGTAGTTCATCTCGAATTGTATCTAGTTCTGGAACGAGCTTTTATGCGTATGAATGTTAGCAACATGGAATTACCTCTCTTCTTTATCAATTTCTAAAACCCTACGCTCTCTGACTACGATTTTTTTGTTTGTTTTTCATTGTCTCAGATATAATTTTGCGACGTTGAAAGTTATGAAAATGTCTGCCGATTTGGTACTAAAAACGACGTGCAGTGGTTGCCAGACGACATTGGATTTGTACGGAAGTCATTGCAAGCACATGACTCTGTGCTTGAAGTGTGGCAAAAGCATGGCGGAGAACCATAAGAAATGCTATGAATGCGGTGCCCCTATCGTTCGCTTAATACGAGTTTGTTCTCGCCCATTGTCTTTCAGCTATAATGTGTGTTGTTACATTATTCGTAGACAGCAATACTAAAAGTTAAATTAAATCATAGCATGGTTATTCATCAGTTCGATAAAAAAAATTATCGTTTAGGTTTTTTGGTCCATGGCCCCCTTGATGACCGTAATTACTGACACATTATTTGATTAAATACTTGCAAAGTCTTATATTCCATAATTCCAATCGATGAAGTTTTCCACTATCTGTGTTTAGGATTATAATGTACGTGCTAGCTCAAGCAGCGATAAGTCGTACTTCATAGGTAGGTTTGCAAGTGGGTTACCAAATTTTTCAAAGAAGAAAAGTGCCGAGAACAAATGGTCTTTCCACAAAGAAGGTCTTCAAGGACGCCAAATCACTGATGCCTTGAAGGTAAATTTTGTTAAATAACTTAATTCATGTTGCTTGCTTCCTTCATTCAATTCTTTTTATAATCACCATATTGAATTTTTATTTTTCCCTGTTTTTTGTAAAATAAGAAGAAAGTTTCATTTCACTTAGAAATTTTTAATTCAACTTCTGCCGTGGTGTGATAATTAATACTATGTCATTTCATGAATGAGGTTGGATGATTCTTTGCTAAATTGCTCGTGGAAGCTTGAAGCACATGCATGATGACATTTGTATGAACATGTATTTTAATCAACATAATAATCTTCTCTTTTAAACCTCTGTCCTTATAGAGAAAACTAAGAAATGATTAAATCTGATAAGAGAGTCTAGCATATAGTTCATTGTTCTGGTCGTTAATTAAAACCAGTGTTTGCAAAAGATGCTGCCATCAATAATATTGGATGGTAATTAGGAGACAAAGTGCCTTGCTAAATTGTTTAAGGCATTCGGTCCACAAAATTTGGTGGCCCATCCAAGAAATGTGTAGATGTCGGTTGGCAGTCAATGCAGTGCAATTATGCACACGCCGTGATGTGCAACCGGAGCACACCACGGACCTAGCCTCGATGAGCACGAAAGATTTTACTAACTTAGTTGCTCATTTTGCAGGAAACATAGTCTCGGAAATGCCTTCCGAACATGATCGATATCGACCTAAAGTCTCGATCACATGGTGTCCGACTACTCTCGGCCCCGACACGTCCAACGACTAACATCCCGATCACCTACCGACATCCAACGGACAAACAGCCGTCGACGCTACCGACATCCAACGGACAAACAGCCGTCGACGTGGCTGAAGGAAATAAGTGGCCGACGTGGGAGAACGCTCAATCCAATCCTCTCGGATCCCGCGTTTCTCCCATGAAGACCGAGTCCTCGGCCCCCTAATGTCGAGCCCCGACCACATTTTTATTTAACCAGCAAATAAACCTTGGAGAAAGAAGAGAAAGCAGTCCAAAGAAAAAGAACGCACAACCCACCGTCAAAGGCCCACAAAGAACCGCCGCAGCCGAACCACGGTCAAGCCACGGTCCACCCTCGGTCAACTAGGAGACCTTGATCAAATCTTATCGGTCACTTTACTTAAATCCTTAAGTAATCTGATTATTTGGTCAAGGAAATGACAAGGTTCGAATAAGCACACAATGATTTATCGGTGTCCGAGGCATAGACACCTGCAGTGCACGCCTCAAGACATCAACGGCCAACCGAGGCTTTACATCAGAATTACCCGTGCCCATACCTTCTTTCGGACCACCTAGGAGCGCCTGAAGTCACATTTTCAAAATGGCACGGACATATCCCTTGATGTCCGGAGAGAGGTTCAACCGGCTGCATTTTGAAAGCGCTTGCGCGCGCCCATAAGCTGTTCATGGAACCACCGGCGGAACACCAGAGATTTTCATTCAAAAGAGACCGCGTTCAAGCTGCCTGAATCATCAGAGGAGCGTCTGGCAACCACATTTCAAAATGGCCCGCGCAGATCCCTTGATGTCCGAGATATGGTCATCTCCGGGTCGCCATTTTGAATCAGCCGCGGGCACCTCCGAGCCATCGGCAGAAACTGAAAGGTCCGCGTCCGAATTCAGCCATGAATCTCCTCACTCGCTCAGGCTAGGTTCATCCAAGAGTTTAAATTCAAAATGGCCCGCGCTGATCCCTTAATGTTCGAGATAAAGTCAACCACGGGTCACCATTTTGAACATATTGCGCGCGCTCCCGGACTATCGGCAACAACCGACGACATTCATTAAAAAATGGTCTGCGCGCGCCTTCATCTGGACAACCTAAGGCCATCCAGAGGCTCCATTTCAAATTGGCTCAAACAAATCCCGCAATGCACGGAGGAAGGTCAACCTCAGTCGACATTTTGAACAAGCCGCGCGCCCACACGAACCATCGTCGGTCAACCGACGATTCAAATTCAAATAAAACCGCGCGCGCCCACATTCATGTCAACCAAAGGTCAACCGAAGACTTTATTCCAAAATAGCCCGAATAAATCCCACAATATTCGGATCATGGTCAACTCGGTCGCCATTTTGAATAAGCTTGCGCACACTCACGAGCCATTGACGGCCAACCGAGGAACCAGACCACGTGTCACTTCATTCTGACCACCGAGAGTATTTTAGAAGCCCCTTATCCAAATTGGCTCGAACCAATCCTTCATTGTTCGGAGTTTATCCTACCCGGTGCAACCTCTCGGTCAACAACGGGTCTCCCTCGGTCAAGCACGGTCTTCATTCAAATTCAGCCGCGCATATCTTTAATGGATCGAGCCTTCAGTCGAAGATGAGCGTCCTAGGTCTTCATAAAGTCAAAGAAGATCTTCCTGAAGCTAATCTTAGGCGTTCATGTAATCTAAGGGCCTAAATGTCTTTCATCTCTTTTTACGTTTTTAGCATTTAAGTGTATCAGCCTCACACTTTAAAGGCATAGAAAATTTTAATAAAATTGTGCATTGCACCTTCTTCATTTCAGTTGAAGCTCTTTCCGACGCTCCTTCTCCGGTGAGTGATATCCGGCCAAGTGTGTCAACTCTCGTGAGTGTGATTGGTGAGTCATATCTGAACACTATCGAGGTCTACCAAGACGAACACTTTGATTGCTCANAAATGAGCATAACTTTCTATACACAACTCCAATAGAGTAGATCTACCTATGAATCTTCTTAACTAGATGTCTACTACAACTTTGTAGAAGAAACCTTTGCCAATTAGGCTCTTCTATGACATAATATGATTCGAACACAGAAACTGCTCCGTTACAAAATTCTAACCCGACATTTGTTACCAATTCTTGGGTTCTGAGATTCATAACTTTTTCGATATGTTTCTAATTTAAGATATTCTTGTTTCTGTAGTTTCATTTGCTAATCTATTAAATTTCATTAGAAGAAACCAACTTCATGTGAAGACCCTAAAACTTCGGAATTAGGTAAATACCAAAACTTTTTTTGATTCGTCAATTTATTACTTCCAATGTGTAATTTCGTCTTCATATTCATCTTTTCTTAGCTCATTTCATTATTTAACTATAAAATATTATATATTCGCATAATGTTATTGTACATAAAAAGTTAGGTGTTATAGTCCTATACAAGCTTCCCTCTCTAAGATTTTTGGTTGGGCTGAAAAATGATATGAATGGGTGTCGCCCTTTAGATTAGTCTTTGCATTTGGTGAAGGAAGAACAAACAAGTTGATGTGAAGTATCTCTCACTAAGTTGGACTGAAAAATTGGTCGAGGATTGTTTTGACTTGGCTGAGTCGAAAACAATGGAGGTTAACTGAAAATTCAATGAAGTTAATTATAAGGGAAGTGTCAAGCTTTTTAGTGAAAATAACAAAGAGACTGGCACATGAGTTTGGACATACACCTTAGTTCGTTCAATTTTGTTTGGGATTGAGGAAAATCTAATCGCTGCTGAGACACGAAGATTTAACTACCTACTCAAGACCAAGGGGAGAATATTGTTGAGTAATGAAAGAGGAGCAATGTTAGGAGTAGTATTGTGAGTTGTTAGGGAATGTGATACGATTCGGCTATACAAACAGCGGGGATTGCTTTTCAATAGCAGAAAACACGTGTTTTATCTCAATAATGCAGTTTTTCCTTCATGTAGATTAGTTTTTAATATTTTATTGTGTGGAATCTGATTTTCTTAGATCCTTAAAGGACGATGAGATTGATAGATTTGGTGTATTGCTTCGCAAAATCCATGAGGGTTCATTGGGAGAGGAATGGTCACAAGATAATTTAGTGGGTTCACATCAAGGATGGCTTGTTTTGGGTTGTAATACTAAAAATATTTAACTATTTAGAAAATATGTTTCTTTTTGATGGAAGTGTGGAGTTCTAAAGCCTCTTTTGCTGCTATTTTCTTTTGGACGTCTGTAGTGAACCTTTTATTATTGTTTAACCATCTTAAGTCTAAAGCCTCTTTAAACTGCTTGTAAAGATTTATGTGGTTTGTGCTTTTTAGCTAAACTTATTGTTATGTCTTTTATCATTACTTTGTACCAAGATATCTTAATAGTAAATTTGTACTTAATAGGAGAAATACAAGAATAAACCATGGATCTTGGAAGATGAAACAGGTCAATCTCAGTATCTTGGTCAACTTGAGGGTGCACAATCGGCAACATATTACCTACTAGTGATGCAAGGCAAGGAGTTTTCTGCTATTCCTGCTGGTTCATGGTAAGTTATATGTATTATTTGGTTCTGGCAGGGAATGCTGAAATAGTTACCTTTTAATTTTACTGCGTTCAATTATCAAGTTGAACAGTATGCCATCTAATAATTGTAAGGTCCTGAAGACTGTATTCTTTTACTCTGTGATATGGTTGTTGATTTGCAGATGTAAGCTTTTAAACTTCCATGTCAATCGTGGGAGTGAAGGCTATTTGATGATTGAATCTTTAGGTATAACTTCAACAATGTTGCTCAATATAAGCAACTCACACTGGAGGAAGCAGAAGAGAAAATGAAGAACCGAAAGAAGACTGCAGATGGATATGAAAGATGGATGATGAAAGCTGCAAATAATGGCCCTGCTGCATTTGGTGAAACAGAAAGGTTTGATGAGAAGGATACCGGTGGTGCTAGTCGTGGTCGTAAGAAAGGATCTGGTGATGATAACGAAGGTAATGTCTCAGATAAAGGAGAGGAAGAGGAAGAACAAGAAACCATGAGGAAGGATAGATTGGGGATCAATAGAAGGGGCGGTGATGATGATGAGGAAGGTCCTAGGGGAAGGGATCATGACTTGGATGATGATGATATTGAAAAGGGCAAGTATTTGATATTCCTACTTTCTTACACAAACTTTGGACAACGGAGTTTCTTCTCCATAAAAAATTGCATCCCATCAATTATTACATGAAATGTCCATTTACAACTTGAGCAAAGTGCACAATAAATAGAAGCTTTAAGTTGCGTGTAGCAAAGGCCCCTCTTTATTTGGTTTGTCTGATCTAGTGTCATCAAATTAGCAAGAAAAATAGAGTTGCAGCACTCTGCTCCTTGCTACTAATTACAAAATGATGATCACATGTTTTATCAACTTTTAGGTGATGACTGGGAACTTGAAGAAATGTTCACTGATGACGATGAAGCAGTTGGCAATGATCCTGCAGAAAGAGAAGATTTAGCACCAGAAGTTCCTGCCCCCCAGAAATTAAGCAGGTTTGTTTCTAAATCCATCTGCCAACATGTTTCCCTCAATTATTAGAATTAGTGGATGCAAGCGTGGTATGGGCAGACTTGAGCCAGAATAGTTAAAATAGTAGATGAAATAAATTTTCGCTGGTTGTGTTGTTTGTCTAACAAATGTGAATGTCACTCGTTGCTTTTCTGTTTGACAGGACGAAGATGATGAGGTTGAAGATGATGATGAGGGAGGAGGACTAAGCAAATCTGGGAAAGAGCTAAAGAAATTGTTAGGACGAACTGGAGGTCTGAATGAATCAGATGCAGAGGAAGATGATGATTCAGATAAAGTAAGCATAATTAAACCAATTTGCTACAAAAATTTATGAGGCTTAGAAGTAGTCTGATGCTCTATATAGTTCTTATCATCTAGTGTATTTAATATATTTCATCTTCGTTTTAGATGGTTGAAAAGTTTGTTTTCTTGCGCATTCTTTTAACTGGTGGGGCAGGTCATTCTTTCTCATTGTCTTGGTTTTTTATTTCAAATAATTTTTGGACGAATATAAATGCATATCAGAAAAGAAATGTGTCATCTAATTCAGTGTAGGTTTATTTGTTTCCTCGGGGACAGATATTTCCGCTAAAAACACATGCACGATGGTTAGTAGAAAGAGAGAATCTTTTGATAATGGACTCTTGTCATTTTGGGAGTTTTATGGTTACAGTCAAATGGTTGGGATTTTATGAAAAAATCTTATGATTGGACTTTTTTTTTCTTTCTTTTATTATTTGGCAAATTTAAGACTCTGATTGAAAATGGGCTTATGCTTTCAAGTTATTTTGGAAGTTTTTCTTTTTAATAACAGCTATTTTGGCTATTTACTGATCTTATGAAAGAAGCTGGTATTTTCTGTTGTTTTGTGGAATTCTTTTGTTCAGTTTGAATCAAAGGAAAACCTGTATTAACATTTACTTTTTGGGGAGTTCAGAATGACGAGGATGTGAATTTACCTTCTGCACCTCCAAAGCAGAAGGATGCACCTAAAGAAGAACCCGCCGACAACAGTCCTTCGAAAGCTGCAGTATCTGCGTCTGCTCTTGGAACTTCTTCCACAACGAAGGCAGCAAAGGGAAAGAGGAAGTTGAATGGTGGTGAGGACGTGAAAGTGTCAAGTGCACCTCCGAAGAAGGTGAAGACAGAAGCTGTATGTTATAACTGAACTGCATTCCTATTCTACTCAATTTAGACTTGAAAATTTGCTTACACCACGTTCCCTGTTTTGTGAATCAGGAATTAAAATCATCAGTTGTGGAGGAAGAATATGTCAACTCTAAAGATGGCGTTCCTTCGAAACATTCATCTGCAGCTGCCAAGGAGGGGCCGTCCCCTACTGGGCCTGTTACAGAGGAAGAAATACAGGCAGTTTTAATGCAAAAGACACCTGTTACTACACAAGATCTTGTCGCCAAGTTCAAGGCGAGATTAAGATCTGCAGAGGTATGCGGCATCAATTTATTGGTCAAAACAACCAGTCGGCTTTCAGTGTTTATGCTTTGGAAAGACTGAGGAGTGATTCGAGATTAGATAGCTTATTTTTTCTATAGTTTCTTTCAAGATTTTATTCGGGTGAACACTTTGCACCGATAGTTGCTCTTATATGAGAGCGATAAATGGGTCTTCTGACTTCTAAGACGGGTGCTTGGGTGCACTATAAGCAGACATTTACCCTCTCACATGCTGACAGATCGGAGTGTGAAGGCTCTAGAGGCAAGAGATTTTGAGGATCCAAAAGACTAATGGGCCAAGCTACGTTGCTTTGAGATAGAAGTCTATCAGATCTGCCTCCTATCTTCATTCTAATATGTTTTTATGATGTAACATTTTATCCTCTTTAATGAATCCATAACAATGACAACTTGTCGACTCATGGCAGGTGGCACAAGAGACCAAGTTTCCACAGTGCCAATGGCAGGAATTACAAATCTACAACGTTAAAGTAGTGGATCACAAGTCAATTATTTGGCAATCTTTCCAAATCAACTATATATAAAAGTATCTAGAATTCTAGAATTTCTAGAAAACGAATTCAAACTCACTTGGCACAATAATAATAGCAGTGGATGGTCCACATCTATTATTTACACACAAGCTTAGCTCAAATATAACAAACCTGGAGAACCAACCCAACACCCCTTTCCTCATTCGTACGGATTTTTAAACTTCTTCAACAGATCGGGGATGTCATAGGCAAGCATGTCGTCCACAGCTTGAACCATTTTGGGCTTGAATTTCTCAAATCTATCCATGTTGTGGCAATTCAACACCTCCCGGAACTGCTCCACTGCTGGAAAGTCCCCTGCTGCTAAATGATACTCTCTTTGGACCTGTACTTCACAATTGTGTCTCCTTTATGCAACTTACTATAGCATCTCCATTATTTTTCTTCCTTTTGACTTAATATTGCTCGGTTGTCATTATCTAAACTTATTTGCTTAAACATTTTAAAACTAAGACACTCTTCTCCAGAGACATGACTAATCAAGGCTTTCCTTGGGTCTTATCTAGAAATTCAAGTTCAGATGAAGAGAGATATGAAGAGGGACTTTACCTTCCTAAACTCTTCTTCAAGGTTATCACTTAGTCTTTGCTGAGCTTTAGCTTTTCCCATCACCGATGGCATCTCCTTCTTAAGGTGACTAATTATGTAGGCATGAATCTTAGCAGCTCTAGCTCGCTTTACAAATTCATTTATCTGTCACGTGGAAATGCAATATCGACTATTTTTCCAACATTTTTATTTGAAAGAAAATTATATCTACTCTGCGAAGATACTTGATTGAGAAATGAAAATATGTTGATCATACTCGACGATCACAAGCTTTTTTTGGAATATCAATCAAATCGGAGAGAAGATCATCCTGTTCTTTCTTGAAAAGATCTAGTCCAAGTGGTCCTGCTGCTTCATCGATTGGTTTGTCATTGAATGACCTGGCCATCCAACATCATTAATCAAATAATCTTCAAATCAAACGAAGTTTAAGAAAAGTTATGATTAGTTCATATTCATTTAATGTTAAGTAATTTCTGCATGTAATTATCTAGATGTCTATAGCCATTCAGGGTAAAATGATAGGCATCTGGTTAAAGTATGAAACTAGAATTGAAACCAACCCGATATAAACACGAATAACCTCTGGAGTATTCAACACTTTACCAAGAGACCACATAAGAGCTCCATACACCCTCATCAACTGCATGTGCACATTAGAACATACTCACCATATATTTCTTACTAAGCAAAGAGAATATTTCTTGAAAAAATCGTACTTGTTGACTATCCACTTGGTCCGCTTTGTTAAGAACTACACGGATTTTGTCATCATGGCCTCGAAGTGAGGATATTACACGCTTAAATTCATCACTGATATCAAGCTTATGGGGATCAAATAGAAGAAGTATCAGATCGCATTTGGCTGCAAACCATGATATAACTCCAGTGAAATCATAGCTTCTTTGAGTACGTTGTTTTTCTCCAGATAAAACTCCCGGGGTGTCTACAAATGTAATTTGGTCCAAAAGCTGCAAACATATTAGAGAATTTTAGATTCCACATTGAGTATCGCCGATTTGATCTATAGTCATGAGAACTTTGAAAATCATGTATCGTTTACAAAGAATAAAAGACAACTCACAGGATTTGGCATTTGAGAACACTCAAATTTCGACAAAAATGCTCCACCGAAGGGCGTTAAACCACTGAATGGCATATCTGCATGAACAGCAATAGTGTTCCCGGGAATAGTGCGTTCATCAGGTCCAGACTGTAGAATCACAATAATATGAAGGAAATACCATGCATTGAAATAAATCTTAAAATAAATAACATAGACATCTGCAATCCAATTCTACTACAAGAAATTTGGACAATTTGTAAGAAGAGTAATGAACATCAAGCTGAACATATATTATTTACAAGTGAAGAGTATAAAAACATCCACCAAATAAATAAATTTCATAGAGATTAATGGGAACCTTTATTTGAACACGATTATTTCAATTAATATTAATTCCAGTTTCTTCATTAATAATAACAAGAATAAATGTACTTTTCCTTCCATAAAACTAAACTATTGTGAAAAACTAAACTATAGAGAATTACTTAAAACATAAATATTAAATAGCATTTGCCAAAATATGTAAAACCCAAATAAAGAACCGACACAATAAAATTTTCATCGGTATCTTTTGTAGTTGATTAATGCCCTGTATAGAGTTGGCATAAAAAATTGTTAATGAAGCTCTCTAATTATGTTTGATAACTATAATGTTTATTTTTTTAATAGTCCACAATTCATTTCAGACTCAAAGTACTACTTATTACTTATCAGATTACCTTTGAATCCTAACATATGCAAAAGGTGATTATTAAATAAAAAGGATGACAACAATAAAAAACAATTGTAAGAACGAAAAAAAACAAGAGATGGTATCATACCATGACAACAATGAATCCTAACATAAACAAATGGTGATTATTAAATAAAAGATAAGACAACAATAAAAAAAAACATAGTTGTCAGAATGAAAAGAAAACAGAATGGTCTTATACCATGACAACAATAAATCGATCAGTAGTAGGCTCAGGTCCAATATGAGCTCCTGGTCACAAAGAAAAAAAAAATAATGGGAGACATGGCTAACTTTTACCTTTATCAGTATCATTGAAGTACAAAGAAAATACAAATCAAGAGCTACTAACCTGGATAATTGCATCGTAGTATATGTTTAAGAAAAGTTGTTTTCCCAGTTGAATACTGCCCCAAAAGCATCACCATTGGTTTTGCATCAAAATCACTATTAGTCTGCGAAGTTCACCCAAAAAATAAAGCATGTTCTTGTAACTATTATGGGAAGAGTGCTATAAAATGAGTGAACAACTCTTATCAATAACCCTAATTTAGTGAACTCTTAAATCTGACCCTCGTAAGTATAATATTAAAACATTTTTTTTGTGAAATTACCAACAATGGAGATCCGAAATCTTGGAATTGATATGCGATTTCCAATGGCTTCAGTTTTTCTATGTATAACCTCTTTAAACCATCAATTATTGATGTAACTGCTTCTTGGGGTAACTGAAAAGTGAAGTAAGATGAAAATTGACATTAGACTGCGAAGACAACAACCAGGGGCCGTGGTAACCAATATAAACTACATTCAGACGAGGAAAAAGAAACAACTGCCATTTATTTTATATCAACATACCCCAAAATAAAAGTTATAGCTGAACAACTACTTGAGGAATTGATTACAAAAAGATCACATTCAAAAATTTTCATGAACGTAAATGTGCATTAACAGAAAACCAATATGTATTTTTAAATTCCTATCACAAAACCAAAGACACATGTAATTTATAGATGATTATAAGGAAATTTATTTTTGCAGTTTACAGGATTGATTTGCAAAATTTTATGATAAAAACTTCTAAATTCACTTATCCAATAGTTTTATCAATATCTTTGGTAGATTCTCTTAAAGGAACTCATAAATTACTTTCTTCACAGGCTTCGAAGCAAACCACTGCGCTGACGATGGCTGTTGAGGTTGAGATATTTCTACACAAGCAGTACCTGATTCAAACAAGTGATTGAAAGCAATCTACAAATCAAAAGAATTCAGATATGCTACCAGTTATAACGGGATGAATTTTTTTTGTTAAAGCCTTGGTAGCCTGAAACAAGATAAACAACCTACAATTACAGATTTTTCATCAAAACGACAACAAACCCTGACGAGGAAGATGTCATACAGCTATCAAGGCATCCACTCCTTCCATCGATGGAGGTTTAATATTCTCTAAATCAACTGCAGAAATTTACAACCAGCATCATAAATAGATTCCTAGTTTCCAGGATGAAATTTTATTCTGCATGGCTATACTGGAGAAAGTTAAGCCCAAATAATAAAATTTATCTTTCCTAGAAAGCCGAAAATCGCTGTATTGGTTACTATGTCTATTGTCGACTTCTATGGGATAAGTAATTGGATCAAAATATGACTAACAAACCCTTAAAATATATTTTAAAAAATTGTTCTTTAAATGCGGTTGCTGTAGGCATGCTGGAAAAGTCCTGAATTGAATAGATTCTAGAAAGAAATGTCCACAAAAGCATTAAAAAATTTATTAAATCTAAAATAGAGAAAATGGTCAAAGGGTATAGAGACTTATTTCTCTCCCAATATCCTAAATTTCTCTGCCTCCCTATCTATCTCTTACTGCTCCTCTTTATTCATTCTCATCTAACGTATCTCCATTAAGATCATCAAAGATTCAGACTATATATATGATATCTTTAACCATCTAATAATTCAAATGCAAACTAATAAATATAAGTACACTCAAGTATCCTCCAATAATGACTATATAATGAAATTTAACTAATGTATATTCACCATGAAACATGACTCATTTCCAATTATATGCCAAAATCCCAATGTCGTGCATTCTCAATCAGAGCGCATATTCCATAATGCTTTGGGCTCCTGATAGATGGCTGTAAGTGCTTTAGGTTTTTTAATCTACTGATTTCTTATAGCCATATATATTTCATATTCTAGTTTAATCTTTCAGAGCGATGAGTTACTTTAGCATCTGTACTATTTAAAAGATAAAAGCAATCATTGTTCAAAGAAGACAATACTTATGCTGTTTTTATTTTAAAAAATTATTATTGGTCCTGCTATGTTCCTACTAAAGAAAAAGGTGATGTCAATTCCACCATTCAACTTGCCTGCATCTAGATTATCTGATCGCAAGTCATATCCTGCTTGTGCTTTGGAAATAAGCTGGCCATGATAACAATCGTATGTAAGCTACAGAGCCATAAACAGATCCAAACAGAAATGTCGTAGTTCAAGATTCTAGGGTAAAACCTGCATTGCAGCGATGAATTCCTTTAAACTTAAATATCCTTGTCGTTTAGAATCTGCAACCGCCCAAACCTTTAAAAAATCGAATCATGTAAAAATCATTTGACAAGGCAAGCAAGCTTCTTGTGTCACGTGAATGTTTATGATGGACTTGATAATCGAAATTATCAATTCAAGTGAAGGAACTTCACATAAAAGTGTATGTGATAAGAATGACCAGATATTGATCTAAAGAAAACCTGCTTGAGCTCTGAACGAGAAAGTTGCGACATAGCAAAGAATTTCGAGGCGTCGTTCCCAGTGATACGGCCATCACCATCTTCGTGAAAATGGAAACAATAAAATCGATATCAAACGCAAACTTAAAAAAGAAGATGAAAATTATAAAATCTTATGTGATGAAGAAAAAAACCTGAATCAGCGATGTCAAACCATTCCTGATAGATCTTCTGTTGCTCGTTAGAACACAGCCGCAGCGCACTGAAATTGATCTCCATCCTGGAAGACGATAAAGAGATGGGAAAGGAATTGGAAAGGGGAAGGAGTTCGTTTTTCATAATTTATACCCACTTATGGTCAAGTTTCGGCGCTTATTTTTGAATTCAACACATACGACGTCGTCTCTCCATATGCTGAGCGGGATATCGAGATTTGAATAAATGAAAACCGATTGGTTATATTTGATTTCACATAAAATTTCATTATTTTTGATGCATAAATATAAATTTCATTTCGAAATAAATTCGTCAATTAACATCTTAAAGGGCACTGTATAAGTTTAAACTCCGCTTATCCATTCTCCTTCCTAGTCTCTCTCCATTATGTAGATGAAGAGGCACAATTATTATCGATCATCAAAATGTTTAAATTTTGATCTATCAAGACGGCGTAATTTTCCTGCTTTCAACTTTTCGTTGGGCATGGAACCGAATTAGAGCTAAAAGATTAAGTCTGGTTCTTGTCGGTTATGCTAAAAAAATAAATGCTAATTTCAAGTTTATTTTCTCGAAATTAGATTTATCAATTCAATCTTCTTTTAGTAAAGAAAAACGAAGAAACAAAACTAACCCACCATGCTCTCTAACTAATAACCCTACCTAAGACCTCACTATAACGTATCGAAAAATAGTTCATATAATGTGTTGTTATTAAATATTCTAATCAAGTACGATCATGCGATCGTATGAGAAAAACTAGAAGGTTTGTGAGCATTATATTAAAACTAACACCCTTCAATATATTCTAATGAAGCTATAATATATTCTTGTATGAGAAAAAGACAAGAATGTTTGTGAGCATGCAGGACGACAACAAAGGAAGGGGGCATGCGATCATTATCTCCTCCTTTCCACCCATTACCACATAAATTTAGTCTCCCCTTTGTCTTCCATTTCTCCTCCACAGATATTCCCTTATTTTTTTTGTATTCAAATCCTTTTCTATTATTATTTATTTATTTTGTTCTATTGGTGCTTTGTTTTGAGCTACTCTCGATTACCCGTTCTTTAATTAGACGCCGATCATTTCTTCATTTATTTCTACATAATTGAAAACAAGTTAATTTTCCTTCCGTCAAAACTCGTGATAAACTCTTATTACACTGTTATTCTCNGACCTACTGCTTCGAGTCTCCATAGAAGAGGAACTACTACCATAATATCTTGAAAACAGAGGATCTTTTGCTAGTGGTGCTCTGAAATTAGTTGAAGTTGATTGCTCAGCCTCAGAACCTTGATACTCCAAATATAATCGTCGTAGAAGAACCTCAATTTCCTTTTGAAATAAACTACATCGATCGTCCCCCAATAGAATCTTCAGACAAAGTTGGAGCAAAGTGGTTTTGCATCTTGGATCAAATATAACTGCAACCCACATAATTTTATTGAGTCTATCAAAGTTGCCCCAGTACTTTTCAAATTTATCAATCATTCCATGAGCCATGTTTTTCAGTAATGGATTATCTGACTCAACATGTTTTTGGATATTAAGTTTCAGTCGGCATGCCTCAGCAATATACATGGCAGAAGTCACATACTGAGATCCTGATGCTGCAATTGTCGTATCATGGAAGACATCGAAAAACTTACAAAAAGCGCGAACATCACTCCAATCCTCATCTGTAGGAGGGCCAGCCTCTCCCATATATGCCACGAATTGACTGTCACATTCAGCTAACTTATCAAATGCTGGTGCATACTTTTCAGCCCTATCCAACATCAGAAATGTTAAGTTCCATCGAGTAGGGCAATCAAGCGTGACATTGGCCTTATATGTTATTTTCATAGCATCAATACAAAATTTAAACTTCTTCAAGCGTGCTGGAGAAGATTTCACATACCTCACAACTTTGTGTACTCGACTAATTGCTATTTGATGGTCTCTAAGCCCTTCGTTAACAATTAAATTCGTGATATGGGCGAAACATCGAACATGAAGATGCGATCCATCTAAGACCAATCCATTCAAATGCCTCAAACTCTTCACTAAATGTTGAATAGCGACATCATTTGAGGAAGCGTTATCTACCGTCGCTGTAAAGACATTCTCGATCCCCCATTGCCGCAAACACTGGACCAATAATTTTCCAAGTGTTTCGCCTTTGTGGTCGCCAATTTTCCAAAAATTCAATATCCTCTTATGCAATTTCCAATCCCCGTCTATGAAATGAGCCGTCAAAACCATATAGCTCATATTTTGGCTTGATGTCCAAGTGTCTGTGGTTATGGAAATTCTCTGACTACTATGAGTAAAAAATTTTTTCAACTTCAGCTTTTTCTTGTTATATACAGCTTCGATATCTCTTGAAGCTGTTCGTCGAGAAGGAACAACAAACTCGGATCGAAGAACAGAACAAAACTTCCTAAATCCTTTATATTCTACCATTCTAATAGGTAGTTCTTCCGCTATTAACATACGAGCAAGAGCTTCGCGTGCTTCTGCTTGAGTACAAGTCGAGACAACGGTAGATGAGCTTGCAACCCCACTAACCGGACTAAACGGTAGTGTCGTCTGTGCTGCATCTGTGGTCAACAAATATTTCTTGCAGCTCTTCAAATGTTTAGTCATATTTGAACTGTCAGCTTTCTTTGAATGACATAAATATTGATGCCCACAATAGTTGCATGCGGCCTTAGGTTCCTCCTTATCACAACCATCGACCACAGTAAAATGGTTCCAACATGCAGACCTTAACGTTCTTTTTTTTTTACTCAGAAGCAGTAAAAGCAGCAGCGGTCGAAGGAGCAGAACTGTCAATAGAAGCAGATGTCGTATGTTCCATCTTAATTTCAAACTGAAAGAAAACAAAACGACATTGATATGAAAAGAATTAGTCAATGAAAACTAAAATAATATGCAAAACCATGATCCCCACTCAAACAAACCAATTATCCGATCAAAATGCTTAATTTGCTTAAACCTAATATGCAAAACCATGGTTCTAACAATCGATCAAAATGCTTCCCGGGAACTAAAATAGCACTATGGTAAACAATTAAAACAACTCTGTTAACATTTTCAGTAACTAAACAACACAAATTATTTCGGAACTTCGGATAATTAATACTTTTCATGACGCAGACAATTAAAACAACTGTAAAGAATCAATCAACTAATTAAATGAGATTTCGGAGTTCAGACTCTTCGGACGGAGATGATTGATTACAGAAGCAGAAACAGAAACAGAAAGAAACATCAGGAGATTTCGACCTAAAGAGAAACAGAAACAACAAAAACAGAAACAGAAACGAAACAGTCTTCGGATGGGGTTACCGGGTTTGGGAGTTAGGGTTAGAACTGGATGTTGATGCAGAATCAGGAGATTTCGACGATGGCGGTGATTGTAGCGGTAAAGGCGACGAAGATCTGGTAGCTGGTAGGTATTCTCTGGAAAGAAATCGATTTGAAAAAGACGAAATTATGAGGCAGGGGTGGGCGAATTCTCGAAATCCGATAACATCCGAATCCGACAATAACCCGAAAGTCGGATTGAATTTTCACTAGCTTCACCGATTATCCGATCCGATCCGATCCGATCCGGGTGGGATCAGATTCGCCCACCCCTATGCACCATTATTATCGATCATCAAAATGTTTAAATTTTGATCTATCAAGACTGCGTAATTTTTCTGCTTTCAACTTTTCTTTGATCATGGAGCCGAATTAGAACTAAAAGATTAAGTCTGGTTCTTGTCAGTTATGCTAAAAAAGTAAATGCTAATTTCAAGTTTATTTTCTCGAAATTAGATTTATCAAGTCAATCTTCTTTTAGTAAAGAAAAACGAAGAAACAGAACTAACCCACCATACGCTTGATAACCCTACCTAAGACCTCACTATAACATATCGATTTGGCACTCAAATTTTTGACCTGTGAAAAATAATTCATATAATGTGTTGTTATTAAATATTTTAATGAAGTTTGGGTATTTTTTCCAATAAATATTGAACTAAATATAGGAAGTCTTCCAATATGCTCGCTAGAATGCTATAGTGATGAAAATTAGATTAAATTTATGTTATGCAGCCGTTTCTCGAATATATCAAATAACACTTTAGGAGAAAATTGGAGTTTTAAGTTTCACTTTTCAAATTAGACATTTTCCATTTTCTTCCAAATTTATGAATGGCGTTGATCGCATGAGTCAATTTGGATTGAACAATTAGTTAGTGAATCTAAGAATGAAACTAGGTGCGGTGCTAGTAGTTGGTCATACGAGAAAAAGACAAGAATGTTTGCGAGCATGCAGGACAAAGGAAGGGGCATGCGATCATTATCTCCTCCTTTCCACCATTACCACATAAATTTAGTCTCCCCTTTGTCTTCCATTTCTCCTCCACAGATATTCCCTTATTTTTTTGTATTCAAATCCTTTTCTATTATTATTTATTTGTTTTGTTCTATTGGTGCTTTGTTTTGAGCTACTCTCCATGACCAGTTCTTTAATTAGACGTCGATCATTTCTTCATTTATTTCTACATAATTGAAAACAAGTTAATTTTCCTTCCGTCAAAACTCGTGATAAACTCTTATTACACTGTTATTCTCAATTTTAAATGAATTATACATGTTTATTTTGATCCGTGTTCATTTTGAAGCCCCTCTAATTTGGTATGCGTCTCCAAACTATGGGTAAGTGCTTGTATCATGGATTGTGATTGGCATGCGCCAAAATCAGAAACAACGTGTTATTTATGATTCTTGTACTTGAATCACATGATTTATATCAAAGTGAGTACATCATAATTGATACGCGTAGCAAGTCATGGAAACATAATCCATCCCTCTTTGACCTACTAGTTAGTATGAGTTTTGTGGGTGTTTTAGTTTGACTTTTATAGAATATATAATTTAAATATCGTGACTAAAAAATCAAAATGAAGATGACTTCAGCTATGGATTTTAGTTTTCGTCCCACAGTTCAAAGTTGAGTCAGACATATTAGTTTATATAAAATTGAAATTGAATTGAACCAATTGAATAATCAATTTGAACCGAAATTACGGTTGATTTTTGATTTGCATGATTACGATCCGAACAACAGACGAGTTGGACGGGTCAACCCGATTTCCACCCGTGGCTGAAACCTAAAAATAGTTTTATCATTAGGGACCCTTAACACGAGTGGATAGACCCAACCCAGCTCACTCCTCTCTCCCTCTCGCCCCCTGGTAGGCTCCAAGATGACGAGAGAAAAGCAAACATTCTCACCGCACAATCATGGAAGAAGCAGCGGGAGACCCCCAGCGTCGCCGGAGTTCGAGTTCTGGATGGTCAGAAACCCCTCTTTTCCCCAAACTAATCTTCACTCCGCCGATGAGCTAATCGTCGACGGCGTTCTCCGTCCTCTCAACCTCTTACGGCGCCACAGCGCCTCTGAACCACCAGAATTTGTGCCACCAGTGACCTACCCATCCTCCGTTCAAACTCCGTCGAAGCGCTGGAAAGACATTTTTTGGAGGACTGAGAGAACTAATACGAAGAAAAATCAAGAGGAAAAAGACAAGGAGAAGAAGAAACTAGGCAAGAGTGTAAGCGCGTCGGGTTCTACCGAATTGAACATCAATCTATGGCCATTCTTTCGGAGTAGATCCGCCGGAAATGTGGGTACCCGCACCAAAGCGTTTGGCGGCGGTTCGGCTGTTCGGAAAGTTAACAGCGCGCCATGTTCACGTAGTAATTCAGCCGGGGAATCCAAATTGAAAAAATGGCCTGGCAGTCCAAGTCGAACTGGAGTCCATCTTGGGCGAAGCAGCCCAGTTTTACAAGTCCGACGGGGAGGATCCAACGGCAAGAACTTGGAGGGTCGGAATTCCGAAAAGGGGACGAGAAAAGAAGTCTCAGATCATCGCCGGAGCAAGGTAGGCGGTAATGGCATCAAGTCCAAGACACGGGTATTGAATTTGAACGTACCAATTTGCAGTGGATATGCAAACGCTTTGAACTGCAGAAGCAACGAAACAACCGTAATCGGCGGCAAACAAGGCCGGTCCACCTCCTCTTGTGTTACTGCTGCCGGAAGCAGCGTTGGACATAGCCCCGGCGGGAACAATCCTTTTACCCTGCGCAGCCTCTTTGCAAAGAAAGTGCAATAACTTCTCCGGTTTGAAATGAGTGAAAAACTAGACTTAGATCTCTCGAAAATCTTAAGATTTTAGCAACAAAAAAGATCCTGTTTCCGCTTGTAAAAATCACAAAAGAGAAGGTTATGAGTGATTTTGTAAAACTGTGGAACAATCTAAATGTCAAAGTTGAAGTTGTAGTCTATTTGTATGCATCTTCAATATCAAAATTCTACTCTAGTAGTTTGTAAGGATGCGTTGGTTTCTTTTCTTAGGCCCTCGATGCGTCCTTTTCCGAATACCTAAACATGTGGCGCTGAGCGCATGTATTTGGATCATTTTTAATCAGACGAGTACAAGTGCACTTTTCGTAACATCTAGCACTCCCACTAGCAAGGTCTTTTTGCAAAAAAGAAAAAAAAAAGGTAAACACGATTAACAATTCTCTTGAAACTGCAATTTATATTCCTCTCTCAAGGAGGTAGTATCACTGCCTAGTCCATTCGTCCGAGCGTTTCTCGCCACCAAACTCGGAGCATCCAAATTTAAGCCTAGTCTTTTCATGCAAGACAAAGTTATAGCTTCCAGAGTCAAAGTGAGTTGAAACTAATTGAGCAAGAAAGACCCAAGGAAGAACGAACTGGCCGGCATATAATACGGCGCAAGGAACGACGAGTTGGTCCTTGTTTTTAAGATTAGGAACGCAATAGATAACCATCTCTCTCTCTCGACTCCCTACCAAATTAGACTACGTATATGTGAAATTGTGAATAGAACTAAGAATTACTTGAGTCTTGGGCTGCGGGTTGGCCCAGATTCAAAATAAGTCCGGCCCATTTAAAGCAGTTAGCCAACTGAGCCAGACATGAACGCCTCGTGATTTTTCTCTAATTCCCCAATTTATTCTCCCTCTATAAACACCAATCGCCTTTCCCTTTACCATCCTCTCCCGTCTCTCCTGCGGTTCAGTGAAAGGCAGCGGAGAAGGAGGGTGCCGGCAAATCCACTGCCACCCGCCGTGAACTCTCCCCCAAGACCGCTTTCCATCTTTTCCCTACTGTCCAGACAGCTCCTTTCCAGAAGAGGATTTTTTAATGTCTGATGCGTATTGCTCCGATTGTAAGCGGCATACGGAGGTCGTATTCGATCACTCGGCTGGGGACACTGTCTGCTCCGAGTGCGGCCTGGTGCTCGAGTCTCACTCCATTGATGAGACCTCTGAGTGGAGAACTTTCGCCAATGAATCTGGGGATAATGATCCTGTCCGAGTTGGTGGTCCGACCAACCCGCTTTTAACGGATGGAGGGCTTTCTACCGTCATAGCTAAGCCTAATGGAACGTCAGGGGAGTTTCTTTCTTCGTCGCTTGGTCGCTGGCAGAATCGTGGTTCGAATCCGGATCGTGGTTTGATAGTCGCTTTCAAGACTATCGCTACCATGTCTGATAGGTAGGTCTTGTTATTGATTTTTCAGAACCGCAACATGAGATTAGTTTTCGATTGTTGTTCCAGATCTTGAATAGGCCTCGCATCTGTACGGAAAAGTAAGAAAATCTAATTTGTAAGGACTCGACTTTTGCAGTTGTCTTGTTTGTCTTGTTTCTTTCTTATGCTTTCATAGAATAAGTGATGGGTCAAATTCATTTAATAATATTTACTTGTCTTATTAGAAAATGAGTTAAATTTAGGTCCTCCATGTTTATGCTGGTGCTTTCACAAGTTATAGCTCACAGAGTATCGCGCGCTCTTGAATTTTCCGATTTTCATTTTCTCATCTAGTATCTTATTTTTCTTCCTCTAAAGTTTTCAGATAATATTATCTTCCTAATTTTACATTCATAAAGAAGAAATAAAACTTGACTCAGCACTGGTTATTTTATTGTGTTTCAGGTTGGGCCTTGTCGCAACCATCAAGGTACTTATTTACTCTGTCATGATAAATTCTTTATGATTGGTTTTGAGATTTATATTTTGTAAACCATCCACGTTGTGGCTACAATCCCTATGTGCTTTGTTTGTTCCTTTCCAGGGAATCCTCTGCTTTTATGTTGATTGTATAGGTACAAATTTGTTCATTCTGCAATTGGAATCCTGAATGAAGTTTGTCAATTTTCTAATAGATTTCAATGTCTCAATTGGTTGATTTATCAAATTCTTTTGACCATGTCTTAATATGTATTTTTTAGTCCATGGCTGAACAACTTACTATACATGGAAGACCGTTTATGCCCGTTCAGCTGGCTATTCATTATGTTGCTCTGTTGGTGCAATCGGCCAATTAGGTTTATTTGGAAATGAAGTTTACATTGTCTGCATCTAATACAATAATCTATTTTTTTATTGAATTAATGCAAACTACAAAACTGAGGTAGTCAAATCCATATTAAAGGAAGCATTCCACAACCATTTGGCTTTTGCTAGCGAAGCTTTTTTCCGTTTATAATATTCAAATCGATTAAGGTTAATTTGATTCCTAATGTTTATGTAATTTCAAAATGGAGGATCGAGCAAATGAGATTTATAAAAGGGTAGAAGATCAAAAATCTAGTAGGGGAAGAAACCAAGATGCCTTATTAGCAGCTTGCCTTTACATTGCTTGTCGACAGGAAGACAAGCCTCGAACTGTAAAGGGTATTGCCTATGATTCTGTAATTATGTGGGTGCTTCATGGTTTATCTTAATGAGCTTCCCTGAAAATTTGAGATTTCGCTAGAAATCTGCTCTGTTGCAAATGGAGCTACTAAGAAGGAAATAGGGCGTGCTAAAGAATATATAGTTAAACAGTTGGGGTTGGAGACAGGACAGTCAGTGGAGATGGGAACAATACATGCAGGGGACTTTATGGTGAGGTTATTTGAATAAAAAGATACATTGTTATTGCTATTCTGGAACATATTATTCAATTCTCTGATTGTGGCACGAGTTAATGTCTTCTTTAGAGGCGTTTCTGTTCTAATCTCGGCATGACCAATCAAGCTGTTAAAGCTGCCCAAGAAGCTGTACAGAAGTCGGAGGAGTTTGATATAAGGTGAATGTGTCTTGCTTATTGTTTTGCATATCTATTGCTTCGAATTGTTGTAGAAAACTTCATTATACATCCAGAAGTTTTTAATGCTCATTATTGTTCCTATGACTTGGCATTCTTCCTTATTGTGGTTACTGGATTTTTTTATTTGTAGATTGCTGGTGTGCTTTTGTATTAAAAAAGCTCTTTGCAATTTTATAGTTCCCTTAATTATCTGTAAAAAGAAGGACTTCATCTAATATTTATTTTGCAATTGCGAGATTAACATTTTTTGATCTTTTTTCTAAAATTTATGGAACTGATCGGAAGTGATTAATTGGAGTGTGAAATGATTTGTGTACAGGAGTTGTTTGACTGATTTGTCTTTATTTACCTTTTTTTTCAGGAGGAGCCCTATATCAATTGCAGCAGCTGTTATATATATTGTTACTCAACTATCAGATGATAAGAAGCCTCTCAAAGGTCAGATCTATTTTTTGTTGATTCTATCTATTCTTTTATATAAATTTTAGCATGTTGATCATTGGATTACAATATAAAATGAGTTTCATCTTCTAAATGCAATAATAACAAATACCTTGCAAGGATGGGTGGTCAAGATGTGGTAGGTAAAGGAAATGGTCACCCGACCACAAAAATAAACTCTAGAAAATGATCCAAGCAATTCCATGCAATGCAGCATCATCACACAAACTAAGCTTTTCTCAGCTCTCTGAAGCATATGTACTGATGAACATGTTCCTTGCTAAACACATGAAGAGTCATCAGCTAGAAATGCAACCACGCTAAGGCCCCAATCCTTATTTACCCATTTGGCACCTGCTGAATCTGATATCAGATTTAACCCATTTTTTAGGAAGTCAAATACCAGCAACCGTGACTTAGTTTGGTATACTTCATGGTCATATTGGTGGTATTTCATGGACAATGTCACTTGAAATGCGTCGAATATTTAAGTTATGCTGGAGTTGGTTTGGGAGATAGTATCTAGAGATGTTTTGAAAATGGTACAAATAAGCAAGATTTTGCTTAATTTTTAGAAAGCAGAAGAGTGGTCAGTAATTGTTTTTAATCACTTTCTGTAAATTATATGCTGGAAATAAATTTTCTCATTGAGGATAAGAATCTGTTGTGATGGCATTAAAAGTAGCAGATAAGTAAAAGTTTGATAATGGGTGCAGATATTTCAATTGCTACCGGGGTTGCTGAAGGAACGATAAGAAACTCCTACAAGGATCTCTATCCTCATGTGTCCAAAATAATTCCAAGCTGGTATGCAAAAGAAGAGGATCTCAAAAACCTTTGCAGCCCTTGAAACATCGCTCGGGGATTGGATCTGGCTGTATCATTTTGGAGTACAATGCCAATAAACTTATTTCATTTTTCCAGAGTTGTGAGCTTGTATTCACTTTTATAGAAAATAATCAAATTTACTAGTTTTATCGGTGTCCAATCTGGATCCACCATGTTTGGTATATCAATCTCTATATTACTGTGCATAGTTACGTAAATTTAAACCTAGACCCATCTAAAAGTACATTTGATATTTGGAACATTTACCCGTTTGACTTATTAGGAGGGGCTACGGGAACAAGTGGGGGATCAAAACAAGCTAGATTCGGGTTAGATTATTCGGTGCGAGTTGGGTTGATTGGCATCTAAATCTGTCTAGGTCGTGTGAAACACAAAACATAGGTCAACCTGGAGTGTTTGATTAGTATGCAAGAATAAATTGTAATTATTAGATTTGATATAAAAAGTATGGTTTGACATGTTTGTGAAAGAGGACATGTAGTTGCCCTCACTTCACTCTTTCCCACTTTTCGCAGACGTCTCACCTTTTGACACCACCATGGATTGCTCCAACTCATCCTACGCTCTCCATTTTCTGAACTAAACTCCCAAGTGATTGTTGGAGTAGGCTTGAATCTTTAGAGAGAGAGAGAAGGTTTTGTGGGTTTGGAAGCCAGAGTAGGCTACCAACTTTTCATTTTCTTGTTTTTCAGTTTTTGTTATTCAATTTGAGAATAGTTTATTTCGGAGCCTGCTCGTCATAGTCTCTGTGTAAACTCTTTATTACGGAAAATGAAAGCATTTTAGAAATTATAATATGTCCATAATAAGAATATTGTCGACTGGAAGAACCACGCAAATAAATAGTATAATACTCCCTCCAGAAATCCAAAAAGAAGGTCGTCGATGTGCACTGCCACTCTCTTTATAATTCCTGGTTTACGTGACACAAAAAGCTCGGAAACAAAGCCACAGAGAAATGAGGTGCTTTCATGGACGCCTTCATCCCGTGAGCCTCCCTTTCTTCTCCATCTCCGTCTTTTTATTCTTCCACTCCTCCTCCTCCTTTCCGGGTGTTTCAGCTGATCTCTCTGTCATGGGAACCTTCAGCCGAGAAGAAATGGTGGAAATTGCGGGATACGGGGAACAGAAAGTCTCTGCTGTTTTCATTACTGGTTCTGTTCTTTTCGACGCTTCTTTCAACGGCCGCGCCCCTAATCATCTTCCTCCGTCGCCTCTGTCAGGTTAGGTAGCTGTGAATGATCTTACATGAAGTTGTTTCAATCCTCTTCTTTTTTTTTCAATATTTGTGTCTTCTTTCAATGAAGACGAAACAGATCGAAGGTACAAATTAGGATTGATATTTCTGTGCAGGTGTTTCAGTTGGCATTTCATGCCATACCAAGGCAAAACAGAGGAATTCGCAGGGTTCATATGCAATCACAAATGAGTTTGGAGATTTCACTATCGATCTCCCCTCCCATCTTCATTCAATCCCCAACCTGGAAAACTCTTGCTGCGTCAAAATTATAAAATCACAGGGCAAATCATTTGTAACCAAGCGAGCCAACCAACTGAAATTAACATCCAATTCGAATGGTGCTCGCATATTCGATGCAGGTGTTTTGAGGGTCACACACCCCCAACCTCGACCTCTTCAGCGACATTTTAAGAGACAAAACAGAGCATCCAGAAAGTCACAGCATTGAGTTTCTGAGTCTTCTCATACCAAAGTTTGAAGGATTTTAAGACGTGGATGGATGTAAAGTTGCTGCACGTATCATGCAATGTAACATAGTATACATGTGAATAGTTGAAAACTAGGATTCAACTCTAACGGACACATTCGATGACGATGACAACAAACATGCCAAGCACAGGTGATATTTTGTTTAGGCTCAAAAGTATGAACACAAGAGACATGATAAGGGAGCGGAGCCAAAGACAAATTAGGCATAAGATTGAGAAGAAAGAGACAAATGATTTAGTTGAAGACCACTAATTTCATCAATTTCGACGAGTCTCCATAATGAAAATATCAAAATGAAAAGAACCCAAAATCAAAGATCATGAAAAAAAACAATAAATTCGTATTGAAAGCTTATCCGGCATGCTCTACGTTTTTCTCCTCAACTGTAGAAACTATGAACTTGGCCACATCGTCGCAGCAGGTAAACTTATCTGCTTTTTCTTCGGGGATTTTGATAGAGAACTCTTGCTCAAAAACCATAACGAGCTCCACTTTATCTAAGCTGTCCAGACTCGAGCTTTCTGGAAATCAGCAGTTTCAGAGACCTGCTCAAATAAGAGAATCAAAACATTTTTAAACCGGAAGACTTGTCTAAAATAATGCATGATCAGTTTAGAACTTTTCAGAAATTTTGGATCATGATTATAAGTTAGCCAGGGATAAACTTTGATTTTTGCGGAACTGAAGTTTTCACAGCAGCAAAACTAATAGTTTTATCAGAACTGGAAGCAGTTGAAGTGCACGATCGAGTGAATAGTTTCTCCAATACATGGTCATTTTTCTTGATCGCTAGTGTCCCAACAGATATCTCTACCCTTGCATGCCTCAAGATTGCGTTTCTCATTGTTTGCATAATTGGGGGTCTAGATTAGGAATAAATATTCAAGAGTTGGTACGAGCAACATGAACAAAAGTAAGGTGGTCAAGATCAAACTTCAAAGAGCTGTGAAAAAAAACAGAACCAAGACGAACAGAAACCGAAGAAATAAAACTGAGCTCCATAACTATCTAATCTTGTGTACTCCACAAGGTAAATTCTGAAATGTAACCTTCAAATAGATCCACAGAGACCTCTAAGACACAGAGCGCAGACGAAAAGAAGGAATTTTGAAGGAAAAATTAAAGAAAAGAGTCCTATCTTTGATCGTTTAGAGCCATAAAAAACTGAGAATGTTAAGAAATAAGACACTGGAGAAATTCACCAGTGCCGTGGGCCCAGGATGATGCAGGCAATGGAGGTATGCCCTAAGTTTCCTTGGGCCCAGGTTTGGACTTGCAATGGAGGTGAGCCCTTTTCACTTCCTTTCTACTCTTGCATTGTCTGGTTGGAAAAACCAAGAAAAAGAAAAGCAAGTGCAGCTTCGCGAGCTCTCCATTTTGACTCTATCTATCCCTTTATTTACTAAACTACAGCATCCCTGGTTGTTAATTACCGGAGAAATTTTTCTACTGTAAAAAAGTGATCATTGCTATGCTGACTGCAGTAAAATATGTAATTATAACCCTTGCTACCTCATAATTGTACTAACTGCTCCTAGGCTTCGTGAGAGGGGGCCCTCGCCCCAACCCACACCCAACCTAACCATGTTCCTTCAAATGCAAGTTATTCACTTTCTTGGACAAATTATGGAACCAACCTCCTACGCAATGGAACCAAACCCTAGTATGGTATCAAGCTATAATCCAATATAAAGTTGTCACACTTTCTACGCGGGCCTCGATGTTACTCAGCTTCCTACCTGAAATGCCGTACCGTAGCCTAATTCCCTGTTTCGAGACTACATTATGATCATTTCCGCTTTCTATTTGAGATAATGGTACATGTAAAAAATGAGATTTTTTTGGAACAGCTAAAGCATTAAAATTACGCACAATAGAAGGTTTTTGAGTTTGCAAGAGAGAATTAAACATTGCCATATTCTAATGGATAGTAGAGATCAATGACAGATCCATTGACATTCCAGATGGGAGATCTAGAATTATTATAGTATTGGGATGTACAGATCGTATGCCATGGACCATTCATCTTGCATTTATTCACAATACTCTTGAAAATAAAACAACCCCAATCCACCTTTTTCTCTTTTGATATCTATGTGATGAAAAGTTGTTTTCAGACTGAAGATGACTATTGGCTTGCCTATCAATAATAAATAGATTCAATCATATTACCAGAAGAAACCATAAAATAATTAGCTCAGTATACTCCTGCTGCTGAAGTAATCCATCTGAATCAAGACCTTCACTGTCTTCCGTCTCTATTTCAGTTCCTCTTTAATAGCTGCCACTCCCTCCTTTCTCTTCCATCATTTCGGCCGAGTTCGTCAGATCGGATCTCATCCATGGCGGAAAAGGTCTCCACTTCCGTCGTCTTTACCATTTTCTGATCGATTTCTGTTATGGCTTTGTTTTTTATCTGCAATTTGATTCTCTTCTTTCTGCTTCTGAACTGCGTTGCAGGTGGCGATAATGGTACTGGAAGTGGACCTTCAATGTCCTCGCTGCTTTAAGAAAGTGAAGAAACTGCTCTGCAAATTCCCTCGTGAGTCTCTCTCTCTCTCTCTCTCTCTGCGAATTTCGCCTTGTGTTCTGAACTGGAATTTTTGAACAAGAGAAATTCGAGACCAAGTGTACAACGAGAAGGAAAACAGAGTCACCATTAGAGTAGTTTGCTGCAACCCAGAAAGAATGAGGGATAAACTCTGTTGCAAAGGAGGAGGATCCATTAAAAGCATTGAAATCAAAGAGCCTGAAAAGCCAAAACCGCCCCCTCCGGCACCGGCACCGGAGAAGAAGAAAGAGCCTGAAAAACTAAAACCCCCTCCGCAACAACCAGAGAAGAAGAAAGAACCCGAAAAGGCAAAACCTCCTCCGCCGGAACTGGAGAAGAAGAAAGAGCCTGAAAAACCAAAACCTCCTCCGCCGGAACCGGAGAAGAAAAAAGAAGACCCCAAACCCGTCGTGGTGGTCATGAATGAGCCCAAGCCTAAGAACCCAGATCCTCCAAAACCAGCTCCTCCTCCCCAAGCGCCGGCGCAGCCTGTTCCCGTCCTACCGGCGCCGGTACCCGTGAATGTGGTTCCGAATCCGGTGCCGTTCGGGTACCCGCCAGGATATCCGATGGGGGTTTGTTGCAGAGAATGCTACGAGGGCTATACGGGGCCATGCTATCACGGTGGCTATGGCGGTTGCTATGGAGGACGACCAGTATACGATAGTTATGGCGGGGGGAGGAGCTGCCACACCTACACCAGCCGTTGCGATTACTTGAGCGAAGAAAACGCCACCGGTTGCAGAATCATGTGACGATTGTCGCGAACACTGAGATCTGGACGATGATCGTGTTATTTTGTTCATCGGAAGACGCAAAATGTTGCGCAAAAAGTTGTCATAATTCGGATAAATGGAAATATGGAATACAAGTTTCAATAATCACATCTCTGCAATCAGAGTATTACGGTCAGCATTCACTGTTTAAACTAAATACATGAACTTTGGATGAATTTACAATAACGAGATCCTAAAGTTTGGTAGATTCACATCTAGAAAGTCAAGCTCGCCTGCTCTATTTTTGGTCATTTTCATTATAAAATGTACTTCTTTCGCTAGAAAAGATAGTTTGTACGTGCTTTTCCAATGGGTTGAGCTTTCGCTTTTATGGAAGCTGAAGAAGACAAAAGCTTGCCAGCGTGTTGAGTTGACAAATTATAATCCCCGCGTCTGCACTACAAGTTGACACGTGTAGGATGGGAAATAACACTGATTAAAGAGAGAACGCTGTGGGCGTCCAACAAGGCCGAAGGATGGCATTGGCGGAGGCATTGTCGGCCTCGCAGCTGACCTTTGGTTCCAGACGAGAAAAGGTCAACCTCTGACTTGAGCTCTTCTCTCACCATCAAAGTCAAGCCAGTCGTGGAACGGAGAAAAGGAATGAAATGGTTTGCACGTCCCTACTTCAATCAGGAAATAGTCGAGCCCATACCCGCTGATCGGGTATTTATTTGAGCCCGTCCCGTTTCATCCACCTGGAGTTTAGGCATGGGCAACTGCGTCAACGTGCTGAGTTCATCCCAGAAGAAGGTTCAAGCCCTCGACTTCAATGGCGGAAAACAAGGAGTGGAATGCGATGAACTGGCTTCGTCGTCGCCACCCAACTCAAAATCAAAGCTTGATGAGGCTAAACCCTTTACTGCTGTTCCCCTGGTCGCCAACTCTGAAAGCAGCCCCGTTTCTTCAAACAGAAGCAACTCAAAGACAATAAAGGGAAGAAAGGTGACGCTAGTGGGCACAAAAGAACAGTTGGAGAGGATGATGAAGAATGTGAAGAAGCTCAAATCCAGAGGAGTTTTCTTCTCGTTTCCCGGACACACTTCTGGAGAAACCTGCGACAAATGGAAACCATTTTTAGCCACCATTCCCGAAGTCCACAATTTCTGACAATTCTTGTAAATGTCTCTGGTTTTTTATGTAGGAACCCTATAGAATACTAGATCGAAATCAATCAAGTGGACATGTTCTGGTCTACAATCTATTTGATTGCTTTCATCTGGGTTCCTGCATGTCACACCGTGTTCCAGTTTCCATTTCGATTTTATTGTTTTTTTTCTATTTGACATATTTTTTTCATAGGTTTGCACAATTTTTTCAGGATATATAATTATTTATATTTCAACATAATTGATATCTCTCTTATGTCAAGTTTTGCCAACGATTTCAAGAGACCAGAACTACACATATCATCACCAAATAATAGTAACATTTTGGATGCGTTTCTTCTGAATTTGAGAAGTTGTTGAGTTGTTGTCGTTCTTGCATTGAGTCTTGTACGCTCAACAATGAAGTTTGCCGCTGTAGGTTTAACTTGATTTCATTGCAACAATTTTGGAATCTCCTTTTTGTAAGAAGAAAACTAATCTGCTTCTCTGAACACAAGAATGAAGTTATTCTTTTATCTTATCTTAAACAAAAGATCGTAGCTTTAACGATCTCATGGCGGGTTCTTCCTTTCTTCCAAAGCAAAAAGAGAATCACTTGAATAAAAGGGTATTCAGCCTAATTTTGTGACCACAATTACTCTCTCTCTCTCTCTCTCAAGCTTTAGGTGCTTATGGACATCCCAACAAAGCTCGTACAATACAGGCAACAAATCACAACTTCAATTATCTGTTTGGTCGTCCTCTCATTGTTGGTATACGCAGCCCCTCGGTGTTTAACGCTTGTTGCATATTTCTGGCCTCTATTTCTATCCACAGCAGTGCTGTTTCTGGTCGCAGCAACAACATTTGGTGGTGTTTCAATGGCTCCAAATGAAGTCTCTCAGAATGGAAAACCTGGCCAAGAACTCCTTTCTTACGTCGCACATCACCCAGAAAACAATGAGTTTCAAAAGTATGAGTGACCATCACTGTTAATCGTCTATTGTTGAGAATAAATGTTCCATTTCATGTAGTGTGTGTCTCTATATATACGTATTTATATTTAGTGTGCAATAAATGACATTTTCATTCACCAATTTATCTCGGTTTTACTTCTGATTTTGAGGTTAACATGGGAGAAAGCCTGGGTATGTTTGCCGGAAGGTGCTTCCCAATCTTAAACATTTTCCAATCAATAACACAAAAATTAAGAACTATCATTAACTTTATTTCTAAACACCCAAACAGCGTAGCATCAAAATCGTTCGGAAAATGACTTCGTCCACTCTCCAGTTTGAGGCACTCTCCGAAAATGTAACGGCTTTCTTACATCAAAATATAGCAAGTCTAGTCCGTCATATTGCAGGTCAAAATCACTAAAACAACGTGACATATACAGAGCACAAGGATGATATAGACATATAGTATCACTGTTACATGATAAGAGAGACCCTCGAAAGAACTATAGTCAGGCAGCCAGGGTGTAAAATGGTTCCTTGAACGAGGTATGCATGATTAAGTTTAAAATTTGTATCCATGAATCAATGAGCTTCGTGGTCAAGAGATTTGAACTTTACAATCACTCATTAATGGTCATAAATAAATAATAAGAAGGTATTTCTCTGATCGTTTTGGAGCGCTTGTTTGATATTTGTTCGACCCTCATAAATGAATTGAAAATAGAAACCGAACACTGGATTGATTGTTGGAGAAGGGTGTAGAAAATTTGAGTTAAAAAACAAATGACTAAAATCCTTCCAGGCTTTATTTCTTTGTTTCCATATTTTGAAGAATGTTCTTGAAATGTGGAGTTTCTCTCTCCCTTCCGCTAAGAGGTTTTCTTCACCTACTCTCTCAGTTTTTTTTTTCCGTTTGTCCCATTCCATTCTGATCCGAAGATTCCTGTTTGAAGACGAAGGCCAAGTGGACATGTCAATGGCTGCCAGATCAGAACAAAATGCTAGCTTTGTTTCCATCACCAGGCTGCTTTCTTTCCCGGCGTTGGTTTTTTACTTATTTTGATTGGTGTGCTTTGCAAATGCAGTAGAGATTCTCAATTCATGTGTCTCCGGCTGTAGCATCTCCGACATTCACGTCAGCTGCGGATGGTTCAGCTTCGTCAGACTCATTAACCCTCACATTTTCCAAAGACTCTTCGTCGACGATTGTCTGGTCATCGACGGGGAGCCTCTGGGCCCCGGAGCGACCCTCTCTTTTCAATATGCTAATTCAGTCCCGCAGTATTCGAATGCTCTCTATGTTTTTGTCAGCGTTGTCGCTAATCTTTGAGCTTCCACTTCATCTCTCTATTTATTTTGTCATCCAGTTATTTCCAATCCAAATTATTATTCACAATTTCAAACACCCTTCTTGCAATGTGGTCATCGGTGCATTAGCATATGGCAAAATAGTCGAGCGGGCAGAACCTCCGAACTAAGCGAACTGAGCTTAACGAGTTTGCCAAGAGAGCCTAAGTAGTTTTTTCCAAAAATATAAGCCACTAATTCATCTAGAGTCATTGAACTTGATAAAGGTATTTTCTTCTTTCGGTCATGCATATCACAAAATACGAAAGTTGACCAAAATATGAGTTGAAAAATTCAAACTTATTCATAAATGACAAGTCTTCCATATATGAGACCTTGAAAATGAGGGAGAGAATCAAGGGAGAGCCATACCCTTCTTGACAAGCATGTCATACACACGGTCAACTTTGGTTGCGTCTATCTTGAACAAGTGATGAGCATCAGATTTCTTAGTAATGGTCCCACCCAACATCCCACGCGACATTATCTCTTGCATCTTCATGTACACAGGCGGCGCCAATGTCGTCTCGCAGCACAGCTGTTTTTCCTGTCAAACATCAACATTCTCACCGGCTGACTTCATCAACCAAAACCTTTGAATTCCAGAGTATTTTACGTACAAATACTTACAGCTTCAGAGAGTAGATCGGTGCCGTTAAATCCAATCATGTCAAACTCAGCGACAACGCCAGCTGCCGCGTTTCCTGCTCCTCTTGAAATCAAGTCCTTTCCAGCAGATTCTGATGGCTGAGTATTTTCTACAACTCTTTGAGCACTTTCTTCGGCTTCCCTTCTCTTCTTTTGTTCAAGATACATATCTGCTTCTGCTGCCGTTCTACAACCGGCAGCGCTAGCTTCCTTCATAAGAATGTCATAAATCCATAAGCAATACTAAGACCGTCTTCTAATGTCCCGACACTTTGGACATTTTCATACCTTCAGCTCTTGAATTCTTTTCAACATTCGATGCTCAGCAAGCACGGCACGAATCAACTCTTCATGCTCTTCCTTGGTATGAAACTGCATGTAGACGTCGTATCGACAGCAAATTGATCTCTCTTCAGGAGACAAATCCTTCTCAAGGGGATTTGGATACAGTAAGTTTCTCTCCAGTATAAACTCCTTCCTTCTTTTTCTCTCATCAAGCCTGCCAAAATGTTTTAGTAATTAGATTATTTCCCACATAAGAGATCTATAAAGTTTTGTACGTCACAAAATAAATGACAAGGCAGTTATACCTCTTTGAATAAATGTGAAGCACACGCAATTTCAGCTCCCTCTCGTCGTCGTTGTCAATTTCCTTAAATTCCATCTCAGCAAGTAGCTGCTCAGCGTCATTATCATATTCAGGATCAAACTCATGTCTCTTTGGGTTATAACCACTCAATTCTACTAACGAAGGACCATCATTGCCTGGCGCAGGTATATTGGACCCTTTGAAACTCCTCTCGCTTTGAGGATCTGTCATTTCCATTGATTGAATTACTCAGCAAATTTCAAGATTGCTAAAATATTGCCTTATATCCTTTGAGTTAACCAACGGTAAATGAGAACATATCCTATTTCTAAAAATGCAAAAATAAATCTGACCTTCCATTTTGACCATGCCAATGCCATCTTTGACATGGATGTTGTTCGATGCCTTCTTGTTAGCAGACTTTCCTTTATTTGGGATGCCTACATCTGAAATTCAGTGGAACGTGGACCCCCAATTACTTCCAATGTGTTCATTATGATGAGGAATCCTTTTAGTTAAGAACTTCACAGAAGTTCTGTATGCAGCGATAGAAGAAACTACTGCAATCAAAGTATTCTAATTTCGTAGAAGAGTTCTCAAAAACAGTTAGGTTCTTTTCAACTATGTTTGCTCTCAAAGGAGTTATAAAATTTCAGCAAAGAAACTATAAACGACTGACCTACAATATGGCTTGACATTAAACGGCCAGAAGAACCAACTTTATGAGGATCCTCAGCCCTAAAAAGAACGAATGAAACCAAATTTTTAAGTGGTTGAGAGCAGAGGAAGCATGATCTATTCATTACAAAAAGTACGAGAATTGAAAAGAATACTTGATTCTTTGAGGAGAAAATGGGGATTCTTCCTTCAAGGTAAGATCTCCAAGCACTGATATTCCAGCTACAGTAAGACAATGATTGAGTAATCTAACAACATAAAACCCAGAAAAATATACTAACTTCATATGCTAGAAATTTCAAACCAACCGCAGGCGGGCCACCCCAGCCTTTTTAGTTGCTGTGGTATAAGAACGTTACTAGAGCAGTGAGAATACCTTTCTTGTCATCCCCTTGTCCCTTGGCCATTGCAAGAAGCTCCTTTCTGTTCTTTCCAACCACATGAGACATGTCCTAAGAGAAAACTTTGAATTATTATTATGTGAGAAAAACGGAGTTAACTAACAATTGTCAAAGAAAATGTCGTACAGGAAGAGGAAAATAAGGAGAGTTCATATATACACTAGCATAGTGTTCTATGCAGTGTTTTTTAGTCTTTGTTCCCACATGTTCGGCAACTTCTGCCCAGTTCCAGAAGCCATACATTTCTATTCCCTATAATTAAATCGCAGTATCAGAATACATCTTATTGCGTAACTTTCGAACATTGATGGAAACATGATGACATGCGAAAATAATGAAGCATTATCACAACTTTGAATGAAACTAAAGTACCTCTAGAAGTAGAATCTCATCATCCGCATTCCAATCAGGGCAAATGAGAGGAAATGATAAGTTGTCCTGGCATAGGATACATCAAAGGAAACGCCAAGTCAAACAAATGTTTTATTAGGTAAGCAAGCTAAATAAGCTTTCCTTTACTCTATCATAAGTAGCAGATGAGAAGAAATAAGTTCATCACGATAGAGAAAATATCTAGGCCATGTTTGAAAATAACAGTTTCTTGTTATTAAAAAAGAGGAAAAATTTCTTATGTGATTAACAAATTGTTTGAGAGAAGAGAACAGTCCTAAAAGGCTGTTATCTGAAACCAACGCTTGTCAGAAACAATGCATCCAAATGTGCTTCATGAAAAATACTACAAGATATTTTAAGAGATAAGCAAACTAATCGTCCACTTTATATATAACAAAAAAAGAACAAAAACTGATATGTCTAAGCTAGAATTTAGAAATATGATCGAAAATATTAGTTGCATCACTAACCATGACCCTGTAAGGGTGATTACTTTTATGAGGTGTCACCTCCGCTCCAACAGAAAAACATTCAATACATAGATCAAAGTCAGGGCACATAGCACATTTTATTCGGATTTTTCCAGTAATGTCTTTGTTGCAATAGTTGCAATGATACAAAGCCTTTTTCCCTTCACTTGTTCCAGGGCCTGCATACAGAAAGAATGCAAGATATTATTTAATAGTTTTAACTCATAAGCTCATAAGAAGGTATATAGCAGCATTTATATGAATCACATAGCGCTAGAAATCCATTGCATTTTGAAGTAAGGAATTATGTGAGCATTCACCTGCCGCTGCAGATTCTACATTTTCTCCACTGGAAGCATTCTTTTTTCTCCTAGACCTTTAAGAAAAAATGGAGTTTTTTTATTTGTGATAAAGCTACATACTGGAACAAATTAAATTACACATGTGACATGATCCAACTTTTATAAACAGAAACATGAAATCATGATAACCATTTTGATATGAACAACATAGAACACAAGCACGCCACAACTCATGGATAAGAAATATAGAAAACATAAGTAACAAAAACGGACAGAGTGTCATATTCCACCTAGTGAAAATATGTCTTAGTAATTGTTCTTTTCACAGTCGATAAAGCTAAATATTCTCAGACCTCATTCTAACACTGGTCAGCTTGATAGATTTCTTCAAGGCACTTCAAGTTCGAAGCAAATCGGTTACCTTCTTTCTCGTCCTGTTTCCATTAAACTAAAAAGACTAGTGCCGTCTAGAATAAGCCATGACTATTTGCCTGATTAAAATATTTGTTCCTCATTGCTGTGTTAAATAGTTTTTGTTGTCTTTCCAGAGTTCTGAAAAGAGATGATTTTCTCCCAGCCAGTTGCCCGCCTGATCTCGTTTTTCTAGTGTCTTGGATTGAGTTGCAACAGGAAAAAGATTAAAGATAAAAGAGAAATATTAGAGATAAAAGTGTGTTGCTCAGTGGTTAGATTATTTAGAAGCACAATATTATCACAATTTCAATAATCATGATGTTCCATGGTGCAGTGATAATACCAGTAGATTACACCTATTCGCACAAAGGAAAAAGCTTCTGTGCCAAAATAAAGGAGAATCACAGGATTAGTAAAGATTATCATAAACAGCTATTACACGCAGTAAAAAAAAAAAGCAATACACTCATTTGTGTGAGTGAGATCACGAGAACCAGGAAAACTAGCTTTAATGCGACCGAAGTTCTTATCTCGAACGTAATAGACAAAAAAAAAAAGATGCAAAGACATAATTAGAGCAGAATCAACCTCTGGGCAGGATCCTCATCAGAGTGGAAGTTTCCTCGAGATCGACCCATTGATTAGAGAAGCTAACGCTGCACACAAATGGAGTCGCTGGATCAATGGCAACGATCATACACGAAGAAATCGGGGATCTGGATCAATTCAGCAAAACCCTAGAATTTTCCGAACTTGACCATATTTCTTCGAAATCCTAATCGCATTCCGAATGGGTCTCAGTGATCCGACAGAGAGTTTCAAAATTTCAGCAAGATAGAATCTTCTCTAATGACGTGGAAGAAAGTGGATATGATTTGGGTTTCAAATGACTTTCCATTTTCATTTAAACAAAGACAAGAGTAGCAGGAGTTAAGGTTGCAAATACGTGCCAAATTAAAAATCATATACCAAAGTATACTCTACATTAAAATTTGAAAAGTTTTTATTAAGATCTTTATAAGTAGGATGACTTACTCCGATGGAGTTTTTGCGATGACACTCTAAACTTCTCACGGGTATCAAATGGCATTCTTCCACTCGTACCAACTGACATTCTTCACATGCTACGCAATAATGGGAAGAAGCTTAGTATTATAGGGGGACAGGGAAGAGAACGGGTTTGCAGGCTCTTTCTAGCCCTCACACGAACCAGGAAGACGCGCTCTTTGTACACCTCTACGTAGTGGTTCCACAGCAGTGTCATCATTGACAAGAATATCTTCTTCAACTTTTACGCTGGAAGGTGTTGTCGGGACAGACACAATTATTTTCAGACATGAAGGCATGGCTGCTTGAGAAGTTTCAATCCAAGATTTAGAAAATGGAAGCTACAAAATGTTACATTTTACTTGGTACCACGATTGTCAGCAGTTCAACTCAGTCTATATGCAACCTACACAAGCCACTAGGCATTTATTGGAGAATCGCAAGCGTTACAATAACTCCCCTTTCATGCCGACCACCGCATGAAGCGGACAGGGAAAGACTCTTAATGACTGCCACGGCACCACCGCAAGAGGCTACCATGGGAAGCTTCTATTGGGCTTGTTAGGACCATACAAACGAAAGAGAGTAAAGGCAGAGATACACGAAAGCAGTAGCATGCACGAGCTAACCAAGACTGCACCGGCAATCCCCTCCCCTACTTGGTTGCAGAATTTCTCGTACATTCCACATATTTTCATCCACTGCAGCTCCGCCTGCCCCTCCTTCGCGATCACAGCCGACTGAGCAGCTGCCGCCACTGCTGCCACCATCACATATGCCAGCATCTGCAAACACGATCATCAAATAATCTATAAACATGCCCATCTTTGAATGTTCCTCCACCTTAGAATTTAGATTACAGATTCAACGTGCTCATGATAAACAGATTGGATCGCTCTTTACCATTTCGATCCACATTTCTTAAATTTCAAATTTGGATTGTTTTTAACAGCCAAAAAGTAAGATGAATCCTTGCAAGGACGCACCTGATCACAAGTGAAAGTAGCCCAAGCTAAGGGCTTGCTGAAGAGCACATCTCCTCTTAGCATAGTAACCACGCATTTCAATCCCTGCCCAAACGAGTATGCAGCTACCATTCCATTTGTAATCACCAACACCCTGCACAGTTTCACAATCCAAATGCAACTTGAGGTCTTTTGGAGAGAGTTATAAAGGAGGGGGGAGAGAGAGATTACACAAGAGCTTTCATGTCTGTGAATCTGGCCGTCTTTCGAATGGAGAAGATTTCTTTGACCTCAGAATCAGTACCCACAAGAACCGCAGAGGCTACTCCAAGCCCGCAAATAACCCATCTCAGAATGAATTCTGCAATTCTTACTCTTCGATCAAACATCTTCGAATTTACAGTGTGGTGAGAAACAGGAACATTTCCTGGACTTACACCCACACCCAAATAGCTCATTTCAGCCAGAGAAACCAAACAAAGAAGACAAAAAATCGAAGAGCAAAATCCACACAGGCCCTCAAGCACAAACAGCAGTATTTAACAACAGAAGCATGAAAAAGAAAAAACCCGGAAAAAGTATTTTCTGTTCTGGCGAATGGAGTGGGAGCTTCGCTGCAGAAACTGTCAAGTGGGCGACCGGGGCTTCTTGAAACGCCCGAGATAGAAGAAACAGAGCGCTTCACCTTGAACACAACGAGGCATTAATGGCGGGTTCTGGTTCTATAACAAAGACAACACCGTTACAAGATGGAAAGGAGAGGAATGGCGAATGGATTATTGATCATTTCTGCTCATTTTTTTGGAGAAATGAACCCCTTGTTCCTCCCGAGAAACTCGCCAGATAAATCCACCATTAAAGGAAGGCGTGGTGGAGTTAACGAGGACCCACTTCCTTTCGTTGGCATTTTGACTCGCAAACCCAGCTAAATGGAGGCTTAATCACCCGACTTCCCCCTCCGCTTGAGTTTTTAATTAAAACCGATGAATGAGAATCCCACTTTCCGAACCTCAAAATTGGCTTCATCGTACTTGGTAGTTTGACATATGAATATAACTTCTGATTAACTTGGTTAATGAACCGGTAAATTAGCCAAATTCTAATCGTTTAGTAGAGCAGCAGCGGCAAAGCAGGGGTTGTATTGAAAGTCATTAACTTGAATAAACAGCAACTAATGTTGTGTTACTACTCGATTCGACCCGACTAATATTCATCAATATTAAATTTTTATTAATCAAAATTGAAACGTTTCAGAATTAGATAAGGGTTTCAAATGGGCCCAAGTATTCAAATTCTCTGGGCTATGTAAGGTACCTTTTCTTGGACATTAATGTCGCCACTGGAATCAAATCGCCTTCGCTGTAAGTCCTCCAATTCAACCGTTACCTCTTCCAATTCCTCTTCCTGTCTCTTGCAAACTTGTTTTCGTCTTGGGGTAGCATTCCCATCCTTGGATCCACTTCTAGGGTCCATTTGTCGCCCGCATTTCCCAGAGTAAGGAGCGGAGGTCCTGGATAATTTCGAACAAGGTAATTGTAGTTTTCTTTTTCTGGTTCCAACATTTCTGCATTGACGCTTGCTTTTCGGATTTCGAGGTTTATGAATCTCTGCAAAAAATAAGATAAATGCATTGTTTGTTTGGTAGCATAGCTTTGTAAAATCAATTACCATTGCTCTTTGATGGTTGAATTTTTATCTGAGGCCATTTTTTCCGTGTGCCAAGTTGTATTGCTGGTCAATCGATATAATTTATTTTCATTAAAATGGCATGATCGTTTATATTTTTTCCCTTCCATCCACTTACCACTTATATTTGGGATTCGCGTTGTTTTTATCTTGCCATGTGGATGCGTAATGAGGTGATTATTGTTAGGAGTCTGAATTTTGTTGTGATATTTGCGTACGAGTTTCTGAAGTTTATAGGACACAGTCAGTGACTTCAAATATTTCTGCTGTTTTATGAACTTCAAATATTCAGATATAATACTATCGGATGGTAATGTTGCTTTTAGATGTAAATTAACTCTAAGTTTCTGAATAACTTACCAAGTGCCATAGGTCCTTCAAACTTAGCTTATTTGATGAAGACTCTTATTAGAAGTCTTATTCTCTTTTCACTGTTATGCTTTTTTGAAGTATACTAGATGATGGACTATGTTGATTCTTTAATACTTATAATTGAATTTGGTATAAATCAGAAATTCCACACTTCAGGTGATTTTTATTATTCATGTGAATTTCTGTTAAAAATATATCTCAGTAGAGGTTTATTTGTTGATGATATTGTGGGATCTGAGATAGACAATAATGATGCCTAAACTAAGAAACTTATTTTGTACTTGTGTGTCCAAATATAATTACAGATGTACAGCTTTTCATGAATGAGGGATTCATGGATTTTGGATGAAACTTCTTTCTTCCAAACAAAGCAAAAAATATAACTTTCTTGAATAATTATAATTGAGGTGATAAGAGAACAATCTAGAGAAAATTCTGCTTAGGATCACAAAGTCATCTTCTAACATTGAAAATACTCCTAAGACAGAGAGGGGAGATAGTCGTTTGAAGATTGAGAAAGATTATCCTTGTCTTTGTTTATGTCTCGGGTTGGAACACATTACTATAATTCGTTTCCACCTACGGACCAGTCGACATTTTTCACAAATTTTATAAATGGAGGCTCTTATTTTCATATTTATCTGTCATTCCTTACTTTAATTGCAAATCTACCTATTTGAAGAAAATAAGTTTCTTGAAATTTTGAAAGATTAATTTTATGAGTTTCAAACTTCAATTTTTATTAATGATTTAATCAGTTTATCTTTTCTCCCACCTTCCGAATAAAGCAAGGATAGGTATTTCCACTATCGTTTATAATTTTTTGAAAGGTAACTATCTCGGTTTCATATATAAATTTATATAGAATCTGTGAAAAAGACTTTTCTTGATAAGAAAGAAAAGAAGCTTGTCTATGTCAGGGACACCAAAAATTGTAAGACTATATTTGCTCTCAATCGCTACATACCGCAAAGAATCAGACTCTAAAGAAATCTCCACTATCATTTCCCGACAAAGTGATGTTCCTAACTTTAAAGTTATTAATCCCTAGTCCCCTTTGCAATTTAGGATCTATAGCAACCTCTTATCTAATCACATGAGAAGTAGACCTTACTTTATTTCCTTCCCAAAAAAAATCATCAACAATTTTTTTGAGCTTCTTAGCAATCTTAGATAGGAATTTGAAGAGAGAGATAGTAGTTTGGGATACTATGAAGTAATTCATGAATCAAAAGTCTTCAACCTATGAAGAAACAGTCTGTTTTCCAACAATTCGGGGGTTTTCTAACTTTTCGTAAAACTAGCTCCCCAATAAAAACATTAATGGGATTACCACTCACTGAAAGACCGAAATAAGAAAGAGGCGAATAACCCTTTTTGCCGTTAGTCATAGTGGCTAAACTGTCGTTGCTATTTTCATCAACATTGATTCCCACAATCACATTTTTTGAAGATTTGTTCTAAGACCACAGGACAATCATAAAGTTATCACTTCAGCCAAATTTAGATATGTAGATCTTCCTCCACAAAAAATAGAAATAGTATCATCAGCAAATTGGAAATGAGAATCATATACTCTCAATACTAATATTTACTCTCTCTATTAAGTTGTGGCATTTTTCTCTATCCAACTTTTTCCCAATGATATCACCTGTTAAAGTGAATAAAAATAGAAAACGAGTGTCTCTTTGTCAAAACCCATGGCTGCTGCTCAAATGCCTCTTGGTCTACCATTTATGAGTATATAAAAATTTGATGCAGATAAGCAATCAGAGATCCACTTTCTCTTCCACCAATTAAAACCTTTCATTCTTGGAACATCGACATGGAAACCTTAATCATCGTGCTCATAAGCTTTCTCTAAAACGATTTTGAAGACCACCTTTTTTCTTCTTCATTTGTTAATAATTATCAGTACTTTCTTTTGTAGTTAAAGAAAAATCAAGACTATTCTGACCCACTATAGAGGACTCTTGCTCCATCAAGATCAACAACAATAACATCTTTTGGGCAAAAGGATAAAATCTTAGCCAAGTTAAGAAGCTTATAGTCTTTTAAACTTTCAGAATTTTCTGGGAAGAGACATAAGGAATAAAACATTAAGCAAGTCTGATTTAAATACTTCTCACGAGTCTTGAAAAAACCATGGCAAAGTCATGAGCCCAAAATGATGGTTTGCCAATCAAGACCCATTAACTCCAAAAGGTTCCTGATTATTATAGTCTTATAATTTTTCAGCTGGAGGACGAAACACTAAGTATCGTTTGTTTTGGCACTGATAATGTAGCTTCCATTAATGTTCTGGAAACTTTTAGCAAGTATGATTAATCACTTCTCATGAGTCCTAACACAGTAAAGGCGTCAGGCCTAGGAGCTTTGTCTCTACCACTACTAAACACATCACTTCTAATTCTTAACACAGTAAAGGATCTGTCGTGTTTGGAATGATGGTTTGCCAATAAAGACTCTAGAACTCCAATGGGTGCCCTGGAGATATGGAATAGAAAAGGTTAAAATAGTTTGATTTTATAAATAATTGCTTCCTCAATAGTTGTTGTACTATCATAACAAGAAAGTTCCATCTGTATTCTGTCATATTGTCTATTTGCATTGGTCTTTTTGCTATTTAACTTGTGGGATCATTCAAATGTGAGCAAGGTGCCCTAGACATCCTTGTTGTACAGTTAGTAAGTGAATTACAAGTTGAAATCATTCATGATGGTCATGTTCAAACTTAATCATTTAGCCATGTGGTTTCATTTCTATGCAATATCGATAGGCCCTTTATTATATACATATTCTAGGAGGAAGTTGGCTGTGACTTTAAGTGAATGCAAATTATAGGTATAATAACATTGCGGGTTGGTTTGATTCTTTGAGACACGTGATTCGTTTTAGGTTTACTCATTCCTAGATAAGATAATATAGGCCATGAATATTAAATAATTGTCACTAGTTTATAAAAGATTTAAGTGTAAAACTTAGTTCTACATGCAGAAATCATGAAATATTAAGCACAGACTCTTTTTTTTGGTAATTTGGTGGAAAATTCCTTTATTAATGTTGAATACACACTATTAGATCATTTCTGCGAGTGATATGCAAGACTGATTTAGAAGATAGAAAGAAGGCAGCAGTGAAGGTTTGGATGTGAACCTCTCATAATATATTTGAATTCGTCCACTACTTTTTGAAAGGTACAATATGAGTATTAAAAATATTGATAGCTTCACCAAGTTGTAGCTTCTGACTACAGCTACTGCATAGATTCTGTTGATGATCATCAAGTAATCGTACGTACCTACACTTTTTGAATTCATATATACCTTTCTCCTTGTGCAAGTTTCTTTTCATTTACTATTCTTAATTCTTTTTTTTTTCTTTTTTTTTCTTTTTTTCAGCTTGAGAAGGGCAAGGGCACAATTCTTGGAATTTGGGCCCCCGGAAGACTAGTATTACAGAGCACATTAATATGGTTCTCTAGGGCACACCTATTCTGAGAAGCATAAGATGATGGCTTATTATTCTGAGGAGGAAAAAACCGAGGATTACCTTTTCAAGATTGTTTTGATTGGTGATTCAGCTGTTGGAAAATCAAATTTGCTTGCAAGATTTGCTAGGAATGAGTTCTACCCAAATTCAAAGTCAACAATAGGAGTAGAGTTCCAAACGCAAAAGATGGATATAAACGGTAAGGAAATTAAAGCTCAGATATGGGATACAGCAGGTCAAGAGCGATTCAGGGCTGTTACATCTGCATATTATCGAGGTGCTGTTGGAGCACTGCTTGTGTATGACATCAGTAGACGTCAGACATTTGATAGCATTGGCAGATGGCTTAATGAATTGCATAGTAAGATTCTTGAAGCCCTTTTTCTCTGCCTCAATCCCCTGTATTCCATGCTTGTTTTATATTTAGGAGGATAGTTATACATAAGACTGCTTGAGAGATAAGTAAACTCGCAGAACATGGTAATGTTGGCTCTTTTTTTTGTTTATTTTCAGTATTTTGTTCTTACAATGTTTCTGAAATTTGATTGGTTGATATTTGAAACAGCTCACTCCGACATGAACGTGGTTACAATACTAGTTGGTAACAAATCTGATCTGAAGGGGAGAGAGGTAACTACAGCTGAAGGCAAAGACTTAGCAGAAGCGCAAGGTCTTTTCTTCATGGAAACTTCTGCTCTGGACTCTTCCAATGTGGTTGCGGCCTTCCAGACGGTTGTGAAAGAAATCTACAACATATTGAGCCGAAAAGTGATGATCTCTCAAGAGCTTAAGAAACAGGACCCCGCATGGATAGGAAATGGCAAAACCGTAGTTATACATGGAGAGGGGAACGAAGGAGATGAAGAGCCTGCAAAAAGAGGTTGGTGTTGCTCCTCTTGATTATTGCTTACTTCCATCATTGAAGGGGTCGTATGTTCTGATTTGTTGGCTCATATGCTGCATTGTTCTTCTCTTCTCTTCTCACCGGAGAAGCTTGAAGTTATGTATGATACTCTCTTCCCCGTGACAGCAGAAGGTGCAAGTTTCAGTTGACGTACTAGGAATTGGAGGATGATGTGGTTTCTTATATTTTTACTGGAGATTATGAAGAATATAAAGGCATCATAATTGTGGATATTTTGAACAATGCCTTGAATTATTTGTCAAATAATCTCTCATTGCCTTGAATTGCTATCGAATAAAAAAATGCTTTCATTGAGAATTGAACTCAAGACCTCCCGCTTACTAAACGGGTGCTCTAGCCAACTGAGCTATGAAAGCAAACTACGCCATTTGGAAAGGTGCTCTTGTTCAACAACTAGAAATGAATCGCATCTTTCTTCACCCATCATAAATAGTTATAGCAGTCGATGGATCTCCTAATTCAGATTAATTGCAGAGGAATGGAAGATTGTCAACTCCAACTTTTCAACTTCAATGGCAGATGGGCCCACATGCAAAGCTTAAAACCCGCCATTCAATGGCACAAGTTGGTCACCGTCGTCATCACATCAATACCCGGCTTAATTGCCCAGGAATTGAATTTTGTCAACAGAAAAGTTTTGAATTTCAATTCTTCGTGACCTTAAATGCCTCGCTGAAAGTTTCTCTCGGTCTCAGCGATGAATGGCGTCCCCGACGACGATCCTCGTCTGGTTTTGCGTGCTTCTTCTTGTCGTTGCGCATGCAATGGCTCAACCGGCGTTCTATTGCAGGAACGATAAAGGCAACTACACGTCCAACAGCACCTACAAAGCAAACCTCGATCACCTCCTCTCCTCCCTCACCTCTGAAAACCAGCTCACTTTCGGCTTCTACAATCTCTCCCACGGCCAAAACTCGGACAGAGCATACGCCACCGGGCTCTGCAGAGGGGACATTCGGCCCCTTGATTGCCTCGCCTGCCTCAACGAGGCCGCAGTTTCTCTCGCTTCCACTTGCCCCAATCAAAAGGAAGCCTCTAAGTTTGATACATTCTGCGTCCTACGCTACGCAAATCGCGACCTATTCGGGAGAAGCGAAATCAGTCGTGCATACTACTGGTGGAATCCTGTGAACGCGACGGACGAAAATCGATTCATGCTCGACGTTGAAAACCTGCTAGGTGGCCTGAGACTCGGAGCTTCGTCGGGAAATTCTTCGATCAAGTACGCGACGGGAACAAGAACGACTTCGACGCTGCAGACTATCTACGCTTACGCTCAGTGCTCGCCGGATTTGAGTTCAAAAGTCTGCGACGACTGTTTTGGGAGCGCCCTTAAGTTTCTTCCGCTATGCTGCAGCGGGAAGGTAGGGGGAAGAGTTCACCTTCCGAGCTGCAGTTTTAGGTACGAGATTTACGGCTTCTTACGGCTAACAGAGACATCTCCTTCTCCTCCTCCATCGGCACCGCCTCCATTTTATGGAGAGCCTAATGCAAACGGTACATCTTCTGAAATCCTGAAATTCAGCATTAAGCTAATGGCTTTCCTAAATCATAATGCTACTGTTATTTTGTCTTTCTTGTTTCGACGTGATTAACAGGAAGGTCGGGAGAAGAAAGAAAGAGCCAAAAATCTAGAGTGTTTACAGTCCTCGTGGCAGTTTCTGGACTTGTTTTCCTCTCCTCGTTTCTGGCATGCATTCTCGTAGTATTGAGACGAAGGAAGCGCGAGAATGGAGTTCCAAGTACGGTTTTCATTTGGAATCCTCTTTCAGAGTTACGCTTATTTGGTTGTAGTATCTTCCATAGCCAACAACACCTTCCGCGTTGCAGGAGGAGACACAGAAATGGACTCCAAATCACTGCAATTCGATTTCATTGCTCTAAGAAACGCAACAGATAACTTTTCTGATTCGAACATCATTGGTCGTGGAGGCTTTGGTGCCGTTTATAAGGTGAAGGAGTAGATAATGCTCGTGTTGCAAGAAATAGGAATTCACTTAATGGCTCTTCTTTTTTTTGGTCAAGGGTGAGCTCTCGGCCGGACAGTACGTAGCCGTTAAACGATTGTCGGCGATTTCTTCCCAAGGAAATCAGCAGTTTGAAAATGAAGTTTGTATAGTAACAAAACTACATCACCGCAATTTGGTTCGACTTCTCGGTTTTTGCATCGAGGCAGACGAGAGATTTCTTGTATATGAGTTCGTCCCGAACTCCAGTCTCGATCGCTTCATATTTGGTATGCTCCTTCTTTTCTTATTTTCTGCATCAATCATCTTGTTTTGCCTTCTAAAACTTCATGGTCGTAGATCCAAGTCATCGCACGAATCTAAATTGGAGAATTCGATTCAAAATCATTGAGGGAATTGCCCGAGGCGTGGTTTATCTGCACAAAGACTCGCAATTTAGAATCATTCACAGTGATCTCAAGGCGAGTAACATTCTATTGGATGAGACGATGACTCCCAAGATCTCGGATTTCGGCGTGGCAAAGTTGTTTCTCGATAGTGCACGAGAAAACACGACTATAATCTCCGGAACTTGGTGAGCTATGAAACAAAAAGTAAAATGGCTAAGCGTTTGAATCCTCTTACAAGCCAAGATAGGCAAGCAATGGTTTCGTCAATCCTGATAAACATTCATATGCAGTGGCTACATGGCCCCAGAATACGCCAGGCGCGGCCAACTCTCCCTCAAATCAGACGTATATAGCTATGGAGTGTTGGTTCTAGAGATAGTGAGTGGCCGGAGAAACAGCATCGACGGAGATCCTGAGAATTTATTAACCTTGGTAACAGGCTAACAGCTATGGTTAGAAACAACGTTGTGTTTTTTTGTCGTGTTTGGGGATGAAGCGGGTGAGAACATGCAGGCGCGGAGGAGCTGGAAGGAGGGAGTGCTGTTTGAGCTGATCGACCCGGCGCTGGGGGGCGGCTTGAGAAGCGACGCACTGCGATGCCTGCACATTGGGGTGCTGTGCGCTCAGGACAATGAATCCGACCGACCAAGCATGGTTTCAGTGCTGCTAATGCTGCATAGCATTTCCATGACCATCCCACCAATTCCATCTCTTTGAGCAACTAAAAAGCATCTGCTTGTTCCACACTTTTTTTCTAATTTCCACGTTGTTCTAGCCGTCTAATTAGTCGATGCAAATGTCGGTATTTGCAGGTAATCTCAGCTTATGTATACTACAAGATCATATATAAAAGAGTGTCTTTTTATTTTAACTTCTTAAAATAGACGATGATATGTCAAACAATTTTGTTAATTAATGTACTAAATAAATATTCATTATATCCAATGTGTTAATCAAATAAGAGAGAATATTAAGTGAAAGTAATGCATATGGCTGAGAGTAATTTGAGGGAAGGAGAAGATATCAATAAACGACGCCGCTTGTCCGAAGGACGACGCGTCGTACTGGAGAAATAAGAAGTGCTCCACTAAAGCGGGTGTAACAGAGCAGCGTGAAACGAAGAAATTCGGTTCTCACTTGTACGTCTTTCACAACGGACCACCCCTTCTTTTCAGTCCGCCATTGATTCTACTCCTTTTCCCCTTCTTTCGCCATTTGAAGGATCTTTTCCTTTTCAGTTCTCAAGCTGCCGTCATGCGTTGAGCGCGATTCAAGTTCAAGTCAATTCACAACTGTGCGATCGGTTTATCGCGGCTTCATCGCTGTGATTTGATCGCAATGTCATGGGGACTGGGCTGGAAACGGTCCTCTGAGATCTTCCGTTTGACTCTCAATTACGGTACCGACGAGGTTGTGGAGAGTCCTGGCCGTCCCTCGTCTTCTTCGTCATCTCGCGCCTCTTCGCATCCATTTTCTCTCAGGATCAGGAAATCGGGTTTAAAATTGAATTGGATTGGTCGGCTGGGGAGGATGAGGATCAGGTAGCCTTAAAGCTCCAGTCGCAGCTCATGGTGGCGCTGCCGATTCCTCAAGATTGGGTGCAGCTGGAATTTATTTGTAACGAGGAGAGAGGGAATGTGAATGTGGATATGAGAGTTTTTAAGAAGAGAGAACCTCTGAAGGCTGTGGTCATGACCAAATCGGTTGGGTCTGGCCAGCAGAGCGATGGAATTGGGGTTTTGACGAGGTTGTTGCGAACCAATTTGGCTTCTCAAATGCCGGGAAATGGAGATTTGGCGGCCGGTTTCACCCAACATTGGAACAGCGTAACTGTCCTGAGTCTATGAGGTTGTGGTTTGTCGGTGAGTGATCATTACTTAGAAAAAAACGATATTTCATTCATCTTTCGATGCATGTATGAATGAGAGTTCTTAATGTATGCGTGTCCCTTTCATACTACTGATTTCCATTTAAATAATTATCATCGGGTAGAATTTCAAAGGACATACCAAAAATGGCACCCATCATCTTATTTTTCCCCATCCCTATTGCACGCCAATAATGATTAACATCATTTCCAAACTGTTCTCCTTTACATACATTCTGTAAGTTTCTTTTCGTTTCCTTATAGAATAAATGCAGTTAATCGGATGACTTCTGACTATGTATGACATTCTAATACCCACTGCTGTTTTTTGCTTCAACAGTTGATGAAAGGTGTGATATGGAACTTGACGAGACTGACCCAGCGGTTTGGTCTAAGTTGGAAGCAGCAGTTGATGACTACATAAAAAATAATTGTCTGATGCTCAAGAGCGCTTGCGAAAGACTACTTATGCCTTATCAATGTGATGAAAAGTTGTCAGAGAACTTGTTATCACAGCATTTGGCTAAAGAGAAACTATTAAACAGAGGTATTGATGCTGTTATGTTTATGTTTTACATCATTTTCGATATCTGTTTTAAACATTGACCTCGAAGGTTTTTTTCCTTTTTCTGTGGTAGATAAGAATGGGCCTTCTCTTGGTTGGAGGCGCAAGGTTTTACTTGTTGAAGCTTCACATGGTCCAGATGTGGGGAGAATCGCACATCATGCTCGAGCACTTGAGTCGTTTTGGGCTGTAAATGGAAAACAGATATCCCTTATGCAAGGACTATCTGGACTCGTGAAAACAGTACCAGCAACAACATTTCCAACTCCATTTACTTCACCTCTATTTACTTGTGTTAGACGGTCTATCTGTAAAGGGCGCTCAATCGCCACTAAAGTCACCTTCTGGAGTCAGACATCTCCCTTTACCTGTGCGAGCCCTACATGAAAAGTTACAAAATTCACCTCAAGTGGGTATTATACATATGGCCCTTCAAAACGATTTATCAGGATCATTTTAAGGTAAATAGATGCATACTTTATTTTTTTTTTCATTCAGTTGTTAACTTACTATTTCTGCAATTGCATACACTTTACACCTACAGCTGGCAGAATGATGTTTTTGTGGTTGCTGAACCTGGCGAACTTGCTGATAAATTCGTACAGAGTGTTAAATTAAGCTTGATGTCAGCCTCCCAAGGCTGCCATAAAAAATTGCATCATTACTTGCTAATATTTCATCTATTTCTGATTTGGTAGCATTCAAGTCATGCTTCCAAATTGGAGGTATAACTCACCGATATATAGGACGCCAAACACAAGTATGTGCGCGACCACATATTTCAGGTTATTGCTTTGTCACTGTGAAACTTCATGTTTCTGTTCTAATTTTTGCTGATTTTTGGCTGAAGGTCATGGAAGATGACCAAGAAATTGGGGAATACATGTTCCGCAGAACTGTGCCTTCCATGCATTTAACACCAGATGATGTTCGTTGGATGGTATATTCTATCTTCCATTTATTGAAGTTTACACTTTCCATTAGATTTATAGCTAAAGTGGATTGTATGACCCTTGACATTTGTTATCTCATCTTCAATGAGCTTTTTCCAATAGTTGTCAGTGCTTATGCTCTTTGTCTTTATAATCCATAACTTAATATCATACATTATGAAGCCGTATCCATTTTTCCACGAAGAACTTTATGTTTTTATAATTGCTACGCATCAAAGATTTGATTCAATCAGTAATTCATCTCTCTCTATCGCACTAATGGTACATGTTTTATTTTATTGAGGTTGGAGCTTGGAGAGACAGAATCATTGTTTCTTCAGGGACTTGTGGACTTCCTGCAGCTTTGATTAAGGCTTTTCTGGACTCAGGTGCTAAAGCCGTAATATGTTCTTCAGCTGGACATCCTGACTTGCATCGAACAATTTTCCATGGATCAGATAGGGAGTTCAGTGCCATGGAAAACGGTAAGTTTGAGATAGGGGAGGAAGAGGCAGAAGATGAAGAGGGTGAGCCTAGCAGCCCCATAAGTGACTGGGAGGATAGTGACCTTGAAATTAATGGGCATGTGAACCATTCTATGAGTTTTTGGGATGATGACGAGGAGCAACTCTCTCAGTTTCTCTGTCAACTCTACGATTCATTATTCCGAGAGTCGGCAGGGGTGAATGTTGCTCTACAGCGTGCTCTTGCTTCCCATCGGAAGTTGAGGTACATATGTCACCTTCCCAATACACTCTAGTTTTTTTTTTTGATAAAACCTCAAAGGAGTTGACAAAAAATAATAGAGAGCAAAAAAACAGAAGAAGAAAAAATAAATCTTAGTTTAGATTCTAGAAAGTAAAAGGGTAGATCCAATTTTGACGCATAAATATTGCAGTATTAAAGTAATATGAAATACCGCTCAATCATTACTCTTTTTTTGGTATGCCATTGGTGATGATATTGCATGGCTTCTGGAACCTTTTTCTATTTGATTATTCTAGGCTTCCAGGGCATGGGTCATCCTTATTTTGTCTTGTTCGCCTTTAATTCTCATCATGTATGCATGTTACTGGCTTTGCTTCCATGGATTGACAATAACCACAGAATTCCCCTTTTTTGAGCTCAGACCAACCGGTAAATTGATGATATTGTACTCTACTTCTCTGGCTATGCAAAAAAAGTCTGTTGTTTAGGGTATTCTTTCAAAACCAAACAAAACTGGCCTGAATTGAATCGCCGAGGAAACTGTGCCCACTTAGACAGGGACGGGTGGTCGTCTACAGCAAAATACAAAGAGCAGAAAGATAACACAATTGATGTGCAGTGGTGTTTCTTGGCTTAAATTTGTTTGATACGATCGTTCAGGTATCGATTTAGTGGTAAACCTTTAAGAATGAGTTGATATGGTTTATTAACGCTTGCTTGAAAATAGTGCACAAGACCACACAAGTATTTGTCTACCAACAAACGGAACATTCGAAGTTTCTGTAGCTTGGCCCCTCTCAAAAGAATGCCAGACCTTGGCTTTGCTACTTCCACAAATCACGATGCAAAACAAGCACCCACCAACATTCACCAAAGTTGGTAAAAGAGAATGACCATTCCACACAAAATAGGCATGATGACGACCAAGCACCATTATTCCAAGCCTCATGCTTTCAGCTTTCCATTGAAGCATCTTCATCATGGCTTTATAAAGTGAAAGCAGAGATGGCCTAAACTCAAAGCAATTCATGCACTCTTCACCGTCAAGCCACTGGCATTTCTTTAAATACTCAAAAGAATAAGCACCATAAATCTCCACCTCTGAAGGCGAGTTCTGGGAGAACATGGCTGCAACTACTCCACTCTCTGTAGGAACACGAGGGACGGTAGGATCGCTGGTGAGGAAAGAAATCGAATACTTCACGAAGCTTGACAGTGAAAGAAGAGGTGCGGCTTGCGGAGGCCCTGTGCGCGTGGCTTCTGGCAGAGGGTATTCTAGATCAAACTTTTGGCTCTCGATCATCGGTTGGAGGAAGAAGCGACCGGGCACTAGTAGTTTCTTCCCACAGGTCTGTCCCGCCCGTAAAGTTGCAGAGACCAAGCAGCTAACCAGAATCCCTGGTTTCGACTACCAGATTCTTAAGGAAGACAATTACTTGAAGGTGTAAAGAAGCTCTGTGGGCAGTCTTTTATACTTCTTTTGGCACTTCAATCTACGATCTCTCCTTCAGGCATCTTTTGCAATTTCCCTCATTGCAGATGATGTTTAATGGCGTCTGCCTCACCTTAGCTAGTAAGTGATGTAACACCAAGAAAATTTCTTGAACACATAATCAGCAAAAAAATATCCAGCAATGAGCAATAAGAAACTACTCAAACAGTTCGGATTTGAAGTAAAACATACCATAGGAAATAGGACACAACAAATTGCAGCTTACTATCAAGTGGAGAATCGGGAAATGGAATAGCAAATCCATGGCTACAAGATAGATGTCTAAATATACCATCATATTTAAGCATTCAATATCAACATTATTATTATATTTGTGACGCTGGAAACTGGAAAGACCAGACAATTCTTCAGCGTCGTGAACAAAGACACCATAAAAATGAAGTCCAAGACATCAATAGTACTTCTCAACTAATAGATAGAGATGATAATTCTGTAACATAACATGCGTGGATTTGTAAATACAAGTGATGGTCTCAATTTTTCTTTCCAAATGAATCATTTCCAAGTCTTTGAAACAAAAACATGAAGTAGAAAAAACTTATTGCCAAAAGTAAGTTTGATGATCCAGCAACTGATCAAAAGCACCCCTAAAATGTTCCCAAATGTCATAAAATTTACTCAGGAGAAACTTACAAAGCAGAGAAACTTACAAAGCAGACATCAAATCCATGTTAAATTGATCTATACTGATTCATTCAGCAATCCACTAGTTTATCCATTTGATTTTGATGCTAACATTGGAACTCCTGAAGCTTGGCATAAAAATCCTCACTGAGGAAGACCAGCCTCGATATCACTCCACTGATCGACATTCTTTGGGAATTTTTCCTTAATTTGCCTTACAAGTTCTCGTGCTTGGTCAACCTTGGACATACCCACAAGCCCGTTGACGAGAGATTTCATGGTAGAAAAATTGGGGACCCAACCTTTGGCCATAGTCTCTTTACTAATCTCTAGTGCAGTCTCAAAATCACCTCCTTGACAAAGGAAGTGAACCAGAGTAAAATAGCACTCACTGTCCGGTTTGCAGCCTCTATTGACCATACTCTTAAATAGTCTCTTCGCTTCATCCAAATCTCCTTCCTTACAGAACCCATGAATCAAATGGCAGTATGTCACTGTATTGGGCTTCATGCCTCTCGATAACATCCCTTCAAACAAAGACCTCGCTTCCACGGACTTCCTTAATTTACACAAACTCCGTATCCTGATATTGTACGTGCTAACCCCACGACGAACCCCATGATCGTCCATCATTTTGAGGACCTTCTCAACGTCTTCAAACTTCTCCTCTTTATAGAACCCAGCGAGCCAATTACCAAAAGTTTCAGCATTTGGTTTCAAGCCCTTTCTACCCATCTCCGCTACTATAGAATAAACAGAACTAGAAGAACCAGACTCTGAAAACGCTTTGACTACTCTATTATAAGTGTCAAGATCGGGCTCAATACCATAGATCTTAGGAAACTCCATGAAAACCCGCTTCAGCTCCTTGTAATCCTTAGCTAATTGACAAGCGAATAATAAGGCATTCAGTGATTTTACCGAATGAGAGACCCCCAGGTCGTTAATTTCCTTGAAAGTTCGAATAGCGTGATCCAGCATGTTGGCCTGGCCATAAAGAACGATAGCATGACAAGAAAAACGTTCGGTTTTTAGATCGGGCCGCGACTTCAGCTCTTCGAGATATCGGCGAAGACCATCGAAGTGCTTCTTCTCGGATAGCTTGGAGACAGCGACAGAAAATGCAATCCGGTCGAGATGGGAGTCGGGGGTGAGATAAGCAGCTCGGCAGATGTCGAGAATTCTCTCAGGATTGGCTTCGGACTTGAGGAGGGACAGGGCGGCCCTGGATTTCTGCTTGGAGGTTAGGGGGGTGGTGGAGTCGGGGGAGAGGATGGTAGAGGAGAATCGACGGGAGCCGAAGAGGGAGTGGCGGATGCGAGAGAAGAGAGCCATGGCTGCTGGCAGTCTGAGAGAAAGCGAGGGTTCAACTTCAGGAGTAGCGTCGAAACGTGAACGGACGATGAAGATGCGCATATAAATTGGGCCAAAAACCGCCATTTTTGGCCCAGCTGATAAGCGTCCGTTTCGAAGAAAAAGTGCACTCCTTTGCCCGCCACTCTCTTCAACGTTCAAATTCAAACGTCTTCCTCCTCCCTTCTCCCTCCCAGTCCTTGCTTCCTCTTCCAATCTCTTCTCTGCAACTCAAAAGCAGAAATTCGGAGGCTTGGATTCAAACATCTACCTGCCTATGGAGCGCGAAGATCTTTCATGTCCTTCGCCACGCCCTCCGCCTTCTTCCGTTTTCAAAGATTTGTCCAACTTCAAAACCCCCAAACGCCCTCCGCACCTCCCTAATTTCCACACTCCTTCCACTAAATTTTTCACTTCTTCCAAACAAACTCCTCTACCAGCTTCTTCTTTTCGCCGCCACCGACCCTCTCTGGATCCATCTTCCTGTGCTTTCAGATCCAGGGCTGCCCGGAAGCTAAAAGCATTCGAGCTAGAGCAATCGCAGTCCTCTCGCAAAGTTCAGATCAGAAAAGAACAGTCGCTCAAGTCCTTAGCCAAATCTCTCACAGTTTGGCTCAATTTCTTGTTTGAGAATCCCCATTCATGTGGCTGTGATTGGCCTCAAGTTGGTGAAGCGGATTCCACTAAATCTCAGTCAAAGGGGAAAAGAGATTGCCGGCCACATGAAGCAGTTGGGGTGTATGGAGCATGGCGCTGTCCCAAGCGCCATAGAGATGTATCGTGGCAACCTGTGGGACAGGACAATGGGGATAATTTAGTAGATTTTTCATTTCCAAAGATGTCAAAGTTGGGAGAATCATTAAAAGACATTTGTAGTTTTGATGATTTGATGCAGAGAATGAGGCTTTATTTGAACTTAAAGAATTGCGAAGATGTTTGTAAAATGATGGCCCAGTTGACCAAGGTACGTTTTTCATCGCTTTTTAACACTCAGCAGACGGTTTTAATCACTTTCTTTCTCTGAAACAGTCAATTTATGGTTTTATTTCTGTGCCTACTATTCAATTTTCTGTTCGCGAGGCAGATGCATGTGTTCAATGGGATTCGTTTTTGTTTTATGTTTTCTTTTTCATTCTCACTGTTTCTTTTTGTTCTCGCAGAATATAGATGATGGAAGGATAAAAATGAAGGTTCATTGCCCCATTGTAACAGACGTTGGATTGAAGGAGAAAGCCACACAAGTTTTGATGTCTTATAACCCGATTTGGCTTCGCATAGGACTATTTGTTATCTTTGGAGGTGACACTTTATTGTCCGACGATAGTATAGTCAGTGATCAAGAAACTTCCTTGTCAAAAATGATCATTGACAAACAGTTTTTTGCACATTCAAGTCTAGCTAAAGCATATTCATATAACAAAAAGGTTGAAGGTTTATATAGACCAGGATACTATGAAAATTTGGGAAAGATTATACTCAAGAGATTTTTGTTAATGGTTCTTATCCTCGATAAAGTTAAATGTCAGACCAACCTTCCTTTAAAGTATGGAATTGATGGCATTGATGGGGGTTCTCCTTTGTTGTTCAAGGTGCAATCTGGTATTAAATCAAGCAGTCAGATGATCCAAGGTTATTGTGCATTGATGTTCACTAAAGCTTGTTGGTTATGAGTCGTTAATCTGAAAAATACGAACTACGTTCATCATTTCTTATTTCCCTTTTTTTGTCTATATAGATTTCTTACCAACGGATGTGATGCACGGTGAAGGTAATCTTATATCGCATCTGGTCATTGTGGGGTACAAAGTGTCATACCAGCAGGTGGGTTTCTTATTATCTGCATACTTGTATTTGTTAGATACATGCATGTCTTTAAACTTTTGTGCAACTTTATGCTTGGAAACTTGGAAACTTCTTTAGTTTGAATTCCGCAGTTCTAAGTAAGTTATATTGAAATTTATAATGTTTTTTTTTAAATTAATTTTCCTGCTATTTTTCATTATCATGCAGGATCCCCTTTCTGAGTATAGCTTCAAAATTACAGATTTATTTGTAGATATTCAAGATGGTGTTCGACTCTGTAGAGCAATTCAAATTTTACAAAACAATTCTTCGATTATGATGGTATTTTGTTTCACCTTCTTTCTCCCTCCCCCTTTCTCTTTCTCTCTCTCATATAGAGTTAATGAATCATCTTGTGTCCAAAAGCCTTTGTTATGTTGGGTAATTTTGGTAATGTGGTTACTTTTCAGAAAATTTTAATACCATCAGATACGCGCAAGAAGAATTTGGCAAATTGTACAATAGCACTGCAGAATCTTAAACAAGCTGGAGTGATGATGTGTGATGAAGATGGAATGGAGGTAACAGGAGATGATATTGTTGATAGAGACAAGGAACTTATCCTTTCTATCCTGTGGAACATGTTTATACACTTGCAGGTGTGTTGTGTTGGCAAAACTGATTGTGTTTCAACATGGCTAAAAAAGCCTTTGTTTTAAGTGAGTACTTTAATCATATCTTGCAATAAAAACTGCAGCTACCTCTTCTTATCAACAAAACACTAATGCTTGAAGAAGTTCGCAAGATTCATGGACAGGTTAGTTTCTTTTTTCTTTGAGTTTAAAGCTAGTTTCAAGAACTCAGTCAAAGGATATTATTCTTTCCATTCACCCAAGTTTGATAGTTGCTCAAACATTGCGCAGTTATAGTCCTATTGAAGTTTTATGCAACTCCCTCTTCCTATGCTTTATGAGTTTATTATCCTCAATGTCATTTTCTGGTTCGTTTCACAGGAAAATACTCTAACTATCAATTCTACTCCTTTGGAAATGCTTTTTAATTGGATCAAGGTACTTTGTTCTATTTCATTAATTTTTTCATTTCAAACTAATATATAATAAACCGTACAACATAATTTTTGGATTCTCAGGAAATTTGCAATACCTATAATCAGAAAATCGACAGCTTCTCAGCATTGGTTGATGGGAAAGGCATATGGTGCTTACTTGACTATTACTTCCGGAAGGATCTTACCTGTTCTTCTACGAAGGTTCACCATATTTATTGTCATCTACTACTTTGTATGAACTGAATTAGTTTGTCACTTTATTTGTTCATTTGCATTAATTTAATTTTAGGATCCCAATAGCTCAAGAATTAAAGAATCAATTGTGTCGGCTACTGATTATCCAGATGCTGCTCACAACTTTGTTATGTCATCAAAATTGATGAAAATATTGGGAAATTTTCCTGAGGTATGTAACCTTGTTTTTTATTTTATTTAAAACTTGCTGATAAAGGTATGTTAATGTGTTGTTTATATATTTTGTGATAGATTCTGCAAATTAGTGACATTCTTGAATTTCAAGGCGTTTCTAGCGTCCGGAGTGTTGTAATATTTTTGATGTTCCTTGCATCAGAGCTGATAATGAACAAAAGTGTGGTAATGTTGTTCATATGATGCTGCAAAATATTGAATCCCCTTTAGACACGATCAAAACAGTTTCTCAATCATTATTTGTTTTTTAAATAGGAGAGGTTGAATCTCCATAAATTCCTAGTTTGCGACTGCCGAAGCTCCAACAAAAATTACTTATCTTCAAAGAGTTTTCGTTTAAATGGGACGACAGTGCAAGATGGTGAAGAACTTGGCAGTGAAGGTTATATGTCATTGAGTGTCTTGAATTATCTGTTATCATCATATGAAAGTTGGTAGTCGTAGTATCTGATAGTGCACAAGAGTTTCTTATTGATTTTAATAGTTAATCTTTACTGTTTGGCCATATCCTTGAAGTAGTTATATCTATTCAAATACTTCATAGCGACACCATGTGATGCGATTGAGGAGAACCTGGATGACCAATTCTGTGGAAAGTAATACATTAGAAAGGGCAGTTTTGAACACTAGTGGCTACGTGGCTATTTGGGGAGCAATGGGGTAGTTTCTGTTTAGTTTTCCTTTGCAGCAGAATAGTTTTAATATGTCGTATATGGGTAGGATGATGGGGAGGTTGTTTGATTAAAATTCTAGTCTTTGATGTACTTGTCCGAATCTAAACGTTCGTCCTAGATTTGTGGTTGTTCTAATAATTTAATTTCCGTATTCTGATTCTATTTTCCACGCACACTATGAAAGCTTGTCTAGTGGCAATTGACAATTTTGGTCGTTATGGCCTAACTTCTATTTCTGTAATCTTTTTGTAGATTTTGCAACAAAGTTTAAGGCTGTTCAATCTTGGTGGAAAAAAATGGTTGATCAAAACAGAAAATCCCTAGGAAAGTCAAATTCTCCTTCATATTTTACAGCAAAGACAAATACTTCTCGCGAAGAAAAAGGTCGAATGATGCTTTCCATTTTCTGTCTTCATCATGTTCACAATTGTATCAATAATGTCACGTCAGTTATATTTTGTTAGCAAATTAGATTAATCAGTATCAAAATTTTAAATGAAAATCATGAGAAAAGTCAAACACTTGGAAGGTTGAATGGATAGGTAACCAAAAATGAACTTTTATCGACCAAGTAAGCATAACTTGTCTTAGAATTTTATGAACCATGAGACAAAATCTTTCAAAATTGAATAATATTACTCCATTTTTATTTAAGCTGAAAGTTAGAAGATTCATACCATGACCCGAGTATGATTATGTCTTTTACTATTTCCCTACTTTTAATCCTTAGTTTGTCTTCATTCGTCATTTAATCATCTATTTATTTTTTGCCTCACCGTATCTGCGTTGCATTTTACTATTAGTCTGTCATTGTTGATGTTGTTCTTTAGATATTCGATATTGTTTATGTAGCTCTTTGGGTTAGTTGCAAGTTGCAACTACTGAGATTTCTTTGTGAAGAACTTTAAATTGAACTTCACACTTTTTTAGCATTAATCTGCTACATAGCTTCTAATTCGTAAAATTTTGGAGTTTTAAGTCAAAAACTGGATTTTTTTTCACTTGAACGTCTTTGATTCCAAATATTATTCGAGTAATTGACATATTCTTACCATGGATTCGAAGCTTTTCTTCCAGAAAATGCAGTGAAGATTATACAGTCTCATGGCAGAAGATACATTTTACGCCAGAGGTATTTGAAGTCAATAAACAACATTATCTTCTTGCAAACTTTTATCCGACTCTGCTCAAATAGGAGAAGGCAATCAACCTGCATCAACTTAGTGAATCCTGAAACATTTTCTTGTGGTATCTCTGTTACACTTGTGGTTTGACAACATATGTTTATCAATGTTACTCTTCGATAATTTGTTTTCCATTATGCAGAGACAAACCAACAACTACAGCCAACGAGGAAATATATTATGTTTACTATTGATAGACAAAGCTTTTTATATTTCAAACGATCAGTACTGCTTATTCAGCAGGCGTCCAGAAATTGGATTTCTGGGAAAAATTTGGGCAGAGTTACGGGCCATTCCATGTCATCTTTTGATCATCTAAGTGCAGTTATTGTGATTCAAAAATATGTTCGGCTGTGGTTGCAACGGTCAAGAGATATGTGCAATGTTTCTAAAATGGAGGAATCTTTAGACAAAAGCCTTCAAACAAGTGATCAACTTCAAGAAGCACCTGTTAATGGGAATGAAATCTGCAGACTTGCAATGGCCGAAGGTACTCTCTTCAATCAGCACTTAGCTGCGAATAAAATTCAAAGTAATTTTCGTCGATGGTTTCGGAGAAGGATGTATGACAAACAAAAATGGGCCACAACTGTTATTCAAAAAGACTTTCGCATGATCAGGTGTCGAAAGGTTTATAAGATGTTAGTTGCATCAGTCATAATCATTCAATCATTCGTGCGTAGATGGATTGTTCGGAAGTTTTTAAGCAGACAGAAACACTGTATTGCAGTCATCCAAGTAAGTTGGCTCATATACTTCTCTGATCCAGTATTTTCATTGCTATATATGTTATCAGGCAGGTACTACCCCAAAATTGAGTAGACTCTAGAAAAAAATTTCCAAAGGATTGAGAGGCTTGGTTCTCCTGTCCCACTAAGCTTGGAATTTTCATTCATCCTCTATCTTTAAGATAACCATATTTTCTAGTCTCATCAATCCTATCTGAATTTAAACTATCGAAACACACCTTCTTGGATTCCTGTTATGAGATACTCATGGGTTTTTCTTGTGTTCTCTTTTCTGAAACTTCAGAGTAATTTTCGTGGTTGGTTGATAAGAAGGCAACTTAGTATTCAACAAGAGGCTGCCATAAAAATCCAAAGTGCTGTACGATGCATGATTTGTTGGAAGGGGTACAATCTTCATAGACAAGCAACAATAGAAATTCAAAGACTTGCGAGGGGGAAAATTGTTCGAAGTAGGCTCATAGGTAAACATCGAATACTTAAAACACAATGTTTCCTTACAATATTAATTGATTCAAAAATGTTCACACTCTTGTTTTACGAAGAAAATATCAATGTTACGTTTTTTTCAGGGGGGTCAAGATTGCAAGCAGATATCAATCATGGGAGTTGCTTATCTATTTCTGGAGGTTGTAGCATTGAGTTTAAAATATTTTTGATGTCTGTTCTTAAACTACAAAAATGGTGGAGAAGAATGTTAAGGTCAAAGTCAGCTGTCGTTATTCAGTCACACATTCGGGGATGGATTGTACGACGAAAAGTAGCTACTGAAAAGAATTGTGTACTGGTGATCCAGGTAAGATAGATTGATCTCTGAAGTTTAATTGCACGCAACATATGGATTGAGAAGTTTATTTGCAACTAAGAAAGATTTTATAAATATTTATGCCTATGTACATAAAACTGGCAGAAGTTCTTAACTTTCTATCTTCACGTAATATATTTATTTCTTTAACTTTGTAGTCATACTGGAGACGTTATTTAGTGCACAGAGAGTCAAAAGAGCAGCTTCTTGACTTGTGCTTTGAATTGCAACAATCTGCAAATGTTAATGACCGCAACCGTTCTATAAATAGACTTGTCAAAGCACTTCCTGAATTGCTCAAAATTACAAGTGTCAGACGCATTTTGCACATATGCGCTTGCTTGGGTAAGTCTTATTGAGTCTCATAATTCTTCTTGCTAGTCATACCATTACTTTTTTAGTTTTGTTATTCAATACCAAAACATTCATCCATCCAAAAACGTGTCAAACGTCATAGCTAAGAAATACTGCATCTAATGGTTTGTTTGTAGTTTATAATTATTACATGAAATTGCACTTGATTGGCTTGAGTTTTGAAACATAACCGATGAATGATGATAGATTTGATATGATTCTTAAACAGATACAGCCACCAAACATTCTTCCGAGTATTGTGAGACACTTGTCGCTGCTGGAGTTATTGTGACTCTAGTAAAGCTTATCCGTTCAATAAGTCGAAGCATACCGGACCAGCAAATTCTTGTGCATGCTCTCTCAACTCTAAGAAATATTGCTTGCTATTCACATCTGGGTCAAGTCCTAATTGAGACACGGGGATCAATAGATACGCTCATTTTGGAATTTTTAAGGTTTGCCTATTGACCATGACAACAAACTATTATTTGCTAGTTTTGATGTTCACTTCGTTGGGTTTCAGGAACAAGGAAGAAGCGTACTTTATTGCCTCGGAACTTCTGAAAAAGATTTGTGCGAGTGACAGAGGCATTGAAGCCGTGAGGAAGTCGCCAGCTTTCGTAAGAAGGCTGCGCAGTCTTGTGAACGAGCTCACCCGCAAGATAAGCAACCAGAAGAAGTGAGATTCTAATCATTTGTAGAGCTGTCTTTAGCAATGACTAACTGGATTCTACTATTTGCAGTAATAATCGAGGAAAAGAAAATAGCGAGAGAAGACTAAGAGAAGCTGTTCAACTCCTCAAATTGATTGCACCGTGAGATTACTTGTTTCTAGGTGACGCATTGAAGTAGATAGCGGAACTTTCTGAGGCTATCACAATATAAGTAGCTTGCTTAGTCGATGACACACGGATGTTAGAAGCTTACTCGAATGGAGGCTCGCTCTTGGAGCGGTGGCTTGTAAACTAACAGTGATTAGTTGGCTCAGAATTTTCTTCAGTTTTGTATGAAAGCTTTTTCTGTGAAATCTATGCAAAATTGGTTGCGTCGAGATCTTCAAGGAAGCTGGCAAAAACAGTTCAACAATCTGATATGTGAAAACGGATAAAATGGCAAATGAGGAAGGGGCTAATTGAGTTCAAAAAGCATGATCTTAGTATATCATGGAAAAAAAACACTCATTTTCAACGCTTCAAACTCATCTGCCGTAGATGACCGGAGAGACAGGGAGAAGGCTCCTTCCCTTCCTGCTGCTGACATCTGCTTGCAGGCTTTGACGCGACAAGACAGGCGATCGTTCACTCCGTCTCCTGCCGTAGATAGGTTCACAGCTTCTTCAAAACCATCAATCTCTTGCCGATCTTGACCGCCAACTTTCGAAGTCGGATCCTCCACATGTTTCTTCTTCTGTAATCTGCCTGCTGCAGTGACTTGTAGATCAGGAACTGGGTTCGCCGGCGAATTCTCTCTTCTCTCTCCTCCTTGTCTACCTTTGAGTAACCGCCATTCTTCTTCGAACCAAGACTCATCTCGTCTATGAATTGGAGTCTGAGCTTAGGCAGAGAGAAGTGGCATGGATTATTCGGCTATTATAGAGGAATGGGCGCAGGCCAAGCTGTAGCCTGTAGTTGGAAGATGGAAAATAAATAACTTTTCAGTAGCTTCATCAGGCAACTGAATTCCTCTGCCTCCCATATTATTTTTGCTTTTCTAATATTTTTTGTTTAAACTTTATTATCATATTTCTTATTATTAGAATGAGCTCTCCTCTTTGTGCGGCCAAACGGCAACTCCATGAAGTCAAATGTGCAGCCATTGAAACACAAGTGATGGGTTTCACGATCGGTGGCAGACATGAAAATACGACCAAATCATGGGTTCCTCGCCGGCAGTGGCTTTCCAACACCCACTGAATTGTTCAACCTATACCCGACATGATGGTGTACCTTAACTTCTGCAGTTGAGACGAGGTCTTAAACTTCAACCTTAGAAACTCAGAAATTTATACATTGTATGAGCAGTCATTGTGGAAACTCAAAGGCTACCTTATTTACATCGTACCACATCTTCTCAGACTACAGAAAACATGGAAATATTATCAATCTCGAATTCTCACTACCCAACGGATCCTTCAAGCTTCAAGCTCATAAGCTGGTTCACCTCTGCTCCAAACTCGTCAGGAAGCTCATTGAAGACGTCTCGGCAGAAGCCCGATATCATGGCAGCCATGGCCTTCTCATACTCTATTCCCCTCTGCTGAAAGTAGAACAACTGGTCTTCACCAATTTTGGAGGTACTTGCCTCGTGTTCAATCCTGGCTGTTGGATTCTTTACCTGATCATCAGAATGAAGGATGCATCAAAACAGTGATGGAACTCAACTCAAGAAGTGAGTGTTTCATAAATGATAAGCTCTCCAGCTAAAACACTTAATTTTGACGAGTTCAAAATATATTTTCCAGTCTTATGCAACCACCAGAGGAATAAGACTTTTTTAACTTCTGCAGAGGCAATTTCAATCATAACTGGTCTTAAACCTTTCTAGAGGTAAAATTTCCAATTTCCAATTTTCAACCAATATTATGATGTATTAAGCAAACTAGCCAAGCAATGAACTATGCTCCCTGTTTAAGTACCTCACATACATGCTGAGATTACTTCACGCATCAAGTTCTAAGATGTTGTCCCAATCCCAACTATGGATCATAATTAGCCAGGAAAAAACAAAGAGTGAATGAAAAAGTACCTGGATGTAAGGGTAAGTGTTGGCAGCAGCATTATCACCAATAAGCATTGAATCACATTGTGAGGAGTTCCGAGCATTATCAGCTTTTGAAAGGACCTGAACAAGCCCCCTATAACAGTTTCTGGAATGACCAGCTGAAATACCCTTGGAAATAATCCTGCTTCTTGTATTTTTGCCTTTGTGTATCATTTTTGTCCCTGTGTCTGCTTGCTGATAATTGTTAGTCAAAGCAACCGAATAGAACTCCCCAACAGAATCATCGCCCTCCAAAATAACACTTGGATACTTCCAAGTAATGGCAGAGCCTGTTTCGACTTGGGTCCAGGATATCTGCGATCGAGCTCCAGCACAAAGGCCTCTCTTGGTAACAAAATTGTATATCCCACCTTTCCCATCTTCATCCCCTGCATACCAGTTCTGAACCGTTGAATACTTGATTTCTGCTCCCTCGGCGCAATACAGCTCCACCACAGCAGCATGCAGCTGGTTTTTGTCATAGGAAGGCGCTGTGCACCCCTCCAAATACTCCACAAAGCTACGGTCTTCGGCCACAATCAAAGTCCTTTCAAACTGCCCGGTTTCTAAAGCATTGATTCTGAAATAAGTTGAGATTTGCATTGGGCATTTGGTGTCCTTGGGTATGTAACAAAAGGACCCATCGCTGAACACAGCAGCGTTCAGTGCTGCATAGAAGTTATCATCACTTGATACAACTCTTCCTAAATACTTTTTGACCAACTCAGGGTACTCCTTAATTGCCTCTGATATTGAACAAAATATCACGCCAGCCTCTTTCAACGCCTTCCTGTGTGTTGTTGCAATCGACACACTATCGAGAACCGCATCCACAGCAACGTTAGCCAAGCGATTTTGCTCATTTAAAGGCACTCCCAGTCTGTCGAAGTACTTGAGTAGCTCAGGGTCGGCCTCGTCGAGGCTATTCAAAGCGGGTTTTTTCTTAGGAGCAGAGTAATAACATATATCCTGGAAGTCTATGGATGGATAGAGATTATCGGACCAATTGGGTTCCTTCATTTTCAGGAACTTATCAAAAGCGCTCAACCTAAATTCAAGCATCCAAGCAGGCTCTTCTTTGAGGGACGAAATCAGCCGGATTGTTTCCTTAGATAACCCTTTGGGAATCGTAAACGAATCGATATCCACGCTGAATCCGAACTTCTTATCGTACTCACGATTGCGAAGAATCTCCCGAATCTTCTCATCAGAGCTGGTAGATAAAGGAGAGGGCTTGGCAGGCGAAGTAGCGGAGCTGGAATTCATAATCTGGGGATCGTAACCAACATCTGCCCGGACTCTGAGATCTCGGGCTTTTGGGGTCGGGGGTTTGGAAAGGTGAAGCTTAGGGAGAAGCGCTTTGGAATGCTCTGAAAGAGACTGGGAAGAAAAGGGGGGAATCCCATTAGCTATGAGAGAAGCCATGAAAGAGAAGCAGAATCTGAGAGGCACAGGTCCGCGAAGGAGAAGGGGGGGTTGGCGAAGAATATGCGGCTCTACGCTTCCGTTGCCGAGTGGCTGGCTGTGCTTGTTGACTGCTGTTAAATCGCCGGTTCTCTTGTGCGCAACACGCGCACCTCAACCCACAAGGCCACAATGCTCCAATCATCTGCTTACGCTTCTGTATCTTAGCCGACTCAACAACTCTCCATATCGCCACGTAGTTCTCTAATCTATTACAAAAGAACAATTATTTTCACTTCATATTCGACCAGAAAATAAGAAACAACGACAAGATTAGGGGGTTCGTTCATACGAAGTATAAGCTCATTACCAAACAAACATCTCTCAAATTTAGAGTTCAGGCCAGCAACGTCAACAGAAACTCTCCGGCTTCTTAGCAGCACCGATCAATATTCTCACATAACTTGATTCCATATCTCATACAAACTCAGAAACAAGGACCAGGAGGGCACGTTCGAAACAAAACTGTCGAGCTAACACTAAACAATTACATGTATCCCATTTGCTGCTGCTGCTGTGGATGCTGGTAGTTCCCATAGCCAGGATATCCTCCATATACCATGTTCGGATCTTGGGTCGGCGGTGGAGCCCCATACCCATAGCTTTCATATCCCGGTGTGTATCCTCCATAATATCCTCCTCCGCTCCATTGGTTCTGATCAGCCTGAGGCTGAGGGGAAGAACAGTTTGGACATATAATTCCAGCAAAGAAAGGGCTTCTACAACAACATTAATATAACGAGATGTGTACAACTGACCTGTTTGTTTGGAGTTCGGCCCCATGAAAGTCTAATGTTTTGCCCACTAAGCAGTAATCCATTCAGGACCCGTAACGCTTCTTCAGCACAGCTCCTAATGTCTTAATTTTAGTACTAGAAAATATTTATCCAAGGTGACTTTATGAAAGGTATAAAAAGGGATATGCCTTTTACCTCTCAGCAAATTGAACAAAACCACATCTCTTGCCAGTAGGTATTTTTACATGAACCAACTCTCCGTACTGACCAAAAACTTGTCTCAAGTGATCATCAGTAACATTAGAATCCAAGTTTCCCACAAATATCTGAAAGGAAAATTAATATAATGTAATACACTAGCTAATTAGTCGGAATTATACCAAAATAAACAAAATACTGACAGTTGTATTATTTGGATCATTCTCATTCTGACTTCCTTGAGAACTCTGGAATGAAGCTGCACAAGAAAAAAACAAAAACTAAAACATAATCCTACTTTGAACAGTAGCACATTAAAACTTACAGTTTATTGTGAATAAAATTTTAATGGAAAACAAATAAGGGTGATGCACTCTTGTAAATAAAAAATACGAAAGAACCAATTTCTCTCCCCCAACTGATGATCACGCTATGAAGAATTAAAAAATAAAAGAAAGCAGAAAGATTTAAAAGGGGTTTTCACGATCACAAATAGATGCAGAACTTTATAAGCATGAGTAACTAGATCAAGTTTACACGCTGATACACGCAGTTATAAGAGCCGCAATGCTTCTACAGATACTTTTTCATGGAGTCAACCCTGAGCTGTTTTTTACAGCTAACTACTACAAAAACCTACCTAAATAGAAAGGAAGATAGCACTAAAGTAGAACAATTCTGAACAATTCCTTGAAAAATAATAATAAGAAAAGCACTTAACAAAAGAAAGTACTCATAAAAAAACATGATTGTTTTTTAATGTGATCATCGAACCTGACATTCTATTAGTATAGTAAGAAAAACTACTGCAAGAAAAAAATGTAAAGGGAAAAAAATATTTTTACAAATATCTTATCTAGAAAGGAGAACATGACGGAGGGTAACGGTTGAGCTGAATCAAATACAGATTCTAGAGGCAGATTTCACACAACAGTACAAGTACAGGTTTTACTCCTAGAGATAAATGAATCATGCAGGCTTATCCTTTTAACAAAAGAAAGCGCAATGAACTATGCCAGATTAAAGCATTACCACAGGAAGAGAAAAAAATGCAAGCGAAGAGCATGGGACATTGAGATGGCATAAACAGAATAGAAGTGTGCATAACACCAAAAGCAGGACGACGAAGTTAAAGCTTAATTGTGTATTCATAATTAAAAAAAAAAACATACCTTGTGAATATTGCTGAGAGCCAGTGGTATTCTTGTTTGCGGCAGGCCCAACTCTCATAGGCCGTGTTGAACAGACAACTCCATTCATCTCAGTCAAAGCACGTGCCTGTTCATTTTCATCTCCAAACCTAACAAAACCATAACCCTTGGAACGCCCAGTGAGCCTATCCATAACAACCTTTGCTCCTTTGACAGATGAATATCGAGTCCTAAATAACTCTTGTAGCATGTAATCTGAGACATCACCAGCCAAGTCTCCAACAAAAATAGAAAAATCAGGAGATTCATCGTGTCCCTTCTCACCAGCAGATGCCCAGTTCAATCTAAAATTCTGAGCACCATTGGGCATTGGAGAACCATTGTATGATTGCAGTATTTTATCTGCAGCCGCACGAGAAACAAATTCAAGAAAACCATAACCCTCTGATTGACCAGTTTGTTTGTTCCGAATGACTTTTACTGAAGCAATCTGCAAAAAAAAAAAGAACTTTTTTACGACAAATAATACGTGGGTCTAAGAAACTACGCAAACCAATTCCATAGTGCAAACAATGAAAACCGGCATCACCAGTAACTATAAAAAGGGGGGAAAGCGTAGGATAATAGAGGATTAGCAATACCTCATTAGTGAGAGCGAAACAAGACAAGAGATAGTTCTCGTCCATCCAATACTGCAAATCTCCAATCCAGAGCGAGCGAACCTCGTCCGCGGTGGGCGGATGCGGTGGGTAGCCCAGTGAGTGAGTCTGCGGAGCCCACATCGGAGGCGGCCCTTGAGATTGCATGGACGGGGGCGGCATCATCATATAAGGAGGAGGCTGTTGCTGGTACTGTGGGGCTTGAAGTGCGGCCGAGGGAGGAGCTCCACCTGGCGCAGGTTGTTGCATCATATCGAAATCCTAGAAAACAAAGACGATGGTTTGGGCAGAGAGGGGGCTGTAGCGCGAGATGAGAAGCCCTAACCCTAGCGGAGGGAAGAGGAGAATCGGAATGGGAATAGAAATAAAACCCCCACGAGAAACCTTCTTTATGGGGTTTTTGGGCTTCCACGTCAACGAAGAGGCCCAAATGTTGTCTAAAACTGAATCACCTCCTACCAGCCGCAACCTTTTCTTAACATGAAATTACCTTACATTTTGATTTAACAACGATTAATCCACCGGAGAGGCATAGCTGAGACCTTTTTGTATGGTCGAGCCCCTGCGACCCTTAACCTAGCCATTGGCTGCCACAGCCTTGGCGCACCTGCGACCATTTTACCAACACTGGGCATTGCCCGAGCTAGTTTCAGTTCCCGCCGCATCAATCTCCGGTGCTCTGGAAGCTGCCAAACCAGAGTCTTCACAAGCAACTTCAAAAGACAAGATATTAGCTTGATAAGATGGATAAAATCCAATAGTCTTTTGGTTACATCTAGGCTTTATACTCCATGCATGCGATAGTTTTTCCTCTTTAGGAGGCTTCTCTGGGCAGTTTCTCTATAACAGTAGCATTAGCTGATCCTCTTTGAATTTATAAACTGGAATTATGTATTTAGTTCCTTTCTGAACTTTCAGGTACCCTCGGTATCAACGTTTGCTTCCTTGTCCTGCTGTCTATGGATCACCAGGATTTGAGCACACATAGTTGTTTCTGAAGGGGGCAATGTTTTAGAACATCTGCAAAGTTCTCGATCTTCCTCCTCTGTAAATTGGAGTATATAATGAAGTTACAGCGCCAGCTGTTCTGAAAGATAGAGCTTCAATCAAAGGGAACACAATTCGATTTACTACTTCACAGACTCGGGTGCAGCTTGCCAGAGTGGGTGCGCCACTAGTAATTGCAGATATGGCTGATACAGGGCTCAATCCCTTCGGAAGACGCAAGAAGAGTTATGAATGTGGAAGTGAGAGAGAAATAGCCATTGACGACTGGATTTCACGGCATGGAAAAGAGCCGAGCTTTGCCAAATATCGTGGGACGACAGGGACCACATATACAACGCCGGATCTCCTTGGTGGCGGCGGGCTAGTTCAGCTAAGCCTTAGTCTAGTTCTTGCTTGTCAAATCCCAGGTTTTACTCTGAAACAATTCTTTACTTTACCCATTGAAAAATGAGAATCGCAAAAAAAAATAGCTTGAAAAATCAAGTGATCGTACAGAGTCAACGATCACAACAAAATGCAATGCTAAAACTGCGTAGCGTAAGTTCACACTAGTATGTACAAGAGTTCAATTTGCAGTTAATGTCACTACTCATTCTACAGTGGAAAACACATTTGGAGCTGCAAAATCTACACCCACCATTACCAACATCACAATCAGTAGCCTCCCTCGCAAAATGCTCCTGCCGACTGTTAAGAGATTGATTCACTGTGGGTGGTTTCTGACTGAAGATCGTGCGGAAGAAGATGGGGATCTTGGAGATGATATGGACCTGTTCTTTTTCCTCTTTGGCTTCTTGGGAGCACCGGGGAGAGGAGACTGCGTCAGGGGAAGGTCTCTAAACAGGTCTGTTGCCGGTTGGCGTGTTATTTGCCGATCAAAATCTGAGAAACAACACCAACAAAGATTTATGTTGGATCTTGTCAAGTATGAGACAGGGTTGTCAAGTTTCTTCGATAACCTCTAGTTTTAGAGGTTAAAAAGGGGGCAGCTTGTGATTATAAAGAAATCTAATAGATCATGTTCAAGGTACTCCTACTTCAGGGCAGAAAAGTGCATCAATCAATTAGTGGACCCTCTGATTATTTCTTGGGGAGAAGGAGAAAATAGGTAGATTTGATTCCCGCTGGTTAAAACAAGTGCATGCTCGTGACAGAAAAGCCAAAACCCCATTCTTTGGAGCAAAGAATCTCACAAGCTTCAACATGAATTTATGAGAAATTTTGTATCCTCCCTACCCGTGATTGGAGATGCACACATTGACATAGCTAACTAATGTCTGTAGCAAAACATTTCTTGTTTTTACTCCAAAAAGTTGATTTATTTTGTAATTCTATGTTTTTTTTTTGCGAGAAACTGTTTGTGGGTCTTGCAGTGCATTGCACAGAATGTGCAGAGAAGTGGAGAGTATGCAATATGAGAAAAGTAAACAGAGAGAAAAACGAAAGGAAGGAAAAATAGAGAAGAATGGTACCGAGGGAAGACCAGGCTGTGAGAGCGGTGACAGCAGTGGAGTTTGAATCTCTTCGATCACTCGTGTTACCAAAGGAGGTTGCTGAGAAATGATCTGGGTTTGTCTTGAATTCGTTCATCTGCTCAATTTACGAAGAGCGGAGAAATTAGAACTGAAAATTGCGAAGGATAGAACTGAAGAGGAGCATTAATGGCGACCACCTACCCAGCTGGGTGCATTACCAGAAGCGCCATCCCACCCAATGTGCGCAACGTGCTTCACGTCCGTAGGGTGCCCTATTTCCATCTCTCTCTCCTTCACCACTGCAAATTTTTCCCATTTCTTATCTTACCCACTTCTTAACTAGAAACAAACTGAAACGATATGGCTTTTCGTATCAACCCAGATAGGAAGAAAATCTAAGTGATATGGCGCAATTTCGACGACATTTCTTCTTCTAGTTTTTAGGTTCCTAGCTCGTGAGATTTTCTGAATACTATTGTTTACTTCGATACAAATTGCAACCACAATACTGGGCAGAACTCGCTTCTGTGAAAACAATTTAGATAGCTAAAATTCCATACCAGGAGAGAACTATGAAATTACCAAAGATTTGGGTGATGTACTTGAAGCTTTTACGGATCCCTTTCATTTTGAAAGACATTTTGCGAAAAACTTGTGAGAATCCAAATGCAACAGCTTAGCAGATCCTAGATGGGGAAGAGCCTGTCGAGAATCGGAAATATCGGAGACACAATTCAATACCCAGATAAGCACGAGTACGGAGAGGAAAGAAAGCAGAATACCTAAACAGAAGGAAGATGCACTACTTTCAGAACACGATCAACCGCAGCTGCAACGATTTCTTCTCCCCTTGTGCCAGAAGATTCGTTGCGAGGAATGAGGAATTGGGAAGTGCCTCAATCTATTTGTCCAAAAGACTTGGTTAACGGGCCGCCATGGAAGCAAGCGTCTAGAAAAAGGAGAGAGGTAAATGAGAAGAAATAAAAAATGGGTGTAACAGGTTTCTCAAATTATTGAGAGAGAAAGAGAGAGAGGGCAACGAGAAAAGAAATGGTGGGCAGCCATTAAACCTTCCAAAACGAAGGATGGAAGAAGATTTGGAAGGAGAGGACAAGGAGAGTGGCGCAGAATCAATTGGGTGGCATGTATGTCTCAACTCAACCTAGGAGGATACATGCCATCGATTCATAGTCTTTGTTTATGAACAAAAATCTCCAAAATCAGAGGGAATACCATTCTTTCGTAACACAACTGGCATTCCAACTCCCATTATTTCCTCACCCAGCTGTTCTCAATTTTTAAATGACTTATACTATTCAATCCTCCGTTGCTTTGCAGGATCAGCCTCTTCTAGCATCTGCTCGTGCACCCCATTTGCAGACATGTTCTATTCTAACTAATCTCAGCTCTTAATCCAGATGCCACAACATCCAACTCTGCATGTGTATGCAAATCCGGCATAAAATTTATATTTGATGTCAAGTTTTTTCCGTCTCAAAAATGGATCTTTTGTTTATACATGGAAGCAGGCCTTGTATGTGTTTTGAGCATACAAAGATTGACTTCTTCTTCGAAAATTGTAGTTGCGGCCACGTCTGGATTGGTTGATTGCTTCTTAAATCTCATAAAAAAGCCAATTTTTTTGTTTGTGCAGTTCAAGATTCTGGCAGCTGCCTATCTCAATCTGTGTTTTGATATTATTCATGACAATAGACAGATTTCACATTTCCTTCACTGGCTCCTGCCCCCACATCATTGAATAAAATATTATATATTATGTGTACGAATATAGCTCAGAAAGTGAACTGATTCTTGGGTCTGAGCTTGACAGTGAATTTGAAAAGTAGGTGAAAGCGAGCATGAAATGGAGAAACTTTCTAGATCCGGGCCGAAGAAAGCAGGGCATCCTTAGGCGTAGTTGAGGCGAAATATATCGTTCTGCACGAAGAAGCTTCCCTCCGACGTTGGAGCCAGTTGAAACATCTGCACCATAATCACACTCCGGTATCACCCACTCTGTCGACTAGCACCGTAGTTCATAGCCCAACACAAGAGAAGAAAGTTTATTATGAAAACATATGCAAAAATGATGGACTAGCCTGGCTGAATCTGAGGTGGTGATCCTCTCCGGGCAGCTGGAGACTGCCACTGACGAAGACGATGATGCCGCCATTCGAGGAGGATGGCTGCGTGTCCACCGTGCTGATCAGATGCCGGCATTGATCGAACGGCAGCTGAGTGAGCTTAGCAGCGATGTCGGCGACTCCTGAAATCTTCTGGCCCTCAAAGGTTAGGATGGAGGTGGAGGTGTAGAGAGAGGAAAGAGAAGCTCTATCCTTGTCGAAAAGATTGTAGTAATGCTCTGCAAACGCGTTGCCCACCATTTCAAACTGCTCCTCCATTCTCTTCGCACTTCTCGTCCCTCGCCCATGAACTTTATAAAAGAAGAAGAAAGGTGGAGGCAAAATGGAATAAAGGGGTTTTGACAGAGAAACTGGGCATGGCGAATCTCGAACGCTGCCTCTCCACGCAAAGTTGCAGAGAAATGGTTTCTTTTACGCTAAATTCGTGAACGGCAAACTCTAAATTGGCGGAAAGTGCAATCAAAAGACATTCTTTTCTTCAATCCATGACTTAGAACATAATAAAGCTTTGACGTTGTTATATTTCGTAATGGTCATTATCACTTTGTAGTCTGTAGTTATGGACACAAGAATGTTTTGGACCGATTGTCAAAGGTTGCTCCAAGGGTCTCGCCGGAAAGTTGCGGCCACCACTTCAAACACGTTCTCCGGTCATCACTCTTGGGCTCAACTCGTTTGTCGGTGCCTGCTTGGGAGTGATCCTCGGGAAAGCGTTGTTTATGACTCTGACCCGTCTAATGTATTGCAGATCCACGATTTGCTGTCTCGCCTTTAACTAAATGATTTATTGGTGGAATGAATTTACTTCTTTGACTGCAGATTTACAAGTACATGCATGTAAATTCAGTCTCAGATCTACTGAATCCTTTACCTTGAATTATTGTATGCGAGGGAGCACTGGGCCATCCCTTTTATGGAGAGCAACCTGGATTTTCTTGGCTTCCATTAGCAATCTTCCAAGGGGAAGCTCCCATTTCCTTAGTTCCGAGCTACTGCTTCGGACTGGCAAGCATGATTCCTCCATTGCTGGTTCTAGTTTTCTCTGTGGCAGTATTTGCTGCTGCTTCTTCCGAGGCTGCAATTTCTAAGGGAGATTTCACAGAAAATTTCAGTATAATGTGGTCCGAGGATCATTTTACTACCTCTGAAGACGGACAGATCTGGTATCTGTCATTGGATAAAGAAACAGGTAAGTTTTCCTGAGAGAAAACGAAAATCTCAAGCGTAAAATTCAAACACATAGTGGTTGCTTGGCTCTTTGGCATTCTTCTTTGAACTGCTCGTTTCAGGTTGTGGGTTTCAAACAAAGCAAAGATACAGATTCGGTTGGTTCAGCATGAAGATTAAGCTGGTGGGCGGGGCTTCGGCCGGAGTAGTCACCGCGTATTACGTAAGTCTAGTGAATCTTCACTCCAGTGGATCTTGTTAAATAGCAGATGACTGATTGGAAGATGATCGGAGTTGCAGATGTGCTCAGAAAACGGGGCGGGGCCGGAAAGAGACGAGCTTGATTTCGAGTGCTCGCTCAGCCCATGGGAGTGAAGACTTGGTTTATTTTCTTTCTTGTTTCCTACCAAGTCCAAAATTGTAAACATGACAACCGTTTGAGGATGCTATGGCTCGAGAAGACCCTCTATAATCAGTCAACACATTTATTTCCGAGAGCAGACCACGAATTATCAGTCAACACATTTATTTCCGGCGGCAACAAGCCGTCCAAAAACTACAGTTCAACGTCCACTACACGAGTAAAGACAACCACCCAAACAGAAACCACGGAACAAGCACAACTTCAAGAGCTTTAGAAACCACCACGGAGACGGAGGACCAGGTGGAGGGTAGACTCCTTCTGGATGTTGTAATCAGCAAGAGTCCTACCATCCTCCAACTGCTTCCCAGCGAATATCAGTCGCTGCTGGTCTGGAGGAATACCTTCCTTGTCCTGGATCTTTGCTTTTACGTTGTCTATGGTGTCAGAGCTCTCGACCTCCAGGGTGATGGTTTTCCCAGTCAGTGTCTTCACAAATATCTGCATCCCGCCCCTAAGACGAAGTACCAGATGGAGGGTGGACTCTTTCTGAATGTTGTAGTCTGCAAGGGTCCTTCCATCTTCCAACTGCTTACCAGCAAAGATCAGCCTCTGCTGATCCGGCGGAATTCCCTCCTTGTCCTGAATTTTGGCCTTGACGTTGTCAATTGTATCAGAACTCTCAACTTCAAGTGTAATGGTCTTTCCTGTCAGCGTCTTCACAAAGATCTGCATCCCACCTCGAAGACGCAAAACGAGATGAAGAGTGGACTCCTTTTGGATGTTGTAGTCAGCCAATGTTCGACCGTCCTCAAGCTGCTTCCCGGCGAAGATGAGTCTTTGCTGGTCCGGGGGGATACCTTCCTTGTCCTGGATCTTGGCTTTAACGTTGTCAATGGTGTCGGACGACTCCACCTCGAGGGTGATAGTCTTCCCCGTGAGCGTTTTGACGAAGATTTGCATGCCACCGCGGAGACGAAGAACCAGATGGAGAGTCGATTCTTTCTGGATATTATAGTCAGCCAAAGTTCTGCCATCCTCGAGCTGCTTTCCGGCGAAAATAAGACGCTGCTGGTCTGGCGGGATCCCTTCCTTGTCTTGGATCTTGGCCTTAACGTTGTCGATGGTGTCCGAGGACTCCACCTCAAGCGTAATGGTTTTCCCCGTGAGAGTCTTAACGAAGATCTGCATACCACCGCGGAGGCGAAGGACCAGATGTAGAGTAGATTCTTTCTGGATATTATAGTCGGCGAGAGTACGACCGTCTTCCAGCTGCTTTCCGGCGAAGATGAGACGTTGCTGATCCGGGGGGATCCCTTCCTTGTCTTGGATCTTTGCCTTGACGTTATCGATCGTGTCTGAGGACTCAACCTCAAGGGTTATGGTCTTGCCTGTGAGAGTCTTGACGAAGATTTGCATCTGGAACACATTATGACCTCAGATCCATACATAAAAAAAACGCAAAGGAATGAAACAGATCCAAGAAAGCCAAGTTTGAATTGCACATCGAATGATAACTGTCAAACCCTTTCAGATCTAATCAACTATCGCCAATAAAACAACAACAACAAAAAAACACAAAATCGCGCTTGATATCTGAATCGAAACTATAAAACAACGATTCAATCGCGTCGAGGAGAAATTTTTCAACGAGATCAAAGGATATATTTCCATGGGTTAGATATTCGAGGAACAGAGAAGGCGAAAGATCTAAACCAAATACATAATAATAAGACGATTAAATAGCGCTAAAAAGACTTGAAACTAATCACGAAACAAGGAGAAAGGAGGCGAAGCGGGAGAAATGTACCTTGGAGAAGAAGACTGATTTGGTGAATAGAGGAGAAGAATGAGAATGCGGAAGAGCGTCTGCCAGGGTTGCTTGTTATAAGGAGGAGGAAGAAAAGTCGATCACGGCAGCGTGGCAGGGTCCAATTAGAGTATAACACGTGGGCAGGGAAGCACATTGCTTTCGTAATCCGCCTCAAACGGCAGAGTGGTAACCGTTATAACGGAGTTACGGAAGGAGTCGGGAAATGCAAGTGGGGAAAAGGAAAATGGGGTCCAGTCGTCCTGGATCAAAAACTCAAAATCCTTCTATGTGAGTCTTTTACCTATACCACAAAGAATAATCTAAACGAGGATTAAACTATTTCACTGGTGGCGCAGACTCTTGATCCAAATCTGTTATCTAGGTGCCCACTGAGCTTTGGCCGGATCCCGTCCACTTGCTTTTTCTTTCTCATCTTGATTTATTTTGATTTATTAGACATGGATGGTGACACACAGGCAAATATTTCATAGATAGTAGCTTGAATTAGAAGCATTTAGGAAGTTGCTCAAAATGGGGCTTCAAGCCCACTTGGCCTCAGTGGAGCCTCTTCCTCTTGGAGGGAAAGGGCGAGTGATTGGATGGGAGTCGAATGATAGGATGGGATCCGGAAAGGGTATTTTTATTATGCAGAGATTTTACGAGCGACGGTGGGTGTTGTGCTTTGGCCCTGTGAATCTTGGAGGGTTGGGTACTGCTGTTCTTCGCATGGTCAGCGGGGCACATGTCTGGCTTTAATACTCGGTTGAATTCCTAGCCCAATCATTGTTTCTTGGTATTTTAAATTCTTCTACGCGTATGATTCTACCTTCTTCCACGACATAGGCTCAACCTTCCCTCTCCGCTTTGGCTCCACCATTAATCATGTGCCTTGTTTTCTGCAGGAGCGTGACACCAGAAGCTCTCTGGGGAGGAGGGAGTCGCTCCAAGATGGAGAAGCTATGGAAATTGGAGAGTAGAATGGGGGGAGGAAAAGGATAAATTCAAGTGTAGCAAATGGTGGCATCGTTGATTCCAAATCGGCACGAGCATCAGCTGGTTCATGTAGCTCCAACCCTTTTTCTTCGACCCTATCTCTTCCCTGTCAATCTATGTCTATAAGTGGAAAACATCCACAATTAAGTAAGTCGGTGCCTTTTCTCCTATAAAAATATCTCGCCTCCTACTACTTCAGCGGATTGCACCCTTGGTTATCGTTGGCTTTGAATTCTCTCACATTTGCTCTTTCTTCTCCCTACCCGTGAACTGCATTTCCCTGTAAGTTATATCTCTCTTTGCTTTGCCCTGTATCTTGTGCAGTCTCCTGTCGTCCACAGAGATACGACGTCGATGTTTTCTTCTCTGTGCAGTTTTATTTGAAACACAACATTTTCCTGTGAATATGCTTCGCCTCTCATTACATTCGGCTTAGAGAACTGAAGATCGCAGGCGTACATATATGAAGGAGAGCTCTATTCTTGGGGAGACCCCGGGCCAGGCACCATTAAAATGCTCATTTTTCAGTGTATTACACGTCTCCCATTTGATAAAACATCACAGTCCAGCTACGACGATTCTCACTTGCACTTTGACGTTTCTTTCCAGCGAGGGTACTACTTTTAGCCTTTTAACTTGGGATCATTTTGCCACCCGAATCGGCCGCCTCAATAAACGATAACTTTTTGTGCATTTGTCGTGTTTTCATCACATAAATGAGACTCGCTTTGTTTGTTTTCCAGATGTTCTTGCCTTAATGATTTGGAAAACGCGAGTCGTCCTGGGTGTCGGTAAAATCAATAGAAAACATGAAACCGTATGCTTAGCTCTTTAAAAACGGAGGAAAATCTCGCCATGTATGACCAAGAATACGTAGGAAAAGGACGTGCACTAACTGCTGCCCTTTGGTCCTTAAAAATGACCTTGACTGTTAAATTTTATGCTCAGACTTGGTCCAAATGGCAAAAAACTGGACAGGGGACACGCTTTGATCTGCTAATCGACCACTGGTGACACACAAAACAAAAAGAAGAAGCCCTAATCTTTGCTGTCTAAAATTCTTCTCCTTTCGCTTGTCTTCTACCTTTTAATGCATGTTTTTTTGCCATCAACGGTTATTAAGTTTCAGAAGTTAAACCGAGACATCGAAAACTCGAGTATAGATATTTTTATAATTCTTGGATTGAACGAAAATATGAATTTAATCATAAGAGGACGATCCGTGACTTCGAAATTTTCTTCTATCTTTATGATTCGAGTGTGAAACGAAATTATGAATTTATTCGAAACGCGACCTATTAAATCTTCGTGTTTAAGCTTTCTTTGCTTCTTCCCTTGGCTTCACTTTCAGCCCTCCATCATGGACTCAGACCCACCCTTTGAAGAGGCGTACAAGACCCTCTTGCGCAGAGCAACCGACAAGACTTTGACCAACCCCGACGACAAGGTTCCCAAAGATCGCCCCGGCGTCCAAAAATGTGAGCTTCCTCTTATCGATCTTAGTCTGTTGAATGGCACCGAGGAAGAGAAGCAGCAGTGCAAGACAGAGATAGTAAGAGCTTCGATGGAGTGGGGATTCTTTCAGGTCGTCAACCATGGAACTTCCGGTGATATTTTGGAGAAGCTACGGACTGAACAAGTTGAGCTGTTCAAACAACCATTTGCGAAGAAGAGCAAGGAAGACAAGTTCCTTAGACTCTCAGCCGGGAGCTACAGGTGGGGAACTCCGACGGCGACCTGCTTACGGCAGCTGTCCTGGTTAGAAGCTTTTCACATTTCACTCCCTGATATTTTGGGCTCCGATTCCAGCTTGAATGGCCAAAGGTACGGAGTTTGGCGTATTTACTTCATGTACAACAGAAAATAGTGGACTCCACTCCAGGTGGAGGAACACTTTTTGCATGCATAATTTTTGAGAAAATGAAAAATGGAGAGAATATCATAAAATGAAACGTAATATGCTTTGCCACTCATTGGACATAGAGTATAAAACCATCTAGGGAGGCAAACAATACCAAATATGCCTAATGATTTCTACCCATCAGCTTATAATCAAAATGGCTCCACATTCGAACGTGTTAACGGCCAAATCTAAGTTATCGTCAAAATCAGCCCCACATTTTGTCACCGTCGATCGAGTCCCACCAGGCTCCGTAGTCCACGATCCACAGCGAGGCCATGGTTTGCTGCTTGGCCTCACTGTGAGATCCACTTTTCGAGACCTAGACAACTGTTCTCCAGCCAATGCACGGGCTTTAGACACCCATTTAGGTTATTCTCATTGGTTTCCTGCTGTGCTAGCGCAGCTTAACGGTGGAAGCATATGCAGTCAAAGTATCAAGCCTGGCTCAAAACCTAGCCGCGATACTGGCAGAGAAGATGGGTTGCAACTCGACGTTCTTCCAACAAAATTGCTTGCCCGACAATTGCTATCTTCGAATGAACCGGTATCCACCATGTCCCCTACCAGCCGAGGTCTTTGGACTAATGCCGCACACAGACAGCGATTTCCTCACAATACTGCACCAAGACCAAGTCGGAGGATTGCAGATACTGAAAGAAGGAAAGTGGATCGCCGTGAAGCCTAATCCACAGGCGCTTATAATAAACATAGGAGATTTGTTTCAGGTAGAGCTCCGATTCCCATGAATTTGAACATCCCTTTCGTCTGCCATTGACCCTAGGTTGATGAGCTTTGCAGGCATGGAGCAACGACGTTTACAAGAGTGTTCGGCACAGGGTTGTCACCAATTCACAAGTAGAAAGGTTTTCCATTGCTTACTTCCTCTGCCCTTCCTTTGACACTGTAATTCAAACCCAGTGTAAACCCTCAGTTTACAAGCAGTTTAGCTTCGGAGAATTCAGACAACAGGTTCAGGATGACGTTCAGAAGCACGGCCATAAGATAGGCCTTCCTAGGTTTCTTGTATAGATTCAATCGTCCCCCCATTTCTTCATTACTTTATACTGCTTACAATATAGAAGCTATAATATAATTTATTTTAATCAAAGCAGAAATTCTCATCATAGATATTGGTCATCACATGTCCGTTTGCAATTAAGTTTCAGTGAGTAAATGCCATCGGCTTTTATTAAATTATGATCATGTAATTGAAATGCAAGAAATAAAAAAACATTGAAATAATTTAGCAGCATAGACGAATGTGTAACAGCAGAAGACTAGCACCGTGGTATCCTTGAAACTGAAAGCGATTTTATCATTTGATACAAACTTTAAAGCATTCATGTGAGAACATTTATGCACCCAAAGAAGACTGCATACCGACACAGCTATAATGAAGAGGAAGACGCCTAAAAATTCACAATGCACATCCAGTCAGAGCTCAGTCTTGACCTTCACGTCCCCGTTTGACAATGTATTCTGCGCCTGCGCTAGCCTTTTCGATTCCTATTTGGCATCAAAAACAGGTGTAATTGTATGTGCTGAAGAGGGCAGTCCCACTTATCTTTTACATACGCGAGGCAAAGTAGATCATTTTATATTTGAATTACTATATAATTCAACGTCAAATCACTATATTTGTCATATGAAATGCTATAGCCATTTCGACTATAGTGGCATTATTGGTATGCATTCAATAGGAAAATCCTTATCCAGTCTGAGAGAGAAAATAGAAAGCTGGTAATTCCATTCGAACAACATTTTCTAGTTAATTTTAGTAACAGGAGTTCCTGTCATGAATACGGTTCATGTAAGAGGTTGATGAGCCAGAGAAAGAAATTTAACTTACAGCGGCTGATGCAGAACGTATTTCTCTGTAGAATTCCACTTCATCAGGAAATGTAAGCTCAAGTTCCTCCAAAAGGTTTTTGCGTAAGCTCTGAAGAAACCAGCAAGTAAATACAAAGTTAGGCTCCTCCTCCCAGATTGCTAAAAAACAGAAAGATAATCAAGCAAGTAAATTAAACTAAGACAGAAAACAGGACCTTAAATGCATCAGTTTTCCCCTTGGTTATCTGATTTTTCACAATACAGCTGTTTAGCACATCCTTTGTAAACTCATCTGGATTCTTTCCATCATCAATCAAACTGAAAGTGATAAAATTTCAAAAGATAAGAAATCATAATTCAACAAAGAAAAGCTTGTGTTAAGTCATGTGACAGAGTTTTCACATTGTTGGAGAAAAAATTAAAGGTAAATACTAACTTAAGAACCTCCATTGGGACCTGGATGTTGCATTTATCAGCAAGTTTAACCATGTTGTCAAGTTCTGTCACAAGAGAATTTCTGAAAACACAATCTACAGTCAGATGCAAAAGACAAACATTGGAATGGCAGATAAAAGAAACAGAAGGTGAGAATTACAGGCGTTGAAGAAGAGGTAGTTGGTAAGCAGTATTGAAATTCGAGACAGTGAGATAGAGCTGGTGAATGAGGCCTAAAGTTTTCTGGATAGAATTGATCACTTGGTCCAAGTTCTGTTTAGGATCATCCGATGTTGTTGAAGCTGATGTGTCATTCACAACATTCCCAAAGCCACCATTACCAGTCCCCCCAGTTGCTGCAGTAATTACACTCTGGGCTGAATCCATTTCGATAACTAGTTCGAGCAAAAGATCTAAAAATAAATCAATCAGTATGTATATTGGGATAATGAGAACAACAAGTTCTATAAATATTCCTTATTTATTCATCCTGGAGATAAAAATGTAAAACTATCATTGGCGCATCAACCAAATGTAAATACTCGAGAGTTTCAGAGACAGAGAGAACATGACATGCAGGCAGGATATGAGCCCTACAAAAGAAACTCAACCATAATGTGCGAACAGGCAAATGTTTCTGAATTTCAGAAATTCAACCCTAGCTGCAATAACAAATATCCATGATCATTGAGATAACTAATATAGCTAACTAATCAATTTTTTTAATAAAAAAAATCTCCAAGATAACTTTTTCCCCTAACAAAATGAAATTTCAGATTACTTCCAATTCAAAATATTAATCTATTTTCACACAGAATCAAATGCTTCTTAATTTCTGTCACATTCCTGAACCAAAAAAACAAATATGTAGAAACTTCATATGAGAGAAAGGAAAAGATACAAACTCCAAAGCTAAAAACTCAAATTTGGATTCCACGAAACTAAACCATAGAAAAAAAGGTAGATTTTCCTGGTACACATGAAAGGCTGATAATACCCTAATACCAATAGAAATTATAATTGAAGAAAGCAATCCTAATTCACGTGCTATTGAAAGATTGACCTTCGATCGAGATTCGGAGGGGCGTTCTTAGCACTTTGCTTCAAATGGAATTTGAAAGAGAGATGAAAGTAGAGCAGAGAGAAGAAAGGTGCAAAACTCCTTGGCTCCGCCGGAATTAGAGCATGTGCATCAACCTTGCGATTGATGAGAAGAGAGAAGAGGCGCCGACGGCCAAGGGGGATAGGGGAAACGAGAGACTCCTTCACTCCACCGGATGGCGCAGACGGCGTTAAACAGAATATGACGCCAGGGTGCTGCATTTAGTTATTAAAGGTTTAGTGTCTTGGTTCATAAAATTATTTTGTATGATAAAAATACCCAAAACGTTGGGGTGTTCACTGTTCAGTGCAGGGCCGATCTTAATATCAAAACGATCAGAACGAGAGGAGAAGAGTTCTGTGCCGAAAATCGACGAAAAAATCGAGGTTTCAGGAAAAAAAATAACGAAACTCTAAACGTTCGATTTTTCCTCAAAATCGGACAAAATACCGACTTACCTCCAACGCTGCTTCACAAGGATTGCTCTCCTCGTCGTCGCAGACGTTTTGACACCTCGATCTCGTTTAGCGGAGGTCGTCGCCGGCGGATCTCTCCCTCTCCCTCTCCTCTTTTCTTCTTTTAATAATAAAAAAAAATATTATAATATTATAATATTATATTAAATAATATTATATTATTAAAACATAATATTTAGTTCGCGATTTTTAATTTTTATTCGTTTCTTGCAATTTCACTAAAAATCTCAGTACGATTACGTGTCCACTAGTTTCGTAAAATCGACTTTTACGTCACATTCGAAAGCCCGTGAAATGGTAAAATATTAACATCTTTGGAAGCCATAAGAAAGCCCGTGAAACACACTGGGAATTTAGCTCTTTAATACAGAAATTTAGTTCAAATCCGGAAAATGAACTCAAAAATACAAATGTGGAAATGGTGGGTCAACTCCATTTGGCTCCGCGTCCGTTTATGAAGGCGTGGGAGTAAGGAGGGAGCCCATTAATGCGATACCCTGTTCTGGACTTGTTTTCTATTTCTATTTCTAGGGCGACCCACTCCCTCCGCTCTGCGTGCGGCAACTGAGCCCCTCCACCACCCCCAGCACCTGCCTTCCTCTCCGCCCCAGGTACTCCCTCTCTTCTTGTTCTTCCTTCTTTTCTTGCCCTATGCTTTTCCCTACCTTTTCTGTCATTTCTAGGGTTTACAGGAGGGAGGAAGAGCTTGTTGGATCCCTAATTTACTATTTCCCTTCGCCATTGTGAATTGCGTCTTCCTACGAAAAATGGGCAATGGGGAATTGCCCGGTGAATTAGAGGAATCAAAGAACCCCTCTCAGTCTCAGATGTCCATCCACAATCTTGTCCCCGCTCAGAACGCGGTCCAAATCCCTGTTCCTGACGCCGTTGCTACTATGTGGCCTTCCACGCCTGATGCCGATGACCGAGAAACGGGTGTTTTCCCTTCTTCTGATTCCAAAATTTCCTCCACCATGGTTGTGTTCGTGAAAAGCAAACCTCTCCACCTCTCTTGCTTCCAATCTACCGACCTCAGAAATGACAATGACGCCTCCTTACCCTGCAGCGACCATAGCCCCCGAACTCCGAAGGACAGTGTTTTCGATCCTTTTGCCGCTACCCCCGATCTCACTCCATCTGCTCCCCTCCTTAAAAACCATTACAATGACCCTGTCGTCCCCGTAACCCGCCGCCTTCAGTTTGATTCTTTCGCCCGGAATACAGAGGGCGATGAAGAATGGGTTTCAGAGGAAGAGCTGCGCGATGTACTTGCTGAAAGTCTGCTTGAAGCTGTTATTTTGACGCAGACTGAGTCGGTTCTTTCCCAATTGTCGACCGACGAAGCTGGTACCAATGCCTGCAGAAGCCCCCCTTTGGCACCATATATAAGTGGAGTGGCGCACACATGCCCAGGTGCACCCATCAAACCTTCTGGGAAATCTAGGAAAATAGATTTGGTTCTGTGCAGAAAGCTCGAGTTCTAATGCTCGTGCTTTTTTATTGCAAAGAGGGTCGAAACTAGGACGTAACATTATTTTGCACATAGATGTAATCAGCTGACTTGTGCTATAAATTAGTCTAATCTTATGCTTAATGCATCTGTAGTGGTAGTAGTGGCTTTTGAAGTAACTTTTCAATGTATTTTAGTTATGATTTCTAGCTTCTGTAGTCTCCCTCCATTTGAAACAATTGGATGAGTTGGAAGAAGACGTAATTTGCCCACCTTGTCTCCTAATTTGTCCTTGATTTGGTCATTTGAGTAAAGGTTGAGACTTTTGTTTTAAAAAGATCTCTTTGCGTCCACGCTACTTTTAATTTTTTTGGCCATTAGCATGAATTGTCTTTAAAAATTGTCGTCTTGGAGCTCCACTAATGGCGGAAATACAGACTATAGATGACATGATGAAAGTAAGAAGCAGATTTAACGTGCTCCATTTGAGCGAGCCTGGCCCACGGTGCATCGCGAGGGCTTTCCAAAGTCGTCGGAGCCAAGTGTCAAAAGACAGAGCAAGTCTTCGAAAGTGGTCCAATGTTATCGTGATGATCTACTACCATACTCCACCCTGACTTCTCAACTTCCAACTACCCTCAAAATGGCTGTTTTAGAAGATGAGTGTACTAATAAAACGCTTTTGACGTTTCACGTCGCTGCCCCCTGGCCGGCGTTGAGAAGTTGGATGGACAGTCATTTAAACGTTTATTGGCCTGCTTCCACTGTTCCAACGAGCCAGCAGGGGAAAGACGTTTATCTTCTTTCTGCAGCAGATTAAAAGCCAAGAAATTCAGGGACGTTTTTCAATGTGTTATCCTCAAAATATGCAAATTCAAACACCAGGATAGACTTTGAAAGACGGAATTTCTTTCGGTTCTACGCCTTGAAAAGTTTTTCAATGTGTCATCCTCAAACGCTTTTAACAAAATGGAGAGTTCAGAGGGTAGAACATTAGATGCGGCGCAGTTAGCGGGATGACAATGAGCAAAACTTTGTTAAATTTGGATCATCATCCCAAGGAGTGGCCGATATATATTCCTGCACACCCTGTGAAGATTGAACGTCATAGCATGTTACATATAAAGATATACAATCTGACTCTGATCTGGTATGGAATCCAAACAATAATAAAAACACAAGATACAAATCTATCAGACTATCACCAAAATCACAGCTTAGTATGATAGTCACAATTCTGTTTCCCAATAGTTCTATTTCCCAAATCGACGGCGATCTCGCAGGAGGTGGTGGACACGACGTGAATCTTGAAAATACCCAAAATTATGACTTTGCCGGAAATTCTTGTGTACGTGTTCAAGGGAAGAGTGCCGGACATAACGTCAGAGAAAAGCTGAGAATCGGAAATCAATCGGTCGGCCAATATTACGAGGGTGATGTTTAGAGGGACGGTCTGATCGGAGGATATCTTGCCGGAAGGAATCGGGGCCTCCCCGACGAGTTGCCCCCTGTAATACAAAAGGGCAGTGCTGTTGGTATACTTAAAAGCCACCTTGTTGGGATTGGTGAGGGAAAGATCCACATCCAGGGAAACATTCAGATCCACGCGCAACCTCACAATGTCGAGAGAGAAGTCTAAATCCTTGAGAGCGACGGCATCGACGGTGGTGACGGTGTGGCGGGGCTTGAAGACGGTGAAAGCAAGAATCAAGACCAAAACAACTATCCCGATCACAGCCGCCAACACACCGCCTATAACACACAACCTTCTGCGTTTGCTGGAGCGAGAAACGGCGGCGACGCCACCGTTCTCCAGCGACTTAGGAAGCTTGGCCGAGGACGGAGTGGGAGAAGAAGCAAGCTCCATGGGGACGTATCAGTGGCCAAGGTGGTGTCTTAATATATTTCTAGATATCCGGTTAATTAACACTGTAAGTTACGTTGTGTATTGGATTTTATCAAATATAAAAATAATAACGAAAAATAGCTGTCTTAATGATAGATACAATCTATCGACCTCAATACAAAGCAAGTAAGAATAGATCTTAAAGCATAGTTTATTCAATCCTTGGATAATTCTGTAAAGTAAACCATGTTGAGTCTCAATGCATGCACAGCAAGTAAAAAAGAAGAAAAGACGACAAATATATACCAGAGTCTGCATTCCCTTCCAATCACCAAGAGGATGACAGGTTCAAAACTTTTCAAAAGCTAGTAATTCCTCACAAGAAAATAGAGATTTCCTTATTCAGCAACACATTCAGAATTGAGACTTATCAAGACTGTCGAAGTAGGCATGATCCATCGCTGCTTTGGCTGAGATCCTCTCAGCAGGATCGTATAGAAGCATTTTCTACAATCAACGATAATTGACATTAGTATCAGATAAAGATAAATAAAAACACCATCATAAAAAGCACAAATCATACAGGTACATGTACATCAAATAAGAAAAGTAATAAACTAGTTGTAATTATCTTTTCTTAAGAAGAATAAAAAAGTAATCTAACTAATCGGATTTGATGGACAGACAATTCTCTTGAATAAGATTGAAAATAATGATGCAGAGCAAAATTCTTTCTATACAATTGAAACAAAGTACTCCTAACAATATTATGCTTGAAATTATGACCTTGAAAATGCAACAAGCACAATTATGTAAGATTGAAAAATTATACTTTGGTGTTCAAAAAAATTGATCGAAATATTAAATATTCTACTAGAAGCATGCTTCATCATTGATCCCTTCACGAGGTATTTCCTCTTAGTGACCCAAAAAAGTGATGTTTATAGGTTTAATTAATTAGGTTTTGATTGTAAAGGGATTATGCTCCAACTAGCACCGTTTTGCAGTGAGTAATTTGGGCGTTTAAACGGCAATCTAAATTTCTTATTTTTGGTTCAAACTAAAATCATCGAGAAACGTCCAAAGGTAATGCAATGTTAAGCAAGCTAGTAAACATTACTGATAGAAGGTCAACGCCATCAGATCCAAGAGCAGGAACAGCTCGAGCTAGGTTTTGAGGTTCCCATTGAGGATAGACATGCCAATCCCGAAGTGAGGAAACTCCAGGCCACTGCTTCTCATTTGGAGTTCCCAGCAGCCTACATAATTGATACTCATACACATTTAGATAGGTAAAGATCTGGGACGTAGCAAAAACATCTACCAAAAGCTTACCTGAAAATGTGGAGTAATTGTTGGAATTCTGAATCTCCAGGGAACAAAGCTTGCCGTCTTACCATCTCAGCTAGCACACATTGATGAAAAAATTAGTGAATTGAAATAGCGTCAGCTATAATAAGCTAGAGAGAGGAAAATAGAGAGATTAAATACCAAAAATGCAGCCAACGGACCACATGTCAACCGCAGTAGAGTAATGAGTGGAGCCAAGAAGAACTTCTGGAGCCCTGTACCAGAGAGTGACAACTTCGTGTGTGTAGCTCTTAAGGGGGACAGTGAAGGCGCGACCAAGGCCGAGATCTGCAATCTTGAGGATACCCTTGCTCTGATCAAGAAGAAGATTCTGGGGCTTGAGATCGCGATGGAGAACACCGTGGCTGTGACAGTGTGCAACGCCCTTGCAAAGTTGGAAGAGGAAGCTCTGAATGAGAGAGGGAGAGAGAGGCTTGGGGTTGGGGCCCTTACGGTGAGAGTCGATGAACTTCTTAAGGTCAGTATCGAGGTACTCAAAGACGAGGTAAAGAAGGGATTTACCATTCTTATGGTGATGGACGTGCTCGACGCAGAGGAGGCGGACAACATAGAGGGATTGAGAGAGCAATTGAAGAAGGGAAACCTCGCGGAGAGCGGTGGGCGGAATACCTTCCTCGTCCATTTCGAGGCGAGTTTTCTTGAGGGCCACAAACTGGCCGGACTCCTTGTCCTTGGCCTTGTACACCTTCCCATACGTTCCCTCTCCCACCTTCTCCAGTTTCTCGTACTTGTCCATTTCTTTCCTTCCGATCTCGAACTCGACTTCGAGCTTCTCTCCTGAATCCTCAACAGAATTTACGGGGGGAAACCCTAAATTTTGAAATCCAGTCTTCTGCTTGAGATTTGAGGACACGGCAACGGTGTCATATTTCAAAATTGTAAAAGGAGGGAACCAGTTTTACCTGCTCGGCCCAAGCCTGTTAAGTCAGGCCACCTACCTTCTAAGTTAATAGGGCTGGGATTGGGTCGGGTTTCGACAACAACAACCCGATCCATTAGCAATCGGGTTGCAAATAAATAATCCGTTCCCATACTGACCCGTTTAAAACGAAGTTGGGTCGGGACCAAGGAGTCGGTGGGGTTTGCCAACTCCTACTAAGTCTGTCGATTTCTAGAATAATATGAATAATGTTATAGTTAAATTCTTATTTATTGTAGATATTGATATATTAAATTATGATTATTATAATGAATATAATGAATAATTATTGAAATTTGAATACAATAATGCATATTTATAGTTTATGTGTGAGCGTGTGTACGATAAAAAATAAAATAAAAACACTTAATTGAAGTATCTAGTTTGATGATGAATATCTTTATTTTGGTTTCTTCTACGATATTTTATAATTAATTAAAACCAGCAAAATTGCTTGGCTCTCCGAGTTTCAGCATTCATTGACACACCTACGTGTCAATTTGATGGGTGGCCATAAATTACCGCTGATTTGTTATCACATAGTCTGTTATTTTAAATTCTCGCTCTCTTTTTGCAAGGAAACGTGTAAACTAACTATATTCCAAACACAATCCCAAAATGGTTTTTGAGTGTGACCGTGCAAATGAAGCCAATGTTTCTCTCCGTCGTATTTTCATTATAAATTATATTGTACAATTCCAATAGTTATGGTTGGACACTTCTTTTACGTTAAAAAGTAAAATTACCTTCTTAGAATCCTGATTGGTCATTAAAAATACAATCAATATAGATAGGTATATACTACATTGATTGCATTAACTATGACTTTACACGACAAAAAAAAGTAACTCTAGAACTATCCAAAATCTAAACGTATTCACAGTTTAATGCTTGATGTGCCACTTCTTACTAGCAAGCTATTTAACTCATATGAGGATTTTACGAGCCAATTCCGCGTGGGTCGGCTTGGATTGCAAATTGAGCACGCATTTTCTAACGTTTTGAAAGCGTCATGAAAAGGTACACAAAGTTTGGTTTGCATCTAATGTTTATCCACTCCAATAACGTTTCTTAAACTCTCTCTCTCTCTCTCTCTCAAACACAAAATACTGCAGCTTGAGCATAGCGATATCCCCTTTCGCCATGGCCACGAGATTCCTCCAATGGTTGAGCCTGGTGGGGATCATATGGCTCCAGTCCATTAATGGCACCAATTTCAACTTCCCAGCCTACTCGTCGCAGCTGAAGCACCTCCTCGCCATGTCGCAGCTGCAGCTCAACAACCTAGCCTTTGCCTCCGACGCCGGAAAGCTCCTCGGATGGATTTCGGGAGTTGCCACCGTTTATCTCCCCTTGTGGTTAGTCCTCGCCATTGGTTCAACGTTGGGATTGATTGGTTATGGCGTGCAATATCTTTGTATGACAAACCAAATACCGTCGCCGTCGTATTGGCAGCTATTCTGGCTCACCGTGGTGGCCGGCAATAGCATTTGTTGGATCAACACCGTCTGCTACGTAGTGGCCATTCAAAACTTCCCCTTCCATCGCCAGGTGGCGGTGGGGATATCAACAAGCTACCAAGGATTGAGCGCGAAGATCTACACGGATTTAGTGGACGTAATAGTGCCTTTTTCTCGGCCCACTCAAAGAGCCATGGCTTTTCTTTGTCTCAACTCTGCCTTGCCTTTGCTCGTTTCTCTCGTGGCCGCGCCGTTGGCCAGAGACATCGACGTTGGAAGATCAAAAAACATGGCGGGCGGCTTCGCAGTGGTATTCGCCATAACTATCGTGACGGGAGTGTATGCGATTATAAGCAGCCTCAAAATATCCGAGAAGGAACTGTCGTCGGTGGGCAGAATGGTCGGCATTGGAGTCCTCCTTTTAGCACCGGTAGCAGTTCCAGTGGGAAATAGAATGAAAGAACTGTGCCGGAAACATCAACTTTTGAGAGGAGTAGGAAGAGTGAGCAATTTCACAGAGGAGGAGAGAGAGGAAGAAGAGAACATGGGAAAAATCGAAAGGGGGAAAATAGAAGAAGAAGAAGAAGGCGGCTCAACGAGTCATGCGTTTGAAGATCGTGTGGTCGAGGAGATCGGAGTGAAGGAGATGATACAGAGAATCAATTTTTGGTTATACTTTTTCGTGTATTTTTTTGGCCCAACGATTGGCCTAGTCTTCTTAAACAACCTCGGCCAGATTGCAGAGTCTCGTCAATGCTCTGATATTTCGTCTCTGGTATCTCTCTCTTCGTCCTTCGGCTTCTTCGGCCGCCTCGTTCCTGCATTCACAGACCATTTCTTCTCTGGGTAATCTCTCTCTCTCTCTCTCTCTTCTCTCTAACGCGTATGAAAAATGGTATAGATCAGATTGGATGTATTTGTTGAGAATCTACCGAGACACAGATGTATACAAATTTCAAATTTTGATGTACGTAGTACGATGAGGCAACTGACAAGTGTTTTTGGACTGACTTGGCACTGCAGGAGCAAGCATAGGGTTTCAAGATCAGCATCGGTGGTGGCGTTCGTGGCGCCAATGGGTGGCGCATTTTTGTTGCTGATTCTGAGCCCCACCTATCTCTCCCTCTACACCGGCACTGCAATAATCGGAGTCTGTACGGGAGCAATTATTTCAATTTCTGTCTCACTGACCACTGAGTTGTTCGGAACCAAGAATTTCTCCAAAAACCATAACGTGGTGGTTGCAAACATACCCATCGGCTCCTTTCTCTTCGGCTCCATGGCCGCCTTTCTTTATCCTAGACATGGCCATGGCGGCGGCAAGTGCATCGGAAGGCACTGCTACAACACCACCTTCCTCGTCTGGGCTTCCCTCTGTTTTCTCGCTACTTTTCTCGCTCTTCTCCTCTGCTTCCGTATACGAAAACTTCACTAAATTACTGGAAATTTTAAATCTTGAATTTTAATGAAAATTTTTTGCCAAGTTTTACTAACTAATTATCGTATACGGAACATAAATTTGTCGTATATACCACGTGCGATGACTTGGTCAAACTAATTAAATTCGAATATCTCGAGACAAAATCGAGCTACGATTTTCGAATGTGACGTAAAATTGGATTTTACGAAATCAGTAAACACATAATCGTATTGAGATTTTTAATAGAAAGACGAGAATCGAACAAAAATTAGGAACGTTGCGCGAAATAAACGTTATGTTTTAATAATATCATATTATTTACTTTGATTTGGATTTTCGAGTCTGTCAGTATGGACTTGAGTATCTGACTTGGCATTTCTTTCAGACCCTCCTTCGAGGCATGACAAAATTTCCTTTAACTCGCGGCCAGTTTCATCCATGGCGGTTTAGAGGTATACCAGTAAAGAATTGCTATAAGTCCATACGATTTGGCCATAGATTAGAAAAGCTGATTCTATAGTATACCATTTAGGCTACGTAACAGCCAAAAATCTGATGATTTTTCTTGTCTTTATGAATTTCAAAAGTCCGGGAGAGCCGTCCAGTTTGGTCCAGAGGCCTGCATGTGTTCATCGTTTTTGCGGCCAAGCATTGCCGGAGTGGTTAGCACAGAAGCACTGAAGACGACGGGAACACCATGTGGGTCCCGCCCATTTAATGAAAGGCTTGGACCATTTACCACGTTCCCACTTCACCGTACGCCAAACATGCCAAAGCATATAATGGGATCGGGCCAGCGCGTTACTCTTACTGTACCCGAGCAGATTATTCTGCACGGGCCATGAAAGCAACTTCAAAAAATGTGCGTGTTTTTTGGTGAATAAAAAGCCCAGCAAATATCAATTATTAGACTTATTTCATAATATATGTATTTTTAATGAATTTATATAAATATGTATAATTATATTTTATTTAGATTTTTTTAACTAATTTTTATATTTATAGGGAAATATTAAAAGACTTGTTTCTAGAAATTTTTGAATTTTTGAATTTTAGAATTTTCAAGTTATATTATATGCTTTTGAAAATTAATAAAAATTTTCAAAAATATTATAAATTAAAGATAAATTCATCGTTCCCGCACTAGTGGCGCCACGTCAGTAACTCGTAGACATTGACAGAAATTAATATTTGTCACCTTGAAGTAGGGCCAATTAATCTTCCAGCTCGGTTGATTACTGAATCTAAATTAAGTGGCTGTGATAAAAAAAAACAATTACATAAGAATTTATCACAATTTAATGTAAATCAAACCGTTGACCTCGATAACATGCGCATAAAATAAAACAAAATCCTCTTCTTTCTCGTAGTTTATCATGTTGACTAATCACTAATCAGGTTTATTTGACGGTCAAAAGCAGAAAAAAGAAAGAGACAAGATTCACGTTCCATGGTTTTGACGTTCATATTATATCGATTCCTGGGCCTGGTTTTCTACTGTAAAAATCGGAAACCTTCGCCATTAGTTCAGGCTTAAATGTCCAGTCTTGTGCGTTTGGCATCTTTTGGAATAATGACCCAGATTTGCGTATCATTTGGTATGAAAGCATGAAGTTATTTTCATATCATATTGCAAATTAAGGTTGTTATTCCGAAAATTCGAATCAATACTTAATCTTGGATTATCCAAAAAATCACTTAAAATCCGGTTTGAACTATCCACAACCACCCAACAATAAGTCCATAGGGATAGCTTCACAATTTGAATTTGGATTTTCAGGGGAAGGTTGTTATGCAATTTTCGCACTGGAGAGAAAGGTAGATGACCGCCGATTTGGGAGAGCCAAAAAGGTCCATTCGGTGCATTTTGTGCAATCGATAGTCGCCCAGACGATGTTTCAGAAAGGGTTATGGGTTCACAATTTGGGGTGGGAGACTAGGAGAAACGCAATCCAGTCCTAATGTCACGGATCAGCTTCCTCCACGAGCTCGGCCCTCCGATCTTGTTATGAAAACAGTAAAGCCCAATGGTGGCTGGGCGACAGACAACGCCGACACTGGAACGGAGATTGACAGATGAGAAGGCTGACTATGTCAACCACTCCACTATCGTCTTCTCTGGCCCTCTCTTTTCTCACCAATCATGATGTGATGATTCACAGACTAAGGGGCAAACTACATCAGCAGATCCCCCGCCTGCGGATCTCGCTCATCACTCACTTCCATATTTGGTCTATCAACCTTAATGCAAAAGCTTGAGCCACGGAGGAAAACTGACGGAAACCGACCAACAAACACGTAAATCAATCAATCAGGCGACACCCAGGGCCGAGGAGTCCAAGGCAAGCGCAAAGCACGGCCTCCTAAGCGTCTGATTTGTGGAACTCTAAAACGTTTTTGGGAGAGGGTTTTTGGCCTAATCTGAATCGTCTGTCAATTTTTATACTTACCCAATTGTTGTGTTGCGCTGTGGCGGAATGTTTGGTGTAACCCTCGCGTCCTTTTCCTATCGATACAGATCAACGTATTTTTATCGCCATCTCAGTTTCTCCTCCATGTGAGCTGCTCCTGTTCCTCCTTTTCCTTTTGTTTTTGCTCTCCCTCCCCTCCTCTATCGCTGTCCTTAATCCTTTCCATTTATTCTAATCCTGTCACATGCTTCAACAACCAAGCTTGTGCATGCGTTTTGGTTAGCCTAAGACCGTCTTTCCTAGCGATTGGAACGTTCATAAAACTGCAAGAAAGTAAGGATCTCGAATGGCGGAGTTGTGAAGGCAAAGGTCAAACACTAGGGCTCCATTTTTTCTGGGGAACTGGGGCTTTCACAGACTTGCTTCGGCCTCGAACATGACGTAAAGTATTAAATATTACAATTCTGCTGTTTCTTGAACTCTTACAACTTTTCCTCCTTCGATCCGAGCACATCTTTTCTTAAACTATTCAAATCTATTTGCAACAGTAGCAACCCTTTGAAAAAAGTCGTTGCCTTTACTAGTCGTTGTTCGGCTTCTGCGGCCCACCAGTTTAGGTAGACGTACGTAGGTTAAAATAGGGCAAAATGAGGAAGATTCAAGCGTGGATTTTACAGAGCAGAAAGATTACATTTACGGCCTTCTGATTCAAGAAAAAGGAGCCTGTCTTGCTTTCAATGAAGCAAGACAAAAATGAAATGTTAGGGGCCACTTAGCTGGAAATACCAAGCAGATACTGAACTTAATTGGAACGCTTTTCGAAGCACAGAAAGTGGCCTCACGAGAGTCAAATGCGTATCAATGGACTTGAATTGCGCGTCGTTTTCTCCCTGGAAAGCTGCTGTTCCGATAAAGTCAGTACAATCCTCGAATTATGTCGAGCCATAACGTACGCGTATACTTGTTGGTTCTACGCTGCCCGATTGAAGGTGTAGCCTTCACCCACCCGCATAAAGACGCCCCGCTAACCTCCATCTCCAACACCAGCTTCCCTTCTGCGCCTGCTTTTCCTTTTCGGATTCTGGGTTGTGGAGAAATGAGATGCCTCCAAGAGACACGGCTTCGGCGTACTTGTATTATTATAAAGCGAAAAAGGCTTGGGTGGTCGTGTTGGTTTGAGAGCTGAGCCTGAGCCAGAGAGAGAGAGAGAGAGGAATCTTAGGCCGCTGTCCCAGTCCTCACGCCGTTATCTGCTTGGAAGCCCCTCTCGCCATTTCAAATTCTTTGACGCAGAAGCAGTGGTTCATAAGGTTGGATTAAGATGGGAGCAAATGCTAATCTCCAACTACGGGGATCTTTCCTCCATTCCTTGTCATATTTCAATGGCTCCTTGTGCTCTGCTTCGCGCCACCGATCTCACTTGTAATAACAATAGCCTCGGGGTCGACGAGCCACTGAACAGCGTCTCGAAAGGGAAAATGGTGAGGAAGAGAATAGCTTCCGAAATGGACATCGAAGCCCCGGCCACCGCACCAACCGCCGCTCAGCCCAAGTTTTGTCGCCGGAGTCATGCCGCCACCACCGGCCTTCTCACGCCCCCGGCGTCACACGTCGCTGAGACGAGGACCAACTACTCCACCAATACGAACTTGGCAAGCATGACGTCAGGAGATGGGTTGTTATCCACTGTTGCTTCGACTAATCCGTCTCACGTCCACACTACCTTTCCCGTCAGTTTTCATCAACAACCCGAGCAGGGCGACGACGTGTGCGGATTCTCAGGACTACCGGTTTTCCAGCCGGAGTTGAATCGAAAGGTCTCGATTCAGGCAAATCCCGCCGTCGCCATGAACAATAGTAGTTTGAGCGTGGATGATACGTCCGCCGCTGCATGGATAGATGGGATCATAAAGGACCTCATCAACAGCTCCACCAACGTCTCCGTTCCGCAGCTGATCCAAAACGTCCAGGAAATCATCTATCCTTGCAATCCTAATCTCGCGACGCTCCTTGAGTACCGCCTCCGCTCCCTCACCGATCCGAATCCGAGCAGCTATTCGTCGGAGGATCAAAGAAGACCTTTTCAACAGCTACCGTTACCCATGGGGGGCTTGGCTTTGCAGCAGCGCCAATATTATCAACAACCCTGCTCTCCTCTAAAGCTTAATCTAGACACCACCCTTCCTAGTTTCCCTCCGACCAATTCCGCTGAAGAGCAAGATTCGTTCATGCACTGGGGGGTAGCTCCCCTCTCTAATCCAAGCACTGTACCTGGCACAGAAGAAACCGGGCAGCGTATTCCTGATCTTTCTCCCAATCCTTCTGTTCTATCCTTGAATCAGGTACCTCATGCCCACCAGCAATCTGAACAGCGAAATTCAGAATCCTTACCCAAGCCAACAGGAACACAGTCTCACACTAGCACCAGCACTATTTCGTCTGCTACTCTCATTAGAGAGAAGAAAGAAGAAATGCGACAGCTGAAGAGGGACGAGGATGGCTTGCATCTTCTTACCTTACTTCTTCAATGTGCAGAAGCAGTGTCCGCTGATAACTTGGAGGAAGCTAACAAGATGCTGCTTGAGATATCAGAGCTGTCCACCCCTTTTGGCACGTCGGCTCAGCGAGTGGCTGCATATTTCTCGGAAGCGATGTCGGCGAGACTGGTTAACTCGTGCCTCGGAATGTATGCAGCCGTTCCATCAGCATCATTGCCGCTCACGCTTTCTCAGAAGGTGGCGTCGGCCTTCCAGGTATTCAACGGGATCAGCCCTTTCGTCAAATTCTCACATTTCACGGCGAACCAGGCCATACAGGAAGCGTTCGAGAGGGAGGAGAGGGTTCACATCATAGATTTGGACATCATGCAAGGGCTGCAATGGCCGGGATTGTTTCATATTCTAGCATCTAGACAGGGTGGTCCTCCATATGTCCGGCTTACAGGACTCGGGACCTCTCTGGAGGCTCTGGAGGCCACCGGTAAACGCCTCTCTGATTTTGCAGAAAAGCTGGGCCTTCCTTTCGAGTTCTTTCCTGTGGCTGATAAGATTGGCAACTTGGACCCAGAAAGGCTAAATGTCAGCAAGAGGGAGGCGGTTGCGGTCCACTGGTTGCAGCATTCCCTATATGATGTCACGGGCTCGGATTCTAATTTGCTGTGGCTTTTACAGAGGTAAATTGTTTATGATTTACATTTTTCTCTTCCAAAGTTCCAATCCCGACCGACGACGAAAAAGTAGGGCTTTTCTTGTCAGTGCATGCTCCATAATTAGATGTGTCTAGTTGTTAATGATTTAACGTTAGAGGTTGTGATGGTTGAGACTGAATTGAAATTGGCAGGCTAGCGCCAAAGGTGGTAACAGTGGTGGAGCAGGACCTGCGGCATGCAGGGTCTTTCTTAGGAAGGTTTGTGGAGGCCATTCATTATTACTCGGCCCTGTTCGACTCGCTGGGAGCCAGCTACGGAGAAGATAGCGAAGAGAGGCACGTGGTGGAGCAGCAGCTGCTATCGAGGGAGATCCGCAATGTGCTGGCGGTCGGCGGGCCGTCTAGGAGCGGGGAGGTGAAGTTCCACAACTGGAGGGAGAAGCTGAACCAGTCGGGGTTCAAGGGCGTGTCTCTGTCCGGAAACGCCGCCACCCAAGCCACCCTTTTACTCGGCATGTTCCCGTCGGACGGGTACACGCTGGTGGAGGACAATGGGACGCTGAAGCTGGGATGGAAGGACCTTTCCTTGCTCACTGCGTCTGCATGGCGGCCGTCTTTCTACTCTACCACCAACCACATCCATCGTTATTGAAATCTTCGACACTAATATCCTACTTGCTTTTCTTTTCTTAGCCTCTAGACTTGAATCTCCATGTTCAGTTGAACTGTAGTTTGCTTGGCCAGTTCTTCGACACTTCTCAATCCAACTCTCTCTTTTCTAGGGCCATAGCTGACTGCTAACATGATTGTCGCTTGTATTTCTCACTTTTGCTCGTTAATCAGTCTTTGGATCGCGGAGCTAACATGAAGAAAAAAACCTTGTATTTCCGTCGCTCATATTTGCTGCCTATTGTTTGTGAATAATGCTTGTCATTATAAACATGTTCTTCTGCTACTTCTTATGCGGATTTTCTGTTACACAAGATTTATCATAAGATTTCTTTGTAGAGACGTCGAAGCCCGACGTCATCTATCAAAGACTTTCCTCTCTCGCAATTGTAGCCATCACATTTCGATGAATCTTTGAAATAACTTTCAGTTCTAGAACTTAATGGGTTACAAACTATCTTTGGCTTGATTATGTTTTACTCCATAAATAAATGTAATCTTTCGAGTTTCGAAATGTATAGGTCTATTTTAGTATTTATGACATCAATAATTTTTTATTACTTTTTTCAATGCAATTTATCAATTAGCAAGAACTGAATTGTATATATTTTATTACAGCTACGAGCCAATGCCCGATGAAGACAAATCTGAACATATACAGACCAGTTACAGATACCAAACCGATCGAATAAGGCAATGCTAATTACATGCATCTAATACGTATTCCGACAAAGAGCGACACTACACTTTTCTAAGCGTAGCTGCACATCCCATACACACACTGACTGCCTCTATTGCACTTCTTAGAGCACCCTCCGCAGTGCCTCCGGCTGGACATTGGATTAACGCACTCGCCCTTGCAACAAATCTCAGAGAACCTGCATTTCCTTCCGCACATTCCGCAGTTGTGCTTGTCTGTATCTACGTTCACGCACTTCTTCTTGCAGCAATCAGGCCCTCCGCTGCTCTTTCCACGGCAAACCCTCGGGTACTTGTCACACGAGAGCACCGCTCGATGGCCGTAGGAGAAGAAGCGGCTTGCTTTTCTCAACGACGTGCTTTCTAAAGAATCGTCATAGCCTTCCTCAGCCATTGCACGGACTGGTGCGGCCGGAAGCGCGATCAGCAGAGGCACCAGAAAGATCACGCAGCAGAATAAGTTAAGGAACTGCATTCCTTCTGAGAGAGAACGTGTTTAACGTAAGGATGAATATCTTTACAGTCCTGAGATCTGCATTTCGATCATATATGTACGTATATATAGATGTACGAGAGCAAAGGGCTACGTGTACATGCATGAGTGGTGCTGGTCTAATTCAAGCGGCCATATTACATTGAATTGAAACCAAGTTAGGCTTTCAAAGAAATAACAACGTTGGTATAATCAAAGTTAGGCGGGAGAGAAATGCAAAACAATTACGTATGTTTTGGCCTTTGGGTGCAGGTTTACTGTGTTTGGTAAGGCGTACGAGATTACGGAACGCAAACAAGTGGGAGAAAGCCACAGAAATACTCGCATTCACTTGACGATTCTTTTCAGGTCGCCGTATTTCTTTACGTGGAGGTTTTAGGAACAATAGCTCTGACTTTGACTTGGCGCTAATATTTTACAGTAAACCGTCGTCAGCCCTAGAAAATCGTTCATGTTTGACCGTCAAAGCATTGAACGAACGGCACNGATGTGCTCCTCCCATTCACCATTTTTTCAATATGATCCTAATCTTGGCTACAATGGAACTACTCTTTCCACAGTTTAGGTTTTTAAAAGACAGCACGGCTACGTGAAGCCAGACAATTGTGCTCTTTTCAAGCCCTAATCTTTTGACGTCGTCGTATCAATCGACGTTGTTATCGAGCAATATAAACAGAGATCTACTGTTCTCATCGCAGGAAAAGTGCTTCAAAGTTGGGTGCAGAAACGTTATTACGTCCTTAATACTCCAAAAAACAATATTAGAACATATTCCTCGAAATAATTGTTTGAGACACGTGAAGTCAAAACAGGAACTATTATTCAAATAATAGTTAGAAGAAGCTTTAAAAAGGTCAAAGCGTGGACCATTGGGTGAGTGCTTCTTTAACAATACAAACTTTCGAACCCCGAATGCGGGGTTCCTGGTCTAGTTAGGCTACATTATCTCCAGCAACTTGCTCCGAACCGTCGACTTCATCGCTTTCATACTCCCATTTTTGGAGGGCGATTATTAGGTAATAATCTCCTGCCAAGCACCATCCATTTTCCACAGCTTTTACTTTCAGCTCATCCAGGTCAAGGCACAGAACCACCGTACACGAGTCAGCCCGATCCGTGTTTCGGAATAAACAGGCGAGGATTGTGAAGGCGCCGGAGCGAGCAGGGATAACGACGTTTCACAGCCAGAGGATTAGTAATTTCAGTAAATTATTGACGGATTTAATGCACCAAGGGTTAAGAATTTTTTGGCTTGGGTAGTAAAAAAATTTGAGCACCTTTTAAATTCTTTTGTTGTTTTTAATTTCTAACTAAGAGTGGGGGGTATCAGTAGACATCATCGAAGCGAAAGAGGCGATGAAGATTGGTTGACAAAATAGTATTTATTTTAATTAATTATTGACGTATTCGAGCACAAACGGTCAAGTATTTAAACTGAAGAATGAAATAATTTGATCAAATTTTAGGTTGAGGAGAATTAACTACGTATTTAAAATGATATGAAATTGTAAGACTTTTATTTTTATAGTTAATCGAATTGTTTAATTGAATCTGATCCTAGAATCATCAGACGACAATGAGCAAATTTAGTTCAATTTTGATTGGTTCAGTGCTTCTATGAAGTTATATTATCGAATTTTAGATTCAAATTTAACAGATTCGGACAAAAATACTAAAACCATGCTAAGACTAGAACTGAAAATACGATTTGTTTCGGGTTCGTGCGAAACAAAATTTTGATAAGCAAATTTAATTTTTCAAAAAATGGTACCATCCATCGCACAATAAGAAAACAAGTGCAAAGTGTGTTACATGTTCATATTATAATTTGGAAAAGTATTATTAAATGTCGGCACACCTTAAACTTGAATCCTAGGATGAAAAATTTGAGCGCCTTCTCCGTCCTAAATTAGATTATAATATTCTTCGAAAGCCTAACTCGGGTTCACTCCAACCATCTCTCCTCGCCGTTCAATTGGACCAACCCACTATGCAATCTGCATGCAGTTTCTTTGTCCCCTCCTCTCCTCTCCTCTCCCTGCCTATATAATTCCTCTCTTCCCACCATCTGTCCTCCCCAGCCCGACCTTCTCCTCTTTCATGCAACTCGCTTTCTCTCCCTCCCTCCTCTGTCTTTCTCCTACCCGCTCACTTCTGCTTCAGAATCGATATGAAGTTCCTCAGCGCATTCGTCTTTCTTTCAGCGACGCTCCTGGCCTTCCTGGCAGCTTCTTCCGCATCGCCGCTGTGCCGTGATAAGCTCAAAATCGACACCATCGCCGGCAACGCCAAAAAGCTTTATCCCTGGGCTAAAAAGGCAGAGAAACCCTCTTTCTCCTTCCGAGGACCCAATGGCCTCCGATACTACAATGGCGTCCGGCCTATGGCGCTGAACAGGTGCGGCAGAAATCCAAGGGTCTGCGCCGCCAAGGGGAGCGCAGGGCCCTCCTGCTGCTCCAGCAAATGCGTAAACTTGCAGACGGACCGGCTCAACTGCGGCAGGTGTGGGACCAAGTGCGGCTTTTCTCAGGTCTGCTGTGGAGGTGTTTGCGTGAACACGAAGTTCAGCCTAAGCCACTGCGGAAGATGCAACAACCGATGCAAGACAGGTGGGCGGTGTTCTTATGGAATGTGCAGCTACGCCTAGAGCTTCGAAAAATCTCCACCAATTCGAGGTCGCCATTTTTGTTCAGATTACTCATCACCGGAGCAGCTTCTCGCGGAGACTAACTGCGGGTGCCAATGAAAGTTTTGGGAGGGACAGGCGCATAGATCATAGACATGACTTTATTCTTTCGTTTATTTCACGTCGGTGGACAGGAAGATCTTTCGACCGCGGTTGACTGATGACGATGAGTTCATATTTTATTCTTCAATGAAAAATTACAGATCCTGCCATGCCTTCGTCAACTATATTGTAATCTTACACCATGAGATGAAATCAAATCCATCAAAGTCAACTCTTACTATTAGGAAATTTTTTATCCACAAAATGAATTTTTAAAATTTGGAGTAAAGTTTTTGAGTAGTCGAATTTGCGTAAATTGTGAAATATTGTTTGTGTGGTACATACAAATCTGACACTTTTCATCGAATCCAAGATGCATTTATGTAATATATAGTGTAATAATTTATTTGAGCTATTTTTAAACATGGGGAGGAATTTGTCCCCTTTTTGTACGTCCTGTAACATCCAGATCTTTCTATATTTAATGTCAATTTATTTCCCTTGCATTTAGCCAGTCGTAAATTCCCGGTCAGCTGGTCAAACTGTAAGTTTGAAAGTCCTACGGGGTGGAATTCTGAACTCTCGTACTACCAAATTTGTTTTTTTTTTTGTGTTTGTTCGAGAAAACTAATTTATCACGTCATAGCTAGATTTAATGACAGTTCATTCTTTAGCAGTGTTAATTAACTTTGTCCATTTTTCATCATAGTTAACTACTTCCTACTGAGGAGAAATAAATAGAAGAAGTACTATCAATTACCTCACGTAAGGCTACTATGCTGTTGACAGTAAAAGTGACAAATTAATTAACTAGTATTGCCAACTAACGCATGGTCTGCATTACAAAGCACCTTAAGATTTAGTGCCGAGTTGCTTTGGTTGATGGGAAATCAAACGAATGTGTGAGCATGAGATCAACATAGAGGAAGCTGTGGCGGAGGAGAAGATGTCAGAGAAAGGATATTTGGGATGAAGAGTAACACTAGCCCAAACATTGAAAGTTTAATGTCGAAGGTCCTCCCAAGACAATTCAACAATTAGGGGTCTCGCATTTTGGAACGTTCTGTCTCTCAACTCCCACTAACTAGGTTTGTTCATGTTTCTTTGGAGAATATTTGTTGATCATCCGCCAATATAGCAGGTCAACTCGACTACTTTTCGTAATTTATGGAGGCTGGAACTATGATCACGGGTCAGTGTATTATATTACGAATTATTGTCAATAGCATACTACAGATCTCAGGAACAAACGTAAAAGCGCACCATATGGTGCTATATTTTTATTTAACTAATTGAAAAATCAAGTTGAATTCTTTGATTTTCGGAAATATATTAGTATTGAAGACCTCGATTATAGTAGGTGGTGTTTAGTTCAAGTCCTAAAACATTCCGAGTCAACCAAAAGAAGCTCGTGCCAGCACGTTTTCTAGAGCAACGATCGTGTGTTCCACCTTCTAACTTACTTCTTACCTATAAATTTATCTTCGTTTCTTCTCCACTCAAACAAACTTTGCAATGGCTTCTCCTTCTCTCCTCCTGCTGCTCTCATGCTGCCTAGCATGCGTTGCTACGTCCTCCCAGGACAATTCGTATACCGTAAGAACTCCCTCGCCGAATGCGAAATCATTCAACGTAATCGATGCTTGCTGGCGCTCGAAGCCGAACTGGGCAGCCAACCGGCAGTCACTAGCAGACTGCGCGGTAGGGTTTGGAAAAGATGCGCTAGGAGGGAAGTTTGGGGCCATCTACGTCGTCACCGATCCTTCCGACGACGCAGTGAATCCCAAACCTGGGACGTTACGCTATGGTGTGATTCAGTTAAAGCCACTGTGGATCATTTTCGCTAAGAGCATGGTTATTACACTGAAAAATGAGCTAATTGTGACGAGTTACAAGACGATTGATGGGAGAGGGGTGAAGGTTGAAATTACAAATGGACCCTGCATCACCTTGCAATACGTAAGCCATGTTATTATTCATGGGATCAGCATTCACGACTGTAAACCAGGTAAGCCTGGGCTTGTTAGGAGCAGCACTGCGCATGTCGGACACCGTGAAGGCTCAGATGGAGACGCCATTTCCATTTACGGGTCCTCTAATATTTGGATCGACCACTGCTTCCTCGCCCGCTGCACTGACGGCCTCGTCGATATCATTCATGCTTCTACTGCGATCACCATCTCTAACAACTACTTCACTCAGCATGACAAAGTAAGCGCCATAAGATCAATTTTTTTTGCTGTTAGTGATATGATCCAATGACTGTTACCGCTTTTCCAGGTGATGCTGCTTGGACACAATGATAACTTCCCGGATGACAAGGTAATGAAAGTCACCATAGCCTTCAACCGCTTCGGAGCCGGCCTGATCGAAAGGATGCCCAGGTAAAGTAAAAGTTGAAAAATTATTTACAGTTAGGGTTTCGCGATTTTTAGCGACGGAATGATTTGTGCAGGGTAAGGTTTGGGTACGCCCATGTCGCGAACAACAAATATGAGGAATGGCTGATGTACGCCATTGGTGGAAGTGCTAATCCAACCATATTCAGCGAAGGAAACTTCTTCGTGGCACCTAATCTACGTTTTTCGAAACAGGTACGCAGGATAAATATCTGTTTATTCGAATGAAATCAAGTATTAGGTGGACAGTGCTTCTGCGGCGTGTAAACACCATTTCTGACTTAAAAAAATTACTAGTATTAAAAAATAATCAGAGACTTACAGTAAATGTATCAACGAGTGATGAAGTGCGGTTTTGAAAAACCAGGTTACGAAACGAGAGGTGAATGGTGGGTGGAAGGACTGGAAATGGAGGTCTTCAGGGGATGTATTTGTGAATGGCGCTTACTTTGTGCAATCTGGCTGGGGAAGTTGTATTCCAAACTACAGCTCAGATCAGTCGTTCGCGGTTGCTCCCGGGGCCTCCGTTCCTGCTTTGACCGGCGATGCTGGGCCGTTGGTCTGCTCCATTGGTCAAGCGTGCTGATTTTTAGTTTTTAGGTTTTCAACTCTTGTGCGATTTTCTATTATCGTTGCTCCCCAGAAGTGTCGAGTCTTTCTGGCATTGAAAGAAGCCTGTACATTCCAGACACTTTACTGGAGGGAGAAACTAGGTTTACGAAATACAAACTGAGCCAAGTTCAAATGTTCTCATACAATGTTACATGCACACGAACTCATGGATAACCAATAAAGATTTTAATTTCATGACTTGTGTCGCAAAACGAAACGTGGAAAACCATTCAACCTTCAGTTCAGTTTTTAAACAGTTTCTGGAGAAAACAAATATGAAAACGTAAAATGCAGCACCTTAATCTGTTGTAATATGAGATGTTGAAAAAAACACACAATTCGTATATCTCAAGAAATGAAATTTGGCAGTGTTAAATGTAGTGCTTAATCAGTGAAACCGTCTCATTCTCCAAAACTCACCAGGAGTGGGCGAAAGGAGGAGGTGTCTCATCCTGCTGATGCGGGGGAGAGCAAGGCGTTTGCTTTGCTGACACGTCTGGATCCTCCTTGACACCTATGCCGTCCGCTGTTGATCCAACGATCGAGATCAATGGATGAAAGTGAAATTTACAACTTCAATGCTGTAGTCGACGCTCTTTGATTTCTTCGTCGTGACGGGAAGTTTTTCTTCTGTGGGTGATCTTCGCCTGCCAACCTTTTGCTCTCCTCCCTATCGTAGAATCCGTTTCAGTGTTCCAGGTGCGTCTTTGCTTGCCATTGAAATTTGTTCGAGTTTACAAGGTTGGAGTTTCATTTGTTCAAATATTGAACAGATTGATTCAAACTTCCATTTTTGTTTTTCAATTAAGGGAAAGTTCGTTTTTTTAGGGCGCTTTTGTGTTTGAAATTAAAAAAAGGTGCATACTTACGATTTTTGTTTTGAAATCTCTGCGCAGATCATCATGGGAGCAGACTTCAAACCCCTCGTACTGTCTCTGTTCCTCTTTACCCTTTCGTTTCATGTTGTCTCGTCTGTTGCCGATGATGGGCTAATTCGAGTTGGACTGAAGAAAATGAAACTGGACAAAAGTGACATGGCTTCAACCCGGCTAGCTGCCAAGGGTGAAAACTCTTTGAGATCTTCAATCAGAGACTATAATCTCCGTAATAATCTCGGAGACTCCGAAGATACTGACATTGTTGCATTGAAAAACTATTTGGATGCGCAATATTTTGGAGAGATCGGTATTGGCACTCCCCCTCAAAAGTTCACCGTAGTTTTTGACACTGGAAGCGCCAATTTGTGGGTTCCATCGGCTAAATGCCGATTTTCTGTAAGCTTCTGTATATCTGTTTGTTTTTTTGTCGATAAAATGGTCGCATAATTTCGTCGCTGCTGAAGTAATTTTATTTTGAATCCAGGTTGCTTGTTATTTTCATGCAAAGTATAAATCAACCCAGTCAAGCACTCACAAGAAAAACGGTTTGCTATTGATCGTTTTCTTCTGCCCTTACCTTTTTTTACGAGTATAATGTGTTTCTTGCCGTGATTGGGGTGGCTGCATGTTTCTTACAGGGACATCTGCAGCAATTCAGTATGGTACTGGAGCGATTTCTGGTTTCTTTAGCTATGATAGTGTTGGGGTTGGTAACTTAGTTGTCAAGAATCAGGTATAACATCCTAATTTGTTGAGATAACGTTTGTCTTGAAATGGGTAGCTTGTTATAGTGTAATCACCTCTGAAAAACACGATCATTTGCAGGAATTCATTGAGGCAACTAGAGAGCCAAGTCTTACATTTATGATGGCCAAGTTTGATGGGTTGTTGGGCCTTGGATTTCAAGAGATTGCTGTTGGCAATGCCGTCCCCGTCTGGTGAGCTTTTCAAGCTCTGTGTCTTGTTACTTGATCAGTCAATTTGAGTGGTTTGCATCTCTTAGGTACAACATGGTCGAACAAGGACTAATCAAGGAGCCGGTGTTCTCGTTTTGGCTGAATCGCAATGCAGAAGAGGAGGAAGGTGGCCAGATAGTGTTTGGTGGGATGGATTCCAAGCATTTCCTCGGAAAGCACAATTACGTTCCGGTTACTCGCAAAGGATATTGGCAGGTTTATTATCACACTTTGAACCCTTCATTCGGATCTCATATCATCTGTTGTCATTGAACACTTTCTTCTGATGTAGTTTGACATGGGTGATGTTCTCATTGACGATAAACCCACTGGTATTTTTTTTCCGAAAGCATGACATCTTACCGAGGAATGAAAGCACTTCATGGTTATTGAATCTCGGCGTCTTTTTATCATTCAGGATATTGTGGTGCTGGTTGTTCTGCCATCGCAGATTCTGGAACTTCTTTGTTGGCTGGTCCAACAGTAAGTCCATATAGTGTTTTAGTAGGAAGCTTCAATCAATCAAACACGGAAAGGGCGTAATAAGCATGCTGCCATTAGTTCTGATTTTCTCTCTCTGTCTCTATCAGACTGTAATTACAATGATAAACCATGCCATTGGAGCGACTGGAGTTGTAAGTCAAGAGTGCAAGGCGATTGTTACAGAGTATGGAGAAGCTATCATGGGTTTGCTTTTATCTCAGGTTAATAGTTTCACGCTTTTTATGCTGGTCGACATTCCTTCATGTCTACCCCGAAAATCATTAACTTTCGCAACCTGAATCACACAGGCGCAGCCGAGGAAAATCTGCTCTCAAATCGGGCTGTGTACTTTCGATGGAACTCGAGGGGTCAGGTCGGTTTTAGTGTACCACTGATATTCTAAACCATGTAATATGAACATTACAATTCTGAGACGAGTATGACCTTTGTCGGATAGTATGGGCATCGAGAGTGTGGTCGAAGATGACAGCAAGAAATCAGCCGGCCTTCGGGATGGCATGTGCTCTGCTTGTGAAATGGCAGTTCTGTGGATGCAAAATCAGCTTAGCCAAAATCAGACCCAAGCTCAGATACTAGACTATGTCAATGAGGTGGAGTAAACAACATATAATTCAGACCCAAGTTCGATTTCTTGTTGCTCTATCTGACAATCTTCTTCTCAGCTGTGTGATCGATTGCCGAGTCCGATGGGGGAATCGGCTGTAAACTGCAACAACATCTCGTCAATGCCCACCATTTCTTTCACGATCGGTGGTAAAGTTTTTGAGCTCGAGCCGGAGGAGGTACTGCTTCTAATTATGAGCCTTCAAACTGCTTATTTTGCGTTGCTGATGTTGACCCTTGTGAGAATATGTGAGCAGTACATACTGAAGGTAGGCGAGGGAGCTGCTGCTCAGTGCATCAGTGGATTCACTGCTTTGGATATTCCTCCACCGCGAGGACCCCTCTGGTATTATTCTTTTTTGGCTGAACTTCAAAAAGAAAGATTAAATCCGCATTCTGATGAGCAATGCAATCCATTATCCTGGTTTTTATGGTTCTTTCTTGTTGTGTGCAGGATCCTTGGAGATGTTTTCATGGGCCGCTACCACACTGTGTTTGACTTCGGCTATCTGCGAGTTGGATTTGCTGAAGCTGCATGATGAACCTCTATGTTTGGATGGCCATCTGTGTGTCTTTGTCTATACTCGGGTAGGTTGTCTTGTTTCTGACGTGTTTGATTGTAAGTGGATGTGTTTTGAACAAACATGTATCAACGAATGAAATTATTATGTCGGAAGATCAGCTGTCACCAACTCATGAACAAGTTCTATATCTTGTCATCTCTGCAAACAATTACAGATCCGAGTTCCTCCATTTGGCCCTGATGATTTTACCATATTCTACCGGCTCTTTGGTCGACGCATTCAAATGTAATCGTCTATAAAAGGGTTAAGATGCCTTTTCATCTCGTTAAAAATGAAACGAAACAGCCTCAGCATCAAACTTGCACGTTCTCGTTGGAGCCAAAAGCAATTAATCATACTTGAGCCAAGTTCAAAGATGGGGTTTTAAGCATAAAGATGTCAATGAGGGGGGGCAGATTGCATAACAAAGAAGAGGATTCATGTAGGCTTGTAGTATTTTGTTGGAACAAACGGCATCTTTGTGACCACCCCATCGTAGGCCTTTCCTCGTACCCCGATTTTGACTTTGGTTCCAGGTTTGTGAGAACCAGATTTCACATAACCCATGGCGATGTTCTTCTTCAGGCACGGGCTGAACCCTCCGCTCGTCACTTCTCCCAGTTTCTCTCCTCCCAGTCCTTGGATCTCGCTGTGGCTTCTAGCAGGAGGGCCTGATGAGAAGAAGCCAACTCGCCTCACGGATGGACCCTCTTCGAGCTGTTTGAGGATGAGTTCCGCCCCTAGAAAGCCACCCTCTGCTCTTCTCCTCTTCCCTATGGCCCATGATAGTCCTGCCTCCACCGGGCTCACGTGTTGCTCCATGTCATTCCCGTATAGACACAACCCTGCCTCCAGCCGCAGGCTGTCTCGAGCTCCAAGCCCTGTTAATCTTATTTTTCCGTCCGATTTTTCTAATATTGCTTTCGCCAGATCCACTCCGTGCTCTGAAGGGACCGAAATTTCAAACCCGTCCTCCCCGGTGTACCTGAAAGTTTACAAGATGTCGAGTCCTTTTCATTGTCTTCTTTAAAACTAGCATCCTTTTCAGATGCCAGAAACAAAACAGAGAGCTAAGGTTGAAAATTAGCATACCCAGTCCTGGTTAGAAAGCAGTTGGCGCCATTGATATCCAAAACGTGAAACTCACCGAAGTAAATTTTGCTCAAATCCTCCTTCATCAGGTGTTGAAGAACAGGGGCTGCAAGTGGACCCTAAATAGGAGAAACCAAGGAAACTCTTCACAGTGCTGTCACTTTTGCAGAGTTCTTACAAGCAGCTATTTTTCCCAAGCCTCGCTTATGGCTTGAAGAGATCTAAGATATCCAGGAAACAAACTAAACAAGAAAATAAGACGAACCTGGAGAGCAAGAAGAGATCTCTCGTCATGAATGTGCCACGAGACATCACCACCTTTGGCCTTGAAGGCCTTCATATGCTCCTCAATGTGAGCCAAATCCTTATCCCGACAACCGGCATTCACCACCAGATATATGTGGCCATCTTTCACCTTCGTCACCACCGAGTCATCAATCGCTCCTCCTTTCTCATTCGTAAATACAGTCAGCGTTCCAGTTCCGGGGGTAAGCCCAGCTACATCAGCAATCACAAGTTTTTCCAGAAAGGGGATGCAGTCTTTCCCCTTGAGACTCAATCCACACATATGGGAGACGTCGAATAGGCCACCATTTTCCCGACAATTCAGTGTGGAGTCCATTATTGAGTCTTTGTACTGGATAGGCATGCTCCATCCAGCAAATGGAACCATCTTTCCACCATGAGCAACATGAAAATCGTAAAGAACTGTCTTTTTCAATTCGGCTTCTGAGGCGAAATATCTGCGAGCAATTGCCTTCTTATCACCCTGCGTGAGACGTCGGGTAATAGCTTGCCCCAGCTGCCATAAACCCCCTCCTCTCATCTTCTTATTTGAAAAACTGCGACGAACATAATTGACGAAGATGAGATTGATAATCAAATACCATTGAACAATATAATACGGCATAATTGTTTGGAAAACTGAAAGATGTAGAAAATTTTGTCTGGATATTCAACGATTTGGGTCCTTAAATCTACGTCAAAGTCATTTAGAATCTTTGCTGACAGATGAAAAACAGAACACAATAACAAAGGAGCTTCGAAAATCAAAAAGTTCTCGAAGGAAAGAGAGAACAAATCTGATAAGAGAGACCAATATCAATCGAACCACAAAAAATAATTTCGCAAATATTATCAATCAGCTATCAAGATCTAAAATACTCTCCCCAAAGTTTCAAAAACACTAAACCAGCAATCCAGCATACCGCAAACAAAACAAAAAATGACGAACGACGCAATGACGAGAAAACCTCGAATGCAGAAAAGAGGAGGGGGAGAGAGAGAGTTACGGAAAAGAAGCAAGATCCGGAAGCGCAACAAAGGGAGGAGGGTAAAAAATCAATCTTTTTGCAATGGGTGCAGAGAATAAATTGAAAAGAAAAAGGACGCGGACGAGACAAGGAGAGTTTTGTCTGGTGGAGATGGAAGTGGTTGGGCAAAGGATGGCATATGTGAAGGAGGAAACCAACGAGACCTCATCGTTAGCGAGTGGCGGTGGCGCCACAGCAACTCATCCTCAAATCTTATTTCCCCTGTTACGAATTTTCACAACCTTAATCTGCATATCAGTTGAAATTATTTAATTCATTATAACACTAGTGTACATTCACATGACAATCAGGGTACAGGCATATAATTTGTCCAAATCCACCGCCAGCCCCTCCCCCTCCCAAGCCATTTCCGCCAAAGCCTATCATTCCACCAAATGCAGGAATGCCGCGGTAGATTGTTTTTTGATTTTCAAACATTCCTCCATTGCCAGCCAACTTTCGAGCATCAGGTGCGCAGATAATTGCAGAAAGAAACAGCAGCAGAAGCCCTTGGCAGTCGTCATCCTCAAGATGAGTGATCTGGTGAAAAGACAGGGTCCAGGACGGGGAATTTATAGAATTTCAGGATAAAAAAGAGACGAATAGCAGTTGACAGGATTTTAAATTTCCTCGTCGTTTCATTTGTAGTCCGTGCATGTACCGTTGCATGGCCAGCTCCCACCCACTAAAAGAATACTCATTCCATGTTCCTATGTCAACCTTAATTTTGTGCATGCTCTCTCCCTTGTTGGATTCATTCTCCTCCACGTCTTCTCATCAACCTTGACTTTGAGGTGATTTTGGCAGGTTCAAACCCGATTTTGGCCGAGTTTTGTTTGGGTCACAATTTAGACCCCCAGTTCACTTCGGTTTCTACAGTGGTTTGAGAAGAACCGGAACGTTCCAATCCACCCCAAAACTGGCCTGGTCGGCACCCCTAATAACTAATAACAATGTCTTCTTTTTGGGTCCACATAAAAGTAAAGTAGAAATCAAAACTATGCATTAAACGGTACAAAAGTCAGTTGGCCCATTTACTATTGTTGTCACACAAAACGCTCTCCATCTCAACAACAAGACTTCAGCCTCACCAAAATAGATGAAGAGGGAAAAAAGCATCGAACCAGAGTCATCTTCTGCATATGGTTAAAAGCAATCCATAATGGTCACTAGGCAAAACAGGAAGCTCCAGCATCTTCACTTCTTTTCTCACTTTCTTCTCCTTCACATATGACACTCCTATGATTTCCTCTGTGCCGATCATTTCAATTGCACTTACTCTGAAATCCCGAAGCTTACAAACGAATCGATCGAGACGCTTTTGCAGCGTCCGATTGCCAGAGAGCATGCGGTTGGACTTGGTATCGTACGTCCATCCATGTTCCCCTGGCCTTAATTCCACCCAAGCATCGACCCACCCGTCAAGGAGCGAAGGAAACTCACCATCCAACTTGTCATCCCAGTTCATGTCGCCACCAAAGATCACATTTGGGTACTTTTTGAGGAAGTTCGTGGCTTCTTTAGCTTGATGCACTCGCTCCTTGCTATACATTTGATCCCATTTTGGTGGTGCAGGGCAAGGACTCTCGAGATGGCTCGTGGCAACGACCAATTCAATGTCCTTTTGAGCTTCGACATTGGCGACGCAGAGTTCTCTACCCATTATAGAATTGGAAAATGGTTGGCAGCCAAAGGATTTCACTAGTATTTTGCTCAACTGCATATTCAATCACAATTAACATGGCTAAATTTTCATGCTGACCCCATGCTCAGACAAGAGATATTTCAGTTAAAATATAGGGAAACTCACCTGCAGGCAGAAGTATGCTTTTGAACATACTTCCTCATTTGAGATGGAGCATTTATAAAGTTTCCACCAGCTTGAGCGTACGAAGATATCATATATGTTTGGAGTAACCTCCTTCAATACATCATAGAATACAAGGAACATAAAAAAAAGGATAACTGAGACAACAGATATCAACTTATTGAATTCTGCAGACCTGAAAACATATAAAATCGGGCATATACTGCAGGATAAGGTGACCAAGTGCTTCCATTCTCTTCTTCAACTCCAAATCTTCCCGGAACCAAACATTGTAGGTTAATATCTTCAATGAAGCAGCAGCAGCTGTGGTAGAACAACTTCCATCTGCAGCATACTTTACTTCAAATTAAACGTTCCACATAGACTAGTGAATTTTCCAATTTTTTTTTAGATTCGGCCTTGTAGATTTTGTCAATGAGACAATAAGGTGAAATAACTCCCTCCAATAGATAAAGGAAGAGACATAACGCAGTCTGTAGATTACACCAACAACTTTTTATGTTGTGAATAAACCACTGCTTCAACTGAGCAAAACAATAACTATAAACAGTAAAGCTACTCAGAAAAAGAGACAACCCAAAACCACCATAAACATTTTTCAATTCCACATCTAACAGACCAATTAAGAATAAATTTAGGAGAGAAATTTAAATGCACATTACTGACTGTATATACTCTAGTAACTTGTTTTTCAAATAAAGAGAACAGAGTTATTGTAAGACTATCATTACAAGTTGCAGAAGCCAGACTCAAAAGTAATGGATCTTAATATGCAGATGCTTGGGAGAAGTCTTTAATGACTGGGAGTATGCAAAAATAGCCCCACAAGTCATTAATCAAAGCAAATTGGAGAAAATTAGACCTCACCAAGGACAGTTTCCGGCTTGATTGACGTATCGATTCGTTTGGATGAACTCATTGCGACGCAATCTCCGTCGACTTCTGCAGGGTCTTGATTGTGCTGAGCCTTTCTCTTACTGCAGCGTTTCAAAGGGAAAAATACGGAACCCACCGAAGCGTCTTCCTCGTGCACCGTATCATCGTCGAAATCCACAAACCTAGAGAGAGAAGAAACGGGAGCCATAGTGCCACAAATTTGGCAGTCTGAATTTCTGTACGGGTTCAAAAAAGTGCAGGCTTTGCAGGACCATTGGGCGATCACGGGGGATGGTGGTTGCGGTGATGGCGATGAAGAGGAAAGGCAAACTTGGCAGGTTGAGAGTCGAGTAGGTGGGTTGAGGAAGGTGCATGTTTTGCAGGACCAAGACGCCATTTTGAGGAACAGAGAAAGACCCAACTTCGTAACAGTAGGGCTCCGGCTTACTACTTTGTGCCGAAGAAGGGAGGAATGGCGCACGACAGTTGTTCGCAGCATAGGTAACCACTCCACAGCTTCGCAAACACACTATTTATTCAAGGTTTTTTCTTGGTCTCTCTCTCAACTCTTTAAATTAATACCTTATAATATAAATATTTTCTAAATAATTCATTGACCCTTCATTTCTATTTGTTTGATACATTAAACTATAAATGTAGTTTCAATTAACGTTAAATTTTCATTAATTATGCATCTTTTAACATTAACCTCGTACAAACAAAACAACAGTCTAATTCTAAAAGCCAACGAAAATTGTTTGATTTGTTCGATAACAGATCAAAGGGTCATGTACAAGGAAAAAAATAGCAAGAAAAAGAAGCTTACAAGAAGCACATCGTGTAATGCCTTGGCGATTGCACCTGTTTTGGAGCTGCCTGGGCCAACAAATCCCAATCTCTCGCCTCCTTCGTTCACTTGGGTCGAGTTTTCCACCTCCCCTGTCTTGTTTCCGCTTACTTTCTTGCTGCATCAAACCATCAAAATCATAATTAGTAAAGGGTCATGGTTCTGGGGAGAAAGTGGAACTTGCAACTTGAAGCCTTCCTTCTACGGAGTTCAGTTCTTTGCTGATCGAGATGACCGCACTTGCAGCTGAGAATAGAATGCAGGGTCGCCGAGAACCACCGATTTCTAGTAGCCGAGGTGCGGAGTGCTGACGGCCGTCGTCAGACAGCTGTTGTCTGCAGAATGACGGCGAACTAATCGGTGACAAGAACTATGCAAGTCTTCAATTTATGTTAAACGTATTTAGACTCCTTGCACGCAACAATCCACTAATAACATTCCTAAGAAAATAGATCTGGAAGTTAAAGGTATATAATATTCAAGTTAGCAGCTAAAATTTTAGATTTTTACTGGCCAATAGAGTTTGATTATCTGTTAAAAATAAAATTTGTTAGTTGGTTAATGAGGAAACTCACGGGATGATATCCATGTTGGAGTAGAAATTCAAGAGCAGCATGGCAGAAGAAGCCAAACCTTTCAGCATCATTCTTACAACCATATATGCAACCTGTCCAAAAGAAACTGCAAAATGGGCAAACAGTCGTTAAACAATGCCCTTGACAATTCAAACTACAAGAACATCGAGGAGATGCACAAAACCACATTGATACTGACCAAGAGATCTAAAAAATTAAAGCTTCAATAAAAAAAAACTCAAACACGTATATACAGATTCATTAAAGCAAGATGATGCATTTCAAAGGAAAAAAATAAGTATTTTAATGTCAAATATTACAAAAACAAATCAAAAAGATGTTTTCAGTACATGTTGGAAGTCAACAAAGTGAAAAACATTAAGTGGTGCACAGTTAACAATTATGGGCATGAAGTGGTTCTCTTCGTACACTTAATCGAGAGAACATCATGAACAACACATTCAATCAAAAAGCACATTAAAACTATGAATATTAAAACGTTTTTTACAGATGGACAAAGGGAGTGACTATTACAATATTTTTTATGATATTGAAGAAAAATTGTATAATTGATAATAGTTCTTTTAATAGGTGTAAATCTAAATTAGAAATTTAAAACTACAGTTACGTGATAATAGATTGTAATTGTTACTTTTTGTTAATAAAAATGTGTTGTACTGGATGAGGATGGTTCTAAATACTTACAATGAAATTCTTTTAAAATTTCAATGGTTAAATCAACAAAACCGAGCAATTATCTGACAAAATGCGGAAGGTAAAACTCTAGACTTAGCATGAGTAACATAAACTTGATAAGTTTTTACCACACTGATATATGAATTTACCCATTTTGAGGCTCCAAAGAGTAATGGAGAGGCCCTCAACCTTCCCAGCCCAAACTTTTATTTCAGTTCCACCCCAAAAGTAGGTCTTTTGATAATGAAAATTGTTCACCTACATCAGAAGAGCCTCAAAATTAGTAACAAAACTAACCATGATTATGGACTCAAACAATGCAGAGAAGCTATATAAACAAAGAAGGAAATAAAAAAGACGTAAGAAAAATTCAATCTCTTGTATACATGACATTTTACAACTCCCAAGAGCACATGGGATGGATGGAGGTAAAATGAAAGTAGCAATATCTCAAGGAGAAGTAATTAACACAGTAAAGCTTATGCAATATCTCAGTAAACTAATGTAAAAGCTCATAGTAAACTCCCCCCAACGAAATTTAAGTGCAACGTAAACCAGCTACAGTCCCCTTCAAACTATAGTAAGTTTATGCAAAGATGATATTCAAAAAAGAAAAAAAAGGAAAAGATATGTTATAAAGCTTATGAGCTAGAAGCAAGGAAGCTTACATTGCTAAGGTTCATACAGTCATACTTCGGAAGGATAATGTTCACATTATGGTTTAACTCTTGAACAGCACGAGAGAGACTAGTGACAACATCACCAAGACCTCCAACCTACAATTTATGGAAAAGGGTGAAATGGTATATAAAATGGAAAAGAGAAACGCTTTTGGAGTCATTTCAAAAAATTGTAGTCTTATAATGCAGAGTAAAAGTTTAAATCACTCAATTTCTAGAAACCAAGAGAGAGTGAGATAAACCGTGAAACTTTGGAAAACAATGGGTCATGGACCTTCAAAGGAAGCATTACTTCAAAAAAGAAGTTAAAAATGACGACTTTAGGCTACAAGTTTACCTTAGCAATAGAGGCCATTTCAACAGCAATGTGCATTGGAGGCTCCTTTACAACTCCCCCAATAACAGGGATGTGGTAATCCATTCCGCCATTGTTGTCAAACACACCACCATCTTCCCTCTCCGAGAATACAAAGTCCATCAAGTAAGTATCCAATGGGACATTCACTGTCAAGAAAAAAAGAAGGAACCAGCAAGACAAAAGATAAATTCAAAATCAATTAGTAGCACTCCTTATTCATAAATAAGAGGAACAAGAATTCATTGAGAACTCAGCATGACCAGAAAACAATTGACTTAACAATTTTATAGAATCTCACATACAGTACTCATACTGAACTCACCAGTGGCTTTAACAAGAGAACCATTATTGGCTAGCAACATCCTTTGTGGTGGCAATGGACCTTTACGATAAGTCCAACGATTGAATGAGCATCTGAACCAAACTTCAGGACTTTTATTCAGGATTGTATTGACAGGATTGTAGAAAACTGTGATGGTACTGCCAGCTTGAACGTCAAATGGCTCCGTGTAAACTATATGTTTAAGAGACAGTAAAAAGTTTTTCACTGTTCTTTTCTTTGTTTCGGGTTTCATAAGCGCAGTTTTTTCAGCCTGTGACAGGAGAAGAACTTAGTAATTGAAATTAATAACTCAGAGATGTGGATTAATGAAGGAACAATGCAAGAACTTTCGGATAAAGCTGAAACCCCCAAGGTAAGAAAGCTACAGAATGTGTACCATCAAAAGTAATTTATTACTTCAGCAAAAATGCCACTAACTAGAAAAACTAAACAGAAATTGAAGACCGTGATAATATCAAATCTTCATATAAATGTAGAAAAACATGTGAAAACCTGGACATTGAACTAAATGTTAAATCAATCTTCAACAAGACCAAAATTTCTTTTTTTGGGATCAATTTTACTGTAAAATGACCTTCAAACGAGCAGCCTCCTCTCTTAACCTTCTTTCCTCCTGGAATTTCTTATATAATTCTTGCTCTTCCTCAACCCAGTAGAGTTCTTCTGGAATGCCCTTTGGGATGATAGCATGGAAATCCTGATTATTGTTGTTATCATAAACGATAGCATTTTGAGGTGGTCCATCAGCAAAAACCCAATTTAGGACAATGGTTCGATCAGGTACAACAACTACAAAAGAAACAAAAAGAGAGAAAGTTATTTTAATAAATGAGATTTAAACAAAAAATGTAGCACTAACCAGAAAATTACAGATCAATATCAATATTCTCAGGAATAATAAATAGCCTTGGAAGGTTAAGGTAAGATGGAAAATTTAATGTGATAATATTAAACGGAGGCACAAAAAATGTCACTTAACACCTGAACAATCTAGATACTGTAGCCTAAGTAATTTCCACAAACAAAAGTATACCAGAGAAGATTAGTAGTAATTGTAAAGCCAATAAATAAGCAAAGTATTTCTTACAAGTTGGTTTCTAGTAAGTTCACATTTAAAATTTGAGATGTCTCCCCCTGACAACAGGATTGATGAATTTTTGTACATCATAAACAAAAAAACTCATGCGGATAAAGAACTAGGAAGCTAAATATTCTATGAATCACATACATTAACCTCTTAGACTACTAGCAATGGAAGATATATTTGTCATACCATATTCATACTTTCCATTTAAAATATTGCTTTTAGAAAATTTGGCAATAAAACAGCACATACCATCAGCATACCACCAGTCACCATCTTTAATATTAGAACGTTTAAGCCTTTCAACTATGGATAATCCATCGATCGAACAATTATGACCTCCATGAATCAAAACCTCATCAGTATAAACAAGAGGACCTGAGCTTCTATTGTAATACAACCGAACCTTGTACATATCTTTGAACTCTGCTGGTTCTATGAACCAGACACCATCAATGGATCTAACTGCTTTTCTCATTACTTGTCGTAATACTTCTCGTCTCCTTCCAGTTTCTGCTGTTGCCAGGCTTCTATCAGCTTCGCGTGCAGCAATCTCTGCTTCTCTTTTTCTCTGCTCTTCTGCTTGTCTTTCTCTCTCAGCTTGCACCTTGGAAAGTTTTTCCAGTTCCTTGCGTTTTTCTTCAAGCAAGAAACTTCAAATCCAAAAGCATCCATCCCCTCTTCTACATATATGCAGAAATCTTTTTTGTCATTATTGTCATGTATTTTGCCCGTTGAAGAAGACAAAGTCTACCTTGTATGCTTCCTTTGGAACATGAAGCTGACAAGACCACCAATCGCCATCAAGATCTGATTTACTCAATCTGAAGGAGAAAGATTTCCATTTCCAATCATTAAATGCTCCCATGGTCAAAACATCTGGTTCGTTATTCAGGGTAGATAAACTCTTATTAAGGAAAATTTCTATATCTTGATCAGGTTTAACAACCCTAGGAAAAACAAACAGCTTGTTTCCTCTTTGGATATTTTCCTCAGCAAGCCTTCTGATTTCATTTCTACGTAAATTTGCTTCCTCTTCAAGCTTTAATTTTAGAACAACTTCTTCAGTTTCCTCTTTTTTGTCTTTCATTGAGTCCTTTTTTCCTGAATACATCACATCAGAAGCATTCTCAATGTTCTTTTGATGTAATGTTTTGACACCTCCATCATTCTTATGAAAGCTTCCATTTTCCACATCTTGATTGTCTTTGCCATCCAGCACAGGTTTTTGAAGTGCTGATAATTCTTCTATTTCTCCATCGGATTCCTCAATAGTTAGTTCTGCAACTTCCTCCTCCTGGGAAAGATAATCTACATTCTCTTTTGAGTTGACTTCTACTTTTGATATTTTCTTTTCAGGTCTTGGGTGCCCACTGGAGGATGGAGTTTCAGGGTTGTCATCACTTCCACCGTTTCTTTTATCCTGTTTCTGTGTGCTAGCTCCGAATGGCATTTTTGGGACGAATCCCTTATGTGGACCTTTAGGTCTCGACACTGACATTTTCCTATTTCTTCTTGAAAATCTTCACGAAGAAAAAGTGGAACTTGTAATTGATAATACACAATGAATGGTTAAAGATAAATTTCAACATAATCTGATGATACTAAACTACCTGCACTGGCATTGATTCCGAAATGAATTCCACTTCTGAAGAAGCATCTGCAACATAAAGGAGACTGTAGGCAAGGAAGCCCAACCAAAAAGTTCAGTCTCAAAAATATAAGATCAATGAAGACAGAATACATGGAGCTCAAATTGTGAAGAAAAAAAATAATTCACAACTTTAACATCAAACCTATTCTTTTGTGACTTAGCTCCAGATTCAAAAGAGCTCAACTTCATAAACTTTATAAAGGAAACTCATATTCTTCTGATATATCCATGATCTACCCCAGTAGGTAATAAGTCATTACAATCCTTAAAATTGTTCAATTGGATGAATGAAAACCAAATAATTCAATGGGCATGATTTCCTATATCAACTTGAAACAAGCATACAAAAGTAGTGAACAGTCAGATACATATTGAACACCTAGAATCGTTACAAATACGTACAAACAATGGTTATACAAGGAAGAATCAGCTAAAAATGGTGTCTAGTGTTTGCAGAACAACCGAATCTTACAATTTATGATGAGGCCCTACCCAGACTCAAACACTCACTTGATCAATTTATTCAATAATATATTTCACCCTTGGACGTTTCCATCATCTTTTCAGAAGAACAAACAGGACAGTAAGGGATCAAAGCACCTAACTCGATTGGCAACAGTGGGAGAGGCACCATGAGGGAAGAATCCGAAGAAGGGTTTAAGCTTTGAACTCTGTCCATTGAAAGTTACTATTCTGCAACTCCCAGGCTTCTGCGGCTGCAAGGAAATCTCCATAATAGATTAGAACACTCCCAGTAGACTAGCCTTCTTCGTCTACCGCTCTAACCCGACAGAACAATCACCCAAGCAAGCTCCAAATCGGCTCCTCCGTCGGTCTGTCGCCCCATACCAAGCTGAAAATAGTTAAATATGAGAATTAAAAAAAAAACATCATAGTTCAGGCAGTCTCTTTGGATCATAAACGCCGAAAAGGGTCCTGTGATTTCAGCCATACGTGGAGAAGTGGATTGTGAGCTGCTGAATTCCAGGGAGCTTTGGAGCTAAGGCCCACGATCGTTTTCGTTCAGTTTTGAAATGAGCAGCAGATAAAAATAAAATCAGACGGTTGAGAAGAATTGGGGTCCCACCGGACTCATAAAGGAAGAAGTGCCACGTGTGAAAGAGAGAGAAGATCAGTCCAGCCAAAGTTGGCTTCACTTTTGTTCGCTGCTTCAATTCTATTAAATTAACATCGAAAATTAAACTAAATCTATAATCGATTTTGAAATTAAAATCAAAATTATAATTTGAATTATATAGAATATGAACAATCAATGACGTGGCAAACGAAAATGCTGCAAGTATCGAAGTCCATTTTCAACGCTGACGTAGCTCCAACTTATGACACTCAAAATTCCAACACTCCGCGTATCTTCTTCTTCTCCCTCTCCTCCTCGTTTCTGCGACTCAGGCCAAGCTTCACGTCGGAAGCCATGCCGCTCGTCACCCCTTCCCGTCGGCAACACGTAGGGAAAGCTAGCTCCTCCGAGAACCTCCCCTTTGTTTCCGTCCCACCTTCCAATCCACCCACCTTTGCCTCCCTGTCCATTCCTCTCCAACTTCCCAGCGCCACGATCCACGTTATCCTCATATTCTTCGGGACTTTTGTGGTTTCATAGTTCTCGTCTCCTCTAATCTCCATGTCGAATCTGAACGTCCCACCTGGCTTCATTGCGAGTTCGTGAGCAGATTCTGTCGCGTTGAGGAATCGAGGAGTGTCAGGGGTTGACATGTTCACGGTGAATACGAGGTCGGCCAAGGAAAGTTGAGGTGGGTCCGCTGCAATTCTGAGTCTCATCTTGGCGGCGGCGTGGCCAAGAGAGTACAGACGGCGGTAAGAAACGGTAGGGGAAACGAGGAGGACGGGAGAAAGGGAAGGGAAGTGAGAGTCGAAAATGGGTTGCCGAGGTACAGGCCTGCAAATTCTAATGCCTCCAAAAATTTACTTCATTTTTAATTTAGTTCATTTGTTCCTTACATGATGCATACTCAGATAACAAAAAGTGAACATTTCCTTCGTTCATAAATCAAATCAGACTTCAGACTCATTGAATAATCCAGTGTTCAAACAAAAGCTATTACAATTCTGTTGCACATTTTGGGAAGTTCACCCTTCATTCCAACATCGGTGGCTTGATTGATCAGAGTTGCATAAGCCTTGATAATTGGCGGCAGCCACCGATTGAAGTTTTCAGACACCCATTTTCCAGATTAAAGCATTTTTTTAACCCAAGTTCCTTTTACTCCGTCCATTGAGAATATTGAATGGATAACAAGCTAGCCCCTTGCCTTATATATCCAGCTGATCCATATTTATCATGCTCGCAGACTTCTTTATGAGTTCCTTTCGACCATCCACCTAACAAATCCAGAATCAGGAGAAAAATAATATAACATAAATTGAAATTTTTTTTCTCAAATAGTCTTTTCAGCTCTCTCCTAATTTTCTGAAGAAGCAGATCCAAACAGGCTCCTAGTATTTTGCAGCACATAGACTGAGTCAGTTTCCAAACCATGAAGACACTAATAAATTTTGGTTGCTGCTCACCACTCTTTGTACATCAGTTTTTCTCAATATAGTTTCTAGTTGATAGGAAATGAGGCAAACAGAAAGACAAAATACCCTTTTCACAAGAAGACTCACCCATTGAATAATATGGTAGAAATCAATGGTACTTACCCGCTCCCCCATGAGAGAGGAAAAAGTGACGTTTGCTTCAGCAGCATCCTCAACCACTAACTTCTTCAGCATTCTCTTCTCTGGGTCCAAAGTTGTATCCCATAGTTGTGCAGGCATCATTTCTCCCAAACCTAAACGCAAAACATTCAAGGTTGTTGATATTATTTTAAGATATATGAAGAAAAGTGGACGATCACTACGGACATCTGAAAAATAAGAGTGGAGTTCTATTCTCGTTCCACATTGCTTGTTATGGTGTGTATTGTATGGAACCAGATGAAAATATTGTTTTCGAGCCACTGAATATTTAAAATGTATGCATTTCTTTTGGTAATGCCTTCTTCTAATAGAACCTTATTACCAATAAAAATAAAAACAGTACTCAATACAGATACATTTTTTTCATTGTGTTAGCACACCAGTAGCAAGATAGAAAGCCTAACAATCTTCAAGAATGCTTCTTTTAACCTTGAAAATCAATGACAATAGAACTTGTCTGTTTATGCTTGGAACTAGCTCGTTCTTGTGAAATATAGGTAATTATTATCAATATTGATTCCAACAGTGGGTAAAGAGAAGAAAAAGAGAAATTTGAAAAGTTCCACATTGCAACTATTTATCTGGAACGCTATCATCGGATAAGGCCCCTATGATTTGTAGCAAGTATTTTCTGATGGAGTTCCAATAAATTTTGCATTTAGAAAGGTGAATGGATAATCATTCTTCTACACTGAGCCTATATCCTCGTAACAAGATGTGTTAACATTCAATTATATTAAGAAAAATTAAATGGCAAAAAAAATCATATATTGACTACCTTTGAACCTTTGTATGTTGTACGATGCATTGGGAGGGAAAGACCTTTGAAGTTTCTTAAGATCTGATTCATCATAGCAGTAATATGCTTGCTTCCCCCGTTCAACCTATGAAGTATCAGAAATGAAAAAAAAGAGGCTTACGGATTTGTACATAACATATTATAACAGTTTAATCATACATCAAATATAAACCTTGTAAAGGGGAGGCACTCCAACGTAGATGCAACCTTCATCGAACAAAGCTTTCTGGCAGAAAAATATATTACGATAAAGTCATAAATTAGTTATAAAGTTAATGGACTTCTACCTTTTATAAACGAATTTTACTTCAGCAAGTTAGTAGGGTTTTTTTTCACTATTAACTACCTGATATCTGAAGAAAAAGGTCAACAACAAAGTTCGGATGTGAGCACCATCGACATCAGCATCTGTTAAAATAATTATTTTGTGATAGCGGAGAGCTTCCTTTTTAAAATCTTCTCCCTGAGACCAAGATTAAATGAATACAACAGATAATTGCAAATGAGCATAATGCATCATTTGAAAAAATAACATCAGGTACAAAACAATCTATTTCTTTCCCTCTGGACAATCGCTTATCTGTAGATTCTCTGAGTAAAAAAACAAATAAACAGACCTTGACTCCGAGTCCAAGACCAAGAATTAAATTTTGAATTTCTTCGTTCTTGTACATTGCAGCTTCATCTCTCCTCTCAATGTTCAAGATTTTCCCTCTCAAAGGTAGAATAGCCTGCACTATTTTTTTGTGAATCCAGTAGATAAATAAGTAAAACTTGAAAAATTAAGATTTTGGAATACGCCTCAGAAAATACAAGGGTGAAGAAAAACTGGAAATGTGTGTAATAAACAAACAAAAAATAAAACTACCCATCCATTCTTCCTAGTCATGCTCAGCGGATGAGCAAGATTGCTCTTCTAAAAGCAGCAAGCAAAATAACAGAACTACATAAAGAATCTATAATAGGCAGTAGAATTTATAATCAAACAAGTGCAATGAAAAGAGGAATCACCAAAGAAGTTTTATGTTTTCTTATGGGTAGAATGTTTTGCCATTTTTTTTATCTGTTTTCTTAAATAAGAACTATTCTTCAAAATGCAACTTTTGATTCTCATTGAAAATAATAGATTCTGAAAAGCCATGTTACTTAACCTGGAAGCGCCTATCGCGACCTTGTTTTGCACTTCCACCGGCTGAATCTCCTTCAACAATGAATATTTCTGAAACAGAAGGGTTAAGATGGAAGAAGTTTATAACAAGATCAATGAAAAGTGGTCTGAATTGCTTATTATAATAACAGGGCCATTGAGTTTGAGTCTATCAGAGGCAAAAAGCTGAAAAGGATTATATATATGCAAGTCTACTAAAAATACAGTAATGATCTTAAGTAAATCTGCAGCAATCCCAAGCTAATGCACAAAATTTCAGAAAAATACACGTTAATATGCATGTACAAAATTTTGAATCTAGCAAATGTACACATTACAGGACCGTTTCTAAAAGCTACAGAACTTCTATAGTAACTTACTTAAAATATATATCTCCCAGAAGGTCATAACTGAAAAAAAATTACAAAGTACCAGATTCTTCAGGATTAGTGGATGAGCAATCAGCCAGTTTTCCAGGAAGTGATGATGATCGCAGCACACTCTTTTGTCTCACCAGCTCCCTAGCCCTCTTTGCTGCCAAAGCAGCCTGATAAACAGAGATAAGTGACTAAAGTTTTCGAATAGATAATTATTTTCTTAACAACAAGAAATGCATCTTATACAGGGCCGATGTGTTGATTATATCATGCCTCACCCATGAAACTAATAGGCTCAAACACTTAGGTTAAGGCCCAACTTATCAGGAGTAGGAAAATATTATCTATTTAGTGGTTAGTTATTAGTAAGTAAGGAAAATTTTAGGGTATGATTTTGGACGTGACAAGCCGCCATCAAGGTGCTCGAGGGGTGACGAGTCGCCGATAACGAGCTCGGAGGAAATTCGCTCCTCTAATTGCTTGTATATCGTTTAATCGAACTTTGTTCTTTTTATTATATTGTTCTTGGTTGGGTTCTTTGTTGGAATTTACATGGTCCAATCGGAAACCTTACCTTGTGAGCATTTAGAGATTTGAAAAGAATGGAATCAAGGACATCTGGATGCAACTCGAGGTACTCAGTGAGGTACTCTTGTAAAGATTGATCAACCACTCTTCGCACCTCTGGATTTCCCAACCTCGTCTTTCCAGTGAGATAATCATCAATACTACAGCAATAGAATCAAACTTTACACGAGTTAGGATTAAGAAGTTAGCACCTTTGTTTGTCCTTCGAACTCTGGATTAGGAACTTTGACTGAGATGATGCATGTTAATCCTTCCCTCACATGCTCACCACTCAAGGTTATGTCTTTTTCCTACAAAAAACACAATTCAACTTCTATGACTTTATGATGACAAAAAAATATGATTGAATAACTGGTTTACAAAAAAATTGTAAATCAGATCAAGGCTAGAGATCATAACTTTTTTTTCTTTTAACCCACCAAAGAAAGAGAGGAAGGGGGAGGGGGTGAGAGAGAAACTCAAGATTAGAAGCAGATTTTGTAAATAAAAACTATGGCAAGTTGTGTTAAACTATTAGAAAGAAACAGAAATAAACCAAATAGTCATCGATCACCACAACAATTCCACAATTACTAGTAGTAAGAGGAAGCCTACCTTGATAATTTTTGACTTCTTTCCAAAGTTGTTGAGAGTTCTCGTCAATGATGCTTTCATACCATCTATATGAGTGCCACCATCAATAGTGCGTATGCTATTGGCATATCCTAAAGTCGTATCGGAATATGCATCTGAACACCTAGCGAGGAGATTTAACAAAGAAAACCATATACTAAGTCGTGATATTATGACATTTGATAAATTGGCATTAACAGTAGACAACTGTTTTTTCAATATTTGGGATCTAGGATACCACAAAACGAGGATAAAGTAATCTACCATTGAAGAGCTGCATCAATACTGACTCCATCTATTTCTTTTCTGAATCCAAGCACATCATGAAGCGGTTTCTAGATTAAAACATAGTTTGCAAACATTTGATTAGAAAGAGGAAAAAGAAAATGCCAAGCACAGAGACAAAAAATCACAGGGTGCTTAATAGGCGGACTGATGAAGTACAAAAATACTATCCACACCAACTGCAGCGCTGTAATTTCAGGTTAACAAAGATTAATGTATATCTTTAATGAAAATAAATAAGCATAGTAGTTTGTCATAAAACAAATCAACTTTCAAGGCAGAATATAGGGTGAGTGCAAAATTTAACTTGCACCAATGAGAGTATCACTTGTCCCTTAGAAAACCAAGATATTTTCATGTTGTCTATTAACCTGCATGAGAAAGTATACCTTGTCGCTATTTAGCCAGTTCACATATTCAACCAATCCTCCAGCATAGTAATATTCATTAGATTGACTCTTTTCTGGATCAATGTCCTCTTTCTTAAGAGTTATTGTAACCTGCAGCAATCATAACATAGAAGAGATTAAATTGTAGAGTGGAAAAAAGGCTAAATAGAATTTCTAAAAGCTTTAAAAGTAAATAACCCAATACCAATTAATAATAAAAGAATCAGTCATCACAAATATGACTTTCTCAAAATAAAAAATATGTAAATTTTTAATACAATTTACCTTAGGGTTTAGAAAAGCCAGTTCCCTAATCCGCCCAGCTATTGTGTTGTAGTCGAACTCAATTGCACTAGTAAATACTGAAAATAGATATTGAAAGCAGAGATAGAAACATTGCTCTCTATGGAGGAAAATTTTGCACCGATAATCATCTAACAATAAGAGAGTTGCAAGTCAAACCTGCTTTGTCGGGCCAGAATCGAATGCAAGTTCCAATACGCACTTTCTCTTCATCTTGGAGTACACGACAAGTCAGAATGCTTACAGGCTTCCCACGAGAATATTTTTGCTGGAACTCCATTCCATCGCGCCATACTATAACTTCTAATGCCTAAAAAGCAAATAATCATATTTGATGGCAATTTTGCAAAGAGAGAGAAATTTTTTTATGAGAACAGCAATGTAAAAGCTAATATAGAAGTTTATTATACTAGAGCTTTTCTGTGAGAGGAGCAATGTGAAAGGTAATACAAAAGTTAACATATACTAGTAGAAGATCAAAATCCATCTTCGTTTATACAATGTCAAATAACCAGTATTGAGCACCCATTACATTATCTGTATTAAATTAGTTGTGAAGTTTTCTCATGTTTATTATCCTCCCGACTTTCATTTTCGCCATTCATTTAGACCAATTATTTACAAAGTAACACATGTCATTTCACCTTTTCTTTTTTCAATACATAGCACCATCTGCTTTGTTTTTCTTTTATTTTTATGCAGGTGGATTTGGTGAAAGAAAAAAAAAGAAGTTTAGTTTTATTATTAGGCTCTCATAAATCCAACAAGAATTATGAAACAAATTTTAAACCCCGAAAATAATAAGCCATACTAAGATGCAATAAATACCTCTGACAAAGCATTGACCACAGACAACCCCACACCGTGCAATCCACCGGAAACACTATACCCGCTACTTGATCCACCAAATTTTCCACCTGCATGCAGAACCTGCAAAATTTGACACAAACATCGTTTACAGCGATGTATGCAAGTATAGAAACGCATACTTATAACTGTATAATCTATTTTCCAATAAACTCGCAAAAAATAACCCACGTGGGTCCACTAAAATGAAGTCTCAATCCACATCATCTGTACAATTGACCACAAAATCTAGTATAGGAACATAAAAATCAATAGAAAAAAACCTACACTTTCCCAGCTAGATCCACCACAATTATAAACATATCATGTACTGAGGACAAAAAGAGGAAAAAAATGCATAGGAGAAGTGCGGAAGTCAGATTCAAGTTACATTTCAGATGGTTGAATATAAAAGATGGTTAGATGGTGAAGGGTAAATTCCGAACCATTTCTATCCGAATATCTAAGAGACAGTGTAAAAGAAATTATTAATGTGGCAATACCGTCAAAACAGTCTCCAATGAAGATTTCTTAGTCACTGGGTGCAAGTCAGTAGGAATCTGAAACACACCACAAAAAACCATAAAAATGTGATAATTGTGGCAAAACATGTTAATATATAAACATTTTTTCCTTGATAATAATAAATAAAAAACAGATGATGCACTACAGTCTCAATGTATAATCTATTTATTAATCTTGCAAATAAACTACTCATAGAAATACAAATTCTAGACTCTAAAATAGTGCATTGTCTTTTATCAACAACTTCAGATAACAAAAGTTACCTAAAAATACAAACTCTCAAATAGTGCATTAGTCATTATCAAACAACAAGTGACGAGAGATGTGTTTGTCAGAGTCAAAATCTTTCAACAAGGAGCCAAGAGGTGGTGTCAACTTTAACAAATTTTAATCCATTTTATCAGAAGAAAATTGATTTTTCAAGTTATCCCCAAGTTTTAGTGCATCAACGTTTCTGAGATTTCAGCCTTTTCATTTACGCATGCAAAAAAGAATTTAGAATCCAACAAAGAAAGATTGAAAAATGAAATACCATAAAACACATAGTTTAGCAGCAAAATAATGTGGAACTAGATTGAACATCAAGAATGAAATAACCATCGGCTATAAATTTTTTAAGTTGCGAGATCTAAATCAGATATGGATACAAAATTCCTGCTTTTTCTACTTTCTCAATCAAGCAAGACAATACATCAGCACAATTTAACTTTGTCAGAACAACTGCTTATCGAAAACAATCCAATAATATCTCATCATTTAAAATCTTTCAGCATATTCATCAAGATATAGCATTATAACTTTTTAGCTGAAGCAATGGCAGGTTTTTTTTTAATTTTGTGAAGTGTTTCTTATCAATGAAAATGTATGACAATGACACATACCCCACGGCCGTTGTCGGTAACGCTTACAGAATTGTCAGCATGTAAGATAACCTCTATTTGTGAAGCAAAGCCAGCTTGAGCTTCATCAACGGCATTATCCAATATCTCATAGACCTGGAAAGAATCAATTAAGTTAGGTGCACAACATTGACATATGGCACACTTGGCATAAAAATGAAACCGAAAACAAATATGCAGCGTACCAAGTGGTGCAAACCACGAGGTCCAGTGCTTCCGATATACATTCCAGGTCTTTTTCTGACAGGGTCTAGGCCTTCCAGTACCTAAATACCAGACAGTTGTGCACCAAAACCAAAAATTTATTCAACATGTTTATCCATCCAATCAACACCAGGTCCTAAAAATTCAATGAATACTACTGCCACAAGTTAGATTTTTTGACAAGGTTAACATTATTTTATTGGAGCACATGTTTTAGCTTAGTTAATTTTATCTTCTTTACAATAAACATGTTTGTCAAAACTTAATCAATTAACTCAAAGTTAATATATAAGCAAGCTTTTAAAAAAAGTCGAGCCACACGCCCTTAAGCTACAAGCAAGCTAAGCTGTAAATAGTAATAAAAAATGGAGAAGCCGTAATTTGCAAAAGCTCTTTTTTTTTTCCTTTTCAAATTCAAATGACCTAATCATGCGCAGACTTTTAATTGTTCAGAATACTTATAATGAACTAACTTGCCTGAATTTGTTCAGACCCATAGGTTTTTAGTGATTCATTGCCATGTAAAGTTTCTGTAGCGGAAGTTGAAGACATAAAAACTCTCAAAGGAGCTGCATTTTGGGACAAAACGCGGCCGGATATCCTTCTTAATCGAACATTCGTCCTGATAGAGACACAGAAATCACCACAAGGTATTCCGCCATAAAAAAAATGAGATATACAAAAAGTGTTCGACAATCTCCATCAAGAACAGGGACACGGAACCAACGCAGTAAGAAATGTTCGACAATCTCCATCAAGAAGCCACAGAAGTCAAAGTGATCACCTTCTTCCAAGTAAAGAAGAAGAAAAAAAAAGCAAAAGAAAAAGCATAGCAAGAGTACCTGTATTCGAAGGAGAGAGGGGAAGGAGTAGAGAACGAGAAAGAAGAAGAAGAAGAAAGAGAGCGCAGCAGAAAAGGAGAAGAGTGAAATCGCAAGGCCATGGAGCGCAAGGAAGTAAGATAAGGGGGAGCTCTGTGGAGAAGAAGAAGCGCCATTGAAGGTGTAAATTAAAAGAGAGAAGAGGTTTGGTTGTCTCTTTCTACTCAGTCGGGGTTTCAAGTATTGGAGCCTCCATGAAAGCACCAACTATTCTTCACTTCTTCCCCAAGATAAAAGTAAAAAACCCTATTTCCGCCATCCACAAACCTATTCCCAAATGTTTAAAACCCGACCCAACTCACATCCAGTAAGCCCAGCCTTTTTGGTTTTAGAGCCACGTATTTTAAATTTCAATTAATAGGCATTTTATTATCATATTATTCAATTTAATTAATATATTTTATCCATTAATGATAAAAAAATATTTGAAATACTATAATTTTATTTTCAGGTTAACACTGAGTTGAATAAAAATAGAGATTTTTTATTTGAAATTAAATTGATCAAAATAAAAGAAATATATGATGTCTGTGCTTGTTTAAATTATGATAAAATACAAAGTATTGATATTCATCTCATATTTTCATTGAGAAATTGATATTTATTTTAAAATAAAAAATTAAGATAAATCAATTTACACTACAATATTTGAGATTATTTTTTCAGTTTGACCTTAGACCTTTTTTTAATATTTGGCTAAAATTTAATAATATGGTTGTGGGTAATTATCCATTTTTGGTCCCAATTTCATGTCATTTATATTTCCACTCTTTTAATATAATAACTATAGGTAAATAAAATATAATTTAATGCGTAAAATAAAATGACCGTTGGATTATGAGAAAAAATTAGTGAATAATAGAAACCAAAACAAGAATTTGTTGGGGAGAGACAAAACAAAGAGATTATCTCTCTCCCTACCACCTTCAATCCTTACCGGACTCCCTCTCCTAGCTACTGATTCAACGGCCATCCCTCGCCGGAGTTGTTTTTTCATTGAAAACACAGCTTTCGACACTCGCTATATAAGCCTGTTTTCTCTCAACTTCATTCCAAGCCTTAGTTTCTGCAAATCAAAACCAGTTTTCCAGAGATCCATCGTCAGAGCTACAATGGAGACCGCGGGTTCGGCCAAGAGGGTAGTCACCCTCATCATTCTGCTTCAGCTTATTGCGTTCAACGCCGTAGTTCACTGCCACCACCCACCTTCACCGCCACCGCAGGCGGCTGTTCCACCGCCTCCCCCTAGACAACTTTGCCACCCAAACTGTGTCCGGAAGAACTGCGCCACTCTGAGATCCTTCTTCGCCAGACATATGTGCAAGAAGCATTGCCTCATCAAATGCGCACATCGTCATTCCCGCCCGCACTTTTAACTCCTCTTCAAAAGTATCCCCATTATTGTACCTAATTTTTCCAACTATGTCCTTGGGTTTTGTCAAATGTTTAATCGATCTATCGCTGTAAATAGTTTTTTTTATCAAATGCAGGCGCGGAGTGGATGCATGCTCGAAGAAAGATGTCTGGATCTGAAGCCTATTTGCTGCGATTGAATTTCTTTCTGTTCAATAAAACATCCAAGTATATGTATTAAAATAACATTCATCGTGCCTGTAACTAAGAATCTGAGGATATTTTCCAATAAAAAGTTTAAATTTTACGTAATTGCTGTGCACGTACATCGAAGCGAAAGAGAGTTTAAACGTGATCTTTGTCTGTCATGAAAACAGCAACATTCTAAAAATAAGAATAACAACCTCGAGCAATCAATACACGGATAGATGATTCGAAACATGGTACACGAAAAGCTGAGGATTCCCACTGTGGTTTGGCCCTGACGTTTTCGATAAGCCGAGTAGGAAATCTTATACTATGTTATAGCTGTAAAATTCTTTCCTATGATGGATGTTCGTGTCATTCAACAAGGATCGATGAATTCTGCATGTCCATTTATTGTGCTCTGATCTTTTTAATACTCGAGGCAATATCGAGGTAAAGTAAGACGAACATGCCACATCACAAAGTTAAAGCTCCGTAGTCTAGTTCATTGCACTTCAATTTTCCATGTCGTCTTCTTCCTTTATAGTAAAGCAAGTTAAGGAATATTAAGGCACATAGAAGCTCTCTTCTATTCATCGTCATGCATTTTGCACAAAAAAAGACATTTAAAAATGAACTGGGGTACTGTCGGTTACAGTATCACCTTAAAATAATTATATCTAGCAATTCTTGGAATCATTCTTTTTATTTATTTTGTACTGGTATAAACACTCGAAGATAATGAATGAAAAGAGAGAAAAATGTTCAAAAGGAAGATCAAAATGATGAATTTGGCCAGGAACGTAACGTAAGTGGATCGTTGTCATATAGTTGAGATTCTTAGCCTCGTACGTCACTCTATTTGGATGCAATGAATTCTACCCTACTTTATCTTCATTCACCCAAATTAAATAATCACCCACCTTTTTTATTTTATTTACTATTATAATTGATCACAATTTACATTTCTTTTTGTACAATACGATCAGCATCGATAGTGAAATAATCAAAATCATCCTCAAATAACTTATCCACGTACATAATTTTGCAAAATACGATTCGAGTCACGATGCTTTGCATGAACCTATATTTGACATTTCCCTAAAGTGCGTATTACTCGGATAATTGTACGTATAAGATAGAACTCTTTCGAACGATGCGATGCTAGTTTTAAAACTAGAAGGAAATAAGAAGTCCTTGTGAGTTTTAGTGAATGATCAAATAAAAACAATGAAAAGAACAATCTGAAACTGTCAAAAACATCCTCGCAAGAAGGAAAGTCTTGTACTCGGACAGAGAAAAATGTACAGAGAGTCAATCAAGCAGAAGGGATAGCGAGATGAGGAAGCTGCGAAGTAGAAGAGATGGCTAAAAGGAAAAGAAGAAGCATGATAAGAACGGGAAGCAGCAAGAGCGACAATGGAGGCGGCGGGAGAGGAGGCAGAAGAATAGGCAGCACCAGAAGAGAAACTGTCAGTAAAAGCATCACCATGATCGACGTCAAGCTGAAGAGTCTGAACATAAAATCAAACTTCCTCTTCTCCTTCTTCTCGTGTTTCTTCTCTGGCAATGCTTAAACCCAGTCGATCTCCGACCTCTTGCATCGTCTTCTTTTCTTCTTCTTCTTCGAGGGAAGAACAGTGTCCGACAGCCAGAGAACGAAAGAACAAATCTTGAGGCAAGTTTTGATTCGGAATGAATCCTGGCAGGGTTGGTGAAAGCCATATTTAAGAGAGAGAGAGGGAGGTGGGGATACCAGTAAAAGTGGTAGCCGGTGAAGACAAAAGTCATGTTCATTGAAAATGTAATGATCGGTCCTAATGTCCCGATTCAAGCAACCAAGCAAGACTTTTCTTTTGGAAAATCTCTTTTTATTTTAAATTATTAAGAAAAAGCCCTGTGAAATTATAGAGGATCTTTATCCCCTCGTCCACTGTACGAATTTTGTCCTTTTTATAATGTTTTTATGACCGTCATGCTTGGTATGTTTTTAATTCAAATGTTGAATTTAAAGCTCCATTTCCATCAAGTTTCATCGACACCACTTTCGACAGCTTATTAAAAGACAATCAACTTGAATTATTGAAAACAACTTAACAATTAGGCT